>JAQISU010000160.1:5985000-6585000 GCA_029339505.1 Unio delphinus
TTTTTATTTTTTTTTTTGGGGGGGGGGAACAAATTTTTACATAATTTTATTAGGGGGGTCAATGAAAGTTTGCCAGTTGCTGACAAGGGGGTGGGGTGGTAAAAATTGGCTAAAAATTGTTGGCATAATTAATGGACGTCCCAAAAAATTGTATGTTTAATTTAATAAAATTAAATTTGTGTCAATAATCAAGTTATTTGTTTGATTTTGTTAGAAGTGTGTCTATAAGCTCTTTCTTTCCGTAGCTTGTCAAATAGTCTTTATGTCTATGCGTTTGTAAGTAGTGTATAAAAAAAGTAAGTATTTCTTTTTGGGTGATTATATAAACCTTTGTGAATTTTATTAAGAAGAGGATGTTTTTCTTTACGTCCCCGCATAAAGGAAGCGCTCGTCACGGGACGGGTTTTAATACCTAAAGAGGGCCCACTATCACTTCAATGGGTATTTCAGAACTCATTTCGTACAATGAGCAGAACAAACCTCAATCAACGAAGCAACTTACCCTGGCAATAAAACTAGGGAGACAATAAGTAATTATCCTCAATTTTTTTATCAATAAAACACTCCAGGTAAACAAACAAACAAGTATATATATTGGATAAACAAAGGATATTTAGCAAAAACAACGTTAAATAAGGGAAAGAAGCAAGCAAACTAAATAACATCGCTTAACCATATAACACCTAGCTAAGTCCACAGAGTAGGCCTAAGTACTAACACTCTCACCACAGAGTAGGCCTAAATACTAACACTCTCACTTCTAACTTTTCTCTAATACAACCTAGATGGCAGCACCATAAAATCACCACTACAAATTAGAATTTAGTACCCCAAAATTAAAATGTATAGATGGTCAGAAATCCGATCATCATAAAATTCATACCACCCATATGGTCCTAAATTAGACAATATAATGTAATCTAAAAGCCTAATGACTATCAGGCTCCGCAGCGCAAGGTTGCGCGTAAGCTACTAAACAGGTGATATGACCCCAAATTAGACAATATCAGGTAGTCTGAAAGCTCAAAGACTATCAGGCCCAAATTAGACAATATAAGGTAGTCTGAAAGCTCAAAGACTATCAGGCCCAAATTAGACAATATAAGGTAGTCTGAAAGCTCAAAGACTATCAGGCCCAAATTAGACAATATAAGGTAGTCTGAAAGCTCAAAGACTATCAGGCCCAAATTAGACAATATAAGGTAGTCTGAAAGCTCAAAGACTATCAGGCCCAAATTAGACAATATAAGGTAGTCTGAAAGCTCAAAGACTATCAGGCCCAAATTAGACAATATAAGGTAGTCTGAAAGCTCAAAGACTATCAGGCCCAAATTAGACAATATAAGGTAGTCTGAAAGCTCAAAGACTATCAGGCCCAAATTAGACAATATCAGGTAGTCTGAAAGCTCAAATACTATCAGGCCCAAATTAGACAATATAAGGTAGTCTGAAAGCTCAAAGACTATCAGGCCCAAATTAGACAATATAAGGTAGTCTGAAAGCTCAAAGACTATCAGGCCCAAATTAGACAATATAAGGTAGTCTGAAAGCTCAAAGACTATCAGGCCCAAATTAGACAATATAAGGTAGTCTGAAAGCTCAAAGACTATCAGGCCCAAATTAGACAATATAAGGTAGTCTGAAAGCTCAAAGACTATCAGGCCCCGCAGCACAAGGCTGCACATTAAACTAATAATTAAGAAATAAGGCCCAAACTTAATGAATATAAGGTGGTCAATCCCAAAGACCATCAAACACAGCGGCAAAATGCTGCAACAAATATTATTAGAAACTAGGCAACCCAAAATCTAAGATGGTTTCAAACACAGAACCATCAGGACCGGCGGCAAAATATCCGCAAAATAATAACCTAAGCTGTCATACTAGGCTGTATACTATATACTCTTAACAACAGCACAGAGTCTATCAAAATTGATTGGGAATTTTTGTATAGACCAGATACCCTGGAGTATGGAAGAACAACTGACCGACCAGGCAAAACCCTTAACGAGCCACATCTCCTCTTCTGCCACCACAATCCATACGTGCAGTGCACGACATAACATCAGTGAGATGAGTGCATGCTGGGTGAAATCCCACTCATCACGGCCCTCCATTCAGATCGATAGGAACTTAATAGTAACTCCGATCTGACGGCCAAATTCAAAGAACACATGAAAGCCTTGGGAAAGTGGCACATTTCCTTTCCCAAGGATTAATTAAATAGCCAGCCATGCTGGCACAAAACAGTGCTACATGCTCCAAGTGAGCGCACGGCACTTTAAATTCAAATCTCATTCATTCAGTCTGGCTACACGTTGGGATTCATCAAGTTGAAGAAAAAAAAAATGAGTACCAGATACGAAACTCTTGGAACTGCAAATGCACCTGGAGTATGCCAGAAGTTTGTTAGATGAGCTGACCATGTATGCAACTGCAGAAAATGCAATAATAGATGAGGAGAAGCAAGAAAACAGCGAATCCTACCTCACCTACTGATGTGCCTAGTGTCCGAAGTCATGCCAATGGTTACTACACTTCCACACCGCTCCGGTGGCCTAGTGGTCCCAGCATCCGCCGCGGAAGCGGGAGGTCGTGGGTTTGATCCCCAGCTGAGTTATATCAAAGATTTTGAAAAAAATTGGTACTAACAGCTGCCTCGCTTGACGCTCATCATTAAGAGCTTAGTGTTAGGACTGGTCGTCCTGGTGTCAGGATAATGTGTCTGGTGGGACATCACTATAAACTGTCGCAGTGCAGACATCGTAGTTATACGACTGAAAATTTGCTAAAGCAACATTAAATTCCAAATCACACACACACACACACACACACACACACACACACACACACACACACACGATGTTTGGAGTAACCTATATCCAGTCATCTACTACCAAATACCAAACACTAGCTATCCAACTTGATGTTTTAACCCGCACCCAATGGCTATCCATTATACATGATGTATTGGATGCATGGTTGTGGAATGGTAACATAAAATACTGGGTGTTGCATGGTAATCAAAAGGTGGTTGTAGTAACATTACATTTCCTCTTGTATCCGCCCCCCCCCCACCCCGGTCGCTTTTAAATTTTAAATATTTAGACATAGTTATGCCCCAAACGAGTCCACAATGTGAAATTCCCGCTGTGTCAAAATTTAAAGTCAACAGCTTCTAACAATGTAACAACTTATTATCAATGTCAAATTCTCCATGTGTGCTGAACAGGCCCGCAACGCAAACTTACGACATGATATCAATCCCTTAAGTGCTCTGTATCACCACGTACAACTATTAATGCTAAATAACTTTTTCATACACAAATATCTTTTCATGTTTGTCGTTATGTAGAAGACATGTGACTTTTATAGGTGTATTTTCAAATAAAAAATAAAATAAATAAATAAATATTGCGTGACATCTATACACGATAAAAAAAAACACTCATTAATGATTACATTTTCGATAGTTCCACCTACTGCTGAAAACTAACACTACAGACGCATCTTTACACGATGATGTTAAACAGTACACACGGTTAATGAAATAATCATAATCCAAGAAACGAGAGAGAGAGAGAGAGAGAGAGAGAGAGAGAGAGAGAGAGAGAGAGAGAGAGAGAGAGAGAGAGAGAGAGAGAGAGAGAGAGAGAGAGAGAGTTGATTTGGCTGAGTGTCACTGTGTTCAAAAGTAAGATATAGATGACTCGGTACACTATCATTCTACAAAAATAAGATTAACATATTTTCTTTCACGCTTGAAATATTTCGATGAGATATTTACAATTTCGAAAGTCATATTGGACAAGAACGTTCATTTCTTATATTCTGGAATTCCGGTGGCACCTCTTAAATGGTAACTCGAATAAGATTTAGTCTATTTAGACGTGCGAGTTAAAGCCAGTCTAATTGCACAGAACAAACTTCCGGCTACAGCAACACATGCTTCCGGTCAAAATATTTGTTATGTTTAACAGTTCTTAAAGCGTCTGAGTCGGAATAAGAAGACAAAACATGAAGTATGTGATTATCCATGAAGAATTAAGTTGAATGCTGGTTCTCAAATTTATTGTCATTTTTTGTATTAGCTTTTCTTTTCTTGATCCGAGTGCTTCGGGATCGATGTTTACATTTCGTTTTCGTTATATTATTATATTGTTACCGTATATAAATTGCAATTCCCGTCATCTAAAGTTGAAATGCATAATATTTAAGGTAGAATATTGTCTTTACATCACAGTTCAGAAGTTTCTTCGTCGATAAATCTTTGCATTGATTTAAAATTAAAACACTACCATGTCGTTTGTTTGCCAATTCTGTTATTAGTGAATGGAAATATGGACCAATGAACGGAAACAGTGTAGTTAATTGTTCTGTTGTGAGTTGGTTATTAACTGAATTGGAAGTCAGCACAGTTAAGCTACTTCAATATTGCTTAACAATCAACCTTGGATCCATTATGAATTAATTGTACCTGACATTCCATCTCCAAAAGTACAGGCATGGCACAATCCCAGTCTAGTTTCTTTTATGCTTGAAATATTTGGATGAGGTATTTAGAGTTTCAAAAGTCATATTGGGCATGAACGTTCATTCCTTTTATTCTGGAATTCCGATAGCATCTCTTAAATGTTAACGCCAATAAAATTTAGTCTACTAGAAATGGACCCTTTACTTTCTACATGACTTATAAATATTTAATCATGCCTTGCTCCACAGATACGGATATTTTAATTTGGAAATATAACCTTAGCAGCAAGTACAATGTCTTACATGGATCAACTTAGCACTCAGCATTAAGATGTTAGAGTTAGCACTATTTGGCTTGGTGTCAGGTTAATGTGACTGGTGGAACATTGATGCTGTATGTCTGCAACATATATCCATGTGCTAGGCATCATTATAAATTGCCATACTGCAGACACCATAGCAATATGACTGAAAAATGTTAAAGCTATATTAAAAGTCCAAATAACATACACTTACATGATAAGCCGAAATGGACCCTTTGCTTTAGGTAAAATGATAGTATATAAATATAATAAACATCATTCATGACACCTATCAATATAACTGCTGCATTTAAAATAACAGAAGATGACCTCAGAGTCTCAAAGTCTTAGACTTATACAAATGTTCTTTAAGATGAGTAAAATCCTTTTCTTATATAATCATTCTATGATAATGCAGTCTTGTATAATCATTCTATGATAATGCAGTCACAATAAAGATATCTTTATAGCTTTTAAACATTCATATTTAACTAGTATTCAGAATGTTGATGAGTGATTTTATTATCAAAATTTAGACTAATGTTATTATTATTTTATTACCGGTACTATTATTATTATTATTATTATTATTATTATTATTATTATTATTATTATTATTATTAAGATAGAAAACAGAAGAACGTTTGATATAATTATGTGTAATCTAAGTAATAATTCAATTTACTTTTATAAAAACTACCTTAAAATGCCAGTAAGTAATAATAGAAATAGTTACAATTAGTCACCGATGGTTTTATCATCATTTTTAGTATGCAACATTTAATCATTTAAAATTTACTTTTTAGGAATTGTATTTGTCTAATGATGATAATAATAATTTTGGCTATATTACATATTCTTTTTAAATATTAATCAAATGTTAAAGATGCTAAATACTATCCAGATAAAAAAAAACAATTTTAGGGTTGTTATGAGTCTATATAGAGCGAAGACAGCAAGCTTTGTAAAATATAAAAAATAATATATTTCCCTAGAATAAAAATTGTAAAATGAGAAAAAAAGAAGCAACAGCATTGTGAATTAAATTGAAAAAAAAATCCTAGAATTAAATTAAAAGTTATGACGTATAGGAAATGTCCTGAGAAGTGCTGATGTGTCAACTGTCTCTTGTTAAATCACATAAATATTATTCCATGTTTGATTTCAGTATAAAGTCCAAGAATTTTATCAGGGCATTTTTGTATTTCCAGAGAAAATAATCACTTGAATTCAATAATTTTATGAAAATAAAAGTCAGCTAAACTGGTCACAACATAATACAACTTCAGGTGCTAGCTATTAAAGCATGACTGGTAAAATCATCACAGTCACAGGATAATATAGTTCTCTGATTAACCTCATGTAGCATTTTGTAAAAACAACATTTTTAGTATGGTTGTCACAGAATTAGGCGAAAATTGAATTAATTTCTTCTTGAATACAAACTAATTTCACCATTTTTTTTTTTGTTTCGTCGTACATGCGTTACCTGGGGTGAATAAGTGTATTTCAAGGTAATTGACGTGTAGCGATTTGCATGTGCCTGACTACAAATCACTTGAAGTCAGGAACATTAGAATCACGGGGTGCACGGGAATTTTGCTGTGAATTCTGCTCAACTATTTGAGGATATATAAGGCAGAATAATTCTGATAAGATTATGAGTCCAAAAGTATCTTATCAAAGGAGAGATAGCTCGTCATTCTTTCTCCAGCCAAAGGGCTGAAATTGTTGCTGATTTGTAGCGGAACGTCTCTGATTGTAGCTGAATGTCTCTGAACGTCTCTGAATGTCTCTGAATTGTAGCTGAATGTGATTGCTTGTGCCGTGATGATGCTGTTTAATTGTGTGATCAAATTGAGGTATCGGAGTAACTGTCGGATTGTGTGTCCGTCTACGTCTGTCGAGATGTGTAAATATCCGGAAATCTAGAAGTCTAAATGTCCGAGTGTCGGAGCTGTCTAGAGGTGTAAACGTCCGGGGTAGTATCTTGTGTTTGGGACCGATGGTTCTAGTAGATGCTGTATGCTGTCTGTATGTATAACTCTAGTGGATCCGTGAAGGGCAAGTGGCCGATAAAAGTATTGAGCCAACCCTAGGTATTCGGAGAAGCTGGGCGGTGATTCAACAGTTGGTGAATCGTACGGTTGTACAGGGTCGAGACGCATAAGTGTGTTTCAATTGTAGTTACAATTGAATACATTGTTATATTTACATAGTTACTTCGAATCACAGTAGTATTTCAAGGGATTACATGAATCTCAATAAAAGTTAGCAACTTGATTAAATACATGTATATGTTTGTGCTAGTTGTCGCAATCCATACGTGCGATAGTATAGTTTGATGTTTGTATTTGTTATCGCAATGTATACTTGCGTTAATACAACTTTTGTAAAGGTTCCATTTTATGTGAAACATTTGTGTAGTCCAGGAAATTCCTTGGATCTGTGTTTAGTCCAGGAGATTCCTTGGTTCTGTGTTAATTTTGTATTGATATTTAATTTATTTTTGAATTGTGAATAGTTGTATGGGGCGATTGTGGATTGAATGCATGAGTTATTGTGTTGATACATCATTATTTTTTATTAATAATTTATTTCATAAATTTACATTATCTTTCACATATTGTGTTTGTGTTGTTCATTTAATCCACCATCCACTCGGTAACAATTCTGTTACAATGGTCTTATGAGCCTTGTTTATTTACAAAACAATACATGTAGCATGTAAAGTTCACCCAGGAATCTCCAAAACAACTTACCCTGATCAACATATTTTGCCATGTTAAATAAATATGACCTAGGTAGGCTGACAGGTTACAAATGTTACTTTTAGATGTGCTTGACTGAATTGAACTTAATTGATGTTTTGAGATTATCTTTGATGTTTAGTAGTGGAAGATTGAATCAATTATCACATGATTAGAATAACTTTTTATCAAATTGGTGGTTGTTTGATTGACCATCAAATTATAATCACTTAGAAAATCAAGTAGAAAATGTAGCTTGCAGTTGTCAAAAGAGAGTGAATAGATTTGTTTTGTTATTGGTATTAATTTCTTTTAGTCACCCAAACATTTAAAAGTTTGAAATCAATGGTAACATATTAAGTTTTGATCAAATATCAGCATTTGTTTGACACGTTTCCAGTTCAGGTACAAAACTATGTATTTCCAGTTAGCCAACCATCCATATTTTCTTTGCTGACCCTTATACTTTTTCTCTGTGGTCAAAATATATAATAAAGAAGACCATAAATATTTGATTGATTTGTGCATCTCATTGAGCTGGTTTACCCCTGTACTTGAACTGCATGTATACTTATCATTATAATATCTGTGTGTTAAAGAGTTAAAGAAGAGAAAAAAAGATTTTTTTTTAAAATACAAAGTTCCTGACATTTGACTTGTGCATCTAATTAAACTGATTTATTCCAGTACTTGAAGTGCTTAGTACATTATATATATATATATATATATATATATATATATATATATATATATATATATATATATATATATATATATATATACACATATACACACACACAAGTCTATGCTGTTAATATAAGTAACAGAAAAGAGTGAACACAACAAGCTTTGTAAAATTTAACAAATAATTTATTTCCCTAGAATAAAAGTGAAAAATGAGAAGAAAAAAACTGAAGGTTTTAAATCCAAAAAAAACCCAAGAATTAAAAACACTAGTTCTATCTTTGAAAAGTTCTAAGTGAAACACAGTTAAAATCCTGACGAAAATCCAAGATGGAAAGCGATGACATCTGTAATAGCCTTCAAAGTACAGTTGTGTCAACAGTCTTTTGTTGAATCACAGAAAATATTATTTCAGTCCTTGAGTTTCATATAAATTCCAATAAATGTGGGTTTTGCACCAATATTGGTGACCTTAGATGTCCAGAATAGCCTGACAGCAGTGTAACTCTTATTAGTCCAACAGAGCGAGTCTCAATTTTGTCAATCCAATGAATGGTCTTATTCCAAAACCTAAGCTAGGCTACACACAATTCTTGCAACTTTAGCACTTTTCTGAGTCTCATTAAAACCATTGTTAGTTTGCCATTTAACCCCAAAATTCTTATCCAGATTTGAAAATGACATTTTGTCCAAGTCTTGATTGTTTTGAATTTAAGGTCGCATGCACTATTTATATTGCTACAATCAGAAATGAAAACAATAATGGAGGCTAATGTTTTGATGTACTCTTATAATAACCACATGTATATCTTGGGATCTTTCTGCCTCGAAATTCAGTCATTGTAAATATCTACACAGCTCAAATGATCAAATAATCAACACATTCTCTAACTCAGTATGCATATCAATGTATTTTATTCATCAGTATTTGGTATAAATACAAAGTCAGTGACAAGACTACACATACCAACAATGTCTATTTTATTTTGGATGCATAATGATCTACTGTATTAATTATCATTGCAGATGATGAATATTTTGTAATATTTTTGAGAGAATTATTCTTTACATCATGTGAAAATGTATGACAAACGCTTTAAGTTGATTGATCTATTTAAATGTATTCCAAACAATTCATCTGACTGGATTCTTACAGACATGCAGCCGGGTCCCTGAGTGGCCGAGTGGTGCAAAGCGCTCACCTTAACGGATCACTGCCATCTCATCTCTGTCTGTGGGGGTTCGAGTCTCAGATTTGGCCAATGTATGTATGTGAGAAAGCTTGCTAGTAGCTTATCATGGGTTGGTGGTTCTTTCCGGGGGTTTTCCCAGGTTCTTCATCCACCATAAAATACTGGCCGTCATGTGCTGAAAAATGGTGTTAAACACTACAACAACAACAACAACAGACATGCAGCCATTAGAATAACATTTAGAATTTGGTCCTGAAGATACATTTGTTATTGAAGTTAGACATTATGATTCTTGGTTATTATATTCCTTGTCTCTGGCTAAAACCTGTAATCTTCATTTATGTGGCAGAATACAGTAGTAATCAATATTTAGTGATTTTATGCTTCAAAAAAATTTCTTTTGTAATAATACTTATTTTGCAGACATAGTCATGGTTTAATTATTTTTTTTTAGTTTATGTTTGATTTACTGTTTTGATACCTTTGTATTGAAGTCAATGAGCATGGTGCGTACAGTGATACAAAATGACTGAAGTCAATTAGCATGATGCGTACAATGATACAAAATGACTGAAGTCAATTAGCATGATGCGTACAGTGATACAAAATGACTGAAGTCAATTAGCATGACGCGTATAGTGATACAAAATGACTGAAGTCAATTACCGTAGCATGATGCATACAGTGATACAAAATGACTGAAGTTAATTAGCAGGATGTGTACAGTGATACAAAATGACTGATACTTAATTCTAATGACAATGAGTCTAGCCTATAAAATATGAGTTGAGTCTAGCCTATAAAATACGAGTTGAGTCTAACCTATAAATTATATGAGTTGAGTCTAGCCTATAAAATACGAGTTGAGTCTAGCCTATAAATTATGAGTTGAGTCTAGCCTATAAATTATGAGTTGAGTCTAGCCTATAAATTATATGAGTTGAGTCTAGCCTATAAAATATGAGCCTAGCCAATAAAATATGAGTCTAGCCTATAAAATATGAGTCTATTCTATAAAATATATGAGTCTAGCCTATAAAATATGAGTCTAGCCTATAAAATATATGTCTAGCCTATAAAATATATGAAGTTCAGCTCCTGATATCATTTATGTATAACTTAATACAGCCATCTGTCATAGAGTTTGGTGTAAGCTGCACCAACTTAATTTCATTTGAATTATAAATATCATAAGAATTTTAATTTCATTTGAATTATAAATGTCATAAGAATTTTAATTTCATTTGAATTTTAATTTCTTTTGAATTTTAATTTCTTTTGAATAATACTTTCATTTGAATTGTTCAATGATGAAATTTGTCAATAGCCGCATGCTGTACCTACCATATGTACTCACTTATAAGTCAGAACTGCAACTTGCAAAGTTCTGATCTGCCATAACATAATGCACCTGCAGATCAGGGTCTGTGTTGTTTGTTTTACTGATATTTCTGAGAAACTGCACACATCCAGATCTGCCTGTGTATTATGAGCTGGCAGATTTATGTCTCTCGTTTGCAGTTGGACTGTCTTAAATGGAAATTATAGACATTAAATGCAGCAAAAATATTATATTTTTAATCACAAGTATGATACATTTATTCATATATGACTTGTATTCTGTCTCAGTTCTGTCTCCTTATACACCAAGCTTTCAGATCTGTCTCCTTATACACCAAGCTTTCAGATCTTTTATTTTCAAAACTGTCACACCATTTAGAATTTTATAGAGTAAGAGTAAAGAACTCTTGTGGTAATGCGGCATATGGATTTAATATCAACACAATAACAACAAAACTAGAAATACCTTTATATTATTTTTAAAACTATATCATTTCTTTGTAAATTGACAACACAACCATAGATAAATTTAGTGTTCAATAAAAACTTGATAATGTCCATGAATAACTACAAAAACTAGAAATACATTTATATTTTTTTTAAAACTATATCATTTCTTTGTAAGTTGACATACACAATCATAGATAAATTTAGTGTTCAATAAAAACTTGATAATGTCCATGAATAACAACAAAAACTCAAAATACAGTTATTTTGTTTTTAGAAGTAAAATGACGTAAGTTGACATACAAGTCATAGACTAATTCAGTGTTCTATAAAAACTTCATGAAATAGTTTCTTTTACCTCACTAGTCACATTTGATTTTGACTTCATGAGTCTTGTACATGCACAAAGAAAACTGGACAAATATTAAAAAAAAATGGAAGACCTAGGACCAGAAACTGGTGGTGTTGGAAGCATGAATTATAACTACTGAACACTGTATGAGTGCAGTCCAGGATAAGTGTTAGAGATTGGTTTTCGAAATTTTTTAATCAAATAAAGACTGCTCAGAGTTTTGCAGTTAATCATACAAACTGTGCCATTGCTTAAGTGAAGTTAATATATGCCTTTGCAAACACCAGTACTGTGAGACTGTTTAAGACCAGGCCTACACAAATTGCTTGTACTTATGAAGATACAATTATTTATGCATTTTTTCTTTTGTAGGGTAAACATAGATGGCCTTTTGGTCTACTTCCCCTATGACTATATCTACCCTGAACAGTACATGTACATGATGGAACTCAAAAAAACCCTGGATGCAAAGGTAAGAATTTTAATTAATAGACAGGTACAGTTATTATAGCTATTACAATTTCTTGAGTGTCTGTATCATCAAAAGAAAATGCTCAGGTAATAATAATAATAACAACAATAAAAATAATAATAAAGACTTTATTTTGAGAACTAAGGATGGCGCTGACATTAATAAAGTTGTTGACAAAACAATTGCTAACCTAAACATTTTGTCATCAATTTTAAAAACATCACCATTTTCATAAAACTATACTACCTGTTTATCTTGATATCCCTGTTGCCAATGTAATATTGTTGACTTCAGTGGATGTAGAGATCAGAGGGAGAGGACTACAAAATTAAGTCTAGTTTGTAAGAGATAACCTGATGTCAGTAGGATTGACAATGTTAGAAAATAATTGAAATTTTGATTCATTGAAGACAAAACTAATCTGAATAAACATGTGTATTGACAACTTACAACATAGAAGAATCCATGATGCGTAAAGTACTGTACATGTGTGTGAAAAATGCATAAATTTGATTGTGAATCACTTCAGAAAATTTGTATATCATTCACATCATGTTAGATAGCACAGATAACTAGTATGTAAAAAAAACCATGTTGTCCTTGTTTGATCTATACCACTCAATAATACATGTCACTAAACAATTCAATTCATGGTTGCCAGTTAGTAGCATGTTGCTTTATAGTTGTTTACATGCCACATGTACATGGCCTAGATTTTGTTACATGTACATGGCCTAGATTTTGTTACATGGACATGGCCTAGATTTTGGTACATGTACATGGCCTAGATTTTGGTATATGGACATGGCCTAGATTTTGTTATATGGACATGTCCTAGATTTTGGTACATGTACATGGCCTAGATTTTGTTACATGTACATGGCCTAGATTTTGTTACATGTACATGGCCTAGATTTTGTTACATGGACATGGCCTAGATTTTGGTACATGTACATGGCATAGATTTTGGTACATGTACATATCCTAGATTTTGGTACATGAACATGGCCTTGATTTTGGTACATGTACATGGCCTAGATTTTGGTACATGGACATGGCCTAGATTTTGTTACATGGACATGTCCTAGATTTTGGTACATGTACATGGCCTAGATTTTGTTACATGTACATGACCTAGATTTTGGTACATGTACATGGCCTAGATTTTGTTACATGGACATGGCCTAGATTTTGGTACATGTACATGGCCTAGATTTTGGTACATGTACATATCCTAGATTTTGGTACATGAACATGGCCTTGATTTTGGTACATGTACATGGCATAGATTTTGGTCAGCTTTCCTTAGGCTACCAATTGAATGGAGCTTTGAATATGGAAATGAAAACATTTTAAGAAAATAAAAATTTTAACAAGTATCTTTGTGACCAGATGTATATGGTTTCACAAGATTCAACATTTAATTTACGTTTTATGTCACATGTGGTATTGATAATAAATCTGAACAGTTTTCTTGCAGAGTAGAAGCTTTCAAAACACAATAAAAAGTGTTTCAATAACTTTGCAAAATGCAGCAATGAATCAGCTTCCTTTGCTTTTATTTAAGTTGGGTGCTGACATCCTTTGATGAAAGATTGTTTTCATTAAATATTGTAGTTGGCTTTCTTTGATGAAAGATTGTTTTCATTAAATATTGTAGTTGGCTTGCTTTGATGCTAAATGCAGACTTTTATGGACGAAGCTTTAGGTTTATTATTGCGGTGGTAACAAAAAATAATTGTAGAAGAGCATTGAGATTTATTTCGGGGGAGAGGCGGGGGGAGCATCATTTGCTTAGTACATGGTTCCCATGTAGAAATCGAGAAATAGTCAGGAAAATTGATAAATTTTTTCCTGACTGAAAAGTCCTTGAATTTTGCAAATATTGATGAAAGTTGGGAGAAACCCATGAATTTTCAGCCACCATTTCAAACTCGTAACAGTTACATAATTGAGTCCTAATTAAACTGAGTTAAATTTATAGAGATATAACCAGAATATTTGGAGGTTGCTGTATGGATCATTTGGGTGCTTGCCATAAACATATTTCTCGAGTCAGTCCAAATGTTCAGTGTGTTAGATTCATCTAGTAGACTTTTTCCACAGACAGCTTGATATCCATATCTTTTATTACATGGAATTGTATGAAAACCAGTTAAGCATCAAAGGAGGCCAACATGATGGTAGCAATGGGTAACTGCTTACCATGTGGCCTAACAAAGGGTAACTGCTTACCAGATGGCCTAACAAAGGGTAACTGCTTACCATATGGCCTAACAAAGGGTAACTGCTTACCAGATGGCCTAACAAACTTAAACACTATTCAGTCATACCCACAAGAAACGGATATGAAAACTATTTATTTTCTCAGAAATTGCTTGTGTTAAAATCGTTATGTTGTTAATCTGCTGTACAGTAAGACAAGATAAAACTACAGCATTGATGAAACTTGACCTGGTACTCGCACTTATCATCGCTAGTCGCATTTGTACATGTATCTCACAACCCACATGTTCATGACATCATAAATCCAGTAATCACGTATTATAAATAATAACCCATTTCAAATGTAGAAAACAATATTATTTGAAAGTCTTATACTAGTTCTAATAAAAATACAAAAAACAAAAGACGACAGAGTTTTCTATATTTATTTTGAGAACAACTGCCAGGGTTTTGTTGTATCACGTCACTACAATGTTGACGTGCTCTCTGCTTGATGAATCAGACATGCCAGATTGATGCAACAGCAGCAGGTTTCTTACCTTTGTTCTCAAAATAACATTTTGACAATTATTCTGGTTTTAACAAAAGGTATCTGACTTTCATTTAATATAACTTTCAAAAGGAGTTTGTTGTTGATATCACATGACTATTGGACTTCCATGTTTTTGTTTGAGCTATGTGAATGTGACTAATTATGTAAATGGCGAGTACCTGGTTAAGTTTCATCTATACTGTAGTTTTGTCTAGTATGTCCGTGTATTAAAGACATAACGATTATAATACTTGCAATTTCTGAGAATATAAACCATTTTCCTATTGATTTCATTTAGGTATGAGTTCATATAACAGCTTAAATTTGCTAGTCTCCCTGGTAAGCGACTACCATATGCCGCTACTGCATGGTGGCAGCAAATTCCAAATTTCGACATTCAGTAGCTGACCCCACACCCTAACCTAAATGTTCAAATGTATAATATGGGTTGGGAACATTTGGAGATAACCCGAATTAAAAAAATGGACTGCTTTTTATTTTAAGCCAAATTTGTTGTCCACAATGTCACATCTCTGAGCTCAACTTAGGTGCAAAACTATTACACAGTAACATGTAGCTTGAAGCATTGGTTTCAGATTGTCAAAAGGATGCAGGAGAATTGAGAAATTGTCATCCCATTTATTATTTATTAAACAGTGAGTATCAATACAGGGATTGGTGTATCGAATTAAAAGAAGACAAATTCAGACATTGTTTATACAATATATAATTTTGAAGGTCTTTTGTCAATATTTAAATTAACCCATTTGTATTTTTTAAAAATAAAAATGATGAGTTTTTTAACCAAGTCCACTTAAGGAGTTTAGGTTGTTTAAACAATCGTTTGGGTTTTATTGGTACGAATTAATTGAGAGTTAAACGTTTTTCAAAGATAAGATTCCAATACTTTGCATTTATTGTTTTTTCATGCTACATGTATATCAAAAGTTTACATTGTATAACATATATTACTCTAGAAGGAAGTAATTTTACTTATTTGTCATTAACATCGTCTAAGCTAGATATGCCTATCAATTACAATTAATTACAGAATATGTTTTCTGTTGTGCTTGTTTGAATCCACATGGCCAAAATAATGATCAAAATAGACACACAAGTCTTTAGTGCTACATAATATTTTCAATGTCGACTGTTCATTGTGAATATGACTTTTCTACTTAGAATTGAATCAAAACCATGTCTTCAGTGCTTCCTGTCAACTGCTCATGACATTTCTACATGACCCTTCTGCTTAGACTTTTCTACATGACATTTCTACATGACTTTTCAACTTAGACTTTTCTACATAACTTTTGTACATGACTTTTCTACTTAGAATTGAAACCAAGTCTTAAGTGCTATGTGATATTTCCTATGTGAACATGACTTTTCTACCTAGAATAGAATCAAAACTGAGTCTTCAGTGCAATGTGATTTTTCCTATGTCAACTGCTCATTGTGAACATGACATTTCTACATGACCTTTCTACTTACTTTTCTACTTAGACTTTTCTACTTAGAATAGAGTCAAAGCCAATTGCCACACAAATCTTAGTGAAAAGAACTTGAATTTGCTAAATGCACAAGTCTGAGAACAGGCTGAATATAAGAGTTTAACTTTACCAACGCCTTGGAAAATCTCAAAGAACAAAAGTGAGAAAGAAATATAAAATGTAAAGTTATAAGCCTCAGAAAAATTTCAAAGCTTCTTTGAATTATTGATTTATGAAATTTACAACTGTCATGTTGATAATGATTCATGCATTATCTCACCGTCCAAAATATATGCACTGTCAAGTTTGAATACTGCATATGAATTTAATACACCAAGTTCCAATTTATTAAGATAGATACAACACAGAATTCTATGTGAAGATTGTTGTTATTGCTGTTTTTTTTTAGGGGGGGGGGTGTTTAATACCATTTTTCAGTGCAAGGTAGTCTAGTTGTGGTGGCCAGTGTAACTCATGGAGGAAGAACCCAAGGAAAACATTGGTAAGAACCATTGACGCAGCAGAAGCAATTGGCAACTTTTCACATGTCCACATTGGTCAAGTACAAGACTCAAATCCTTGCAGACTGAGGTGACATGGCAATAATCAGTAGCGGAAAGTGCTTTGGACCACTGGACCACATTTATGTGAAAGTAAACTATTCCTTACTCTTGGAACAAAAGTACTGTATTTTCCAGCCTATAAGTCGATTCAGAGTATAAGTCGAATTCACCAATTTCGTAAATTTTCCATCCTTCGTCCATATATAAGTCAATATCTTGGCTTCATATTTTACACTAATAATGGTATTGTTCTATGATATTCCATATTACTGGCAATCATGAAATTGCATTACCGATGCTAACATGCTTGTGATTTTACTTCTGAACAAATCACTGCTATAAACTGTTATCAATTGACAGCTGAATAAACAGTCCATGCTTGTTTTATTATAATTGAAAGCACATCCATGTTGTAGTTCATTTTATTACCTGTAGTTACAAATGTAACTTATATAAACTTTCAATGACACAATCCTTATATAAGTCAATTAGGAGTATAAGACAAAGACCTGACTTTCAAGTAAAAAAGTATCGACTTATAGGTCGGAAATACGATAACAGTTTTCCTGTGTTCCTAGACTTCTGACTTCGGAAAGAAATGTGAAATATCTAGTATGTCTTTTGACTTTTCAAAGAAACTAATGTGAAACTTTTGTGCCAGACCATTTTGAAATCAAGATATGTCATCTCAGTGTTGTCTCTAGTATGATCCAAAGCTTGACTTTCAAAGATATTACTATGAAATTTTGAGGGGGTCCCAATTGGCAGAGTGGTCTAAAGCGCTCACTGTTACGGATCACTGCCATCTCACCTATGTCTGCGTGGGTTTGAGTCTCGGGCTGGGCTGATGTGGGTATGTGAGAAAGCTTGCCTGTAGCTTCTCATGGATAGGTGGTTCTCTTCAGGGTTTTCCTGGGTTCTTCCTTCACCATTAATACTGGCTGCCATGTATAGCTTATCTTGTGCTGAAAAATGGCATTAAACCCTACAACAACAACAAAAACAACAACAACAACAACTATGAAACTTTGTCACAGAACATTTTGAAATCAAGAAATGTCATATCAGTACATGGTATGTCTGTTATGCTGTCTCAGTTATATCAGGTGTGTATCTTTTATTAACAGATGTAAATGTACCTACTTGTAAAATTTAGTAAACAAATCGCAACATTTTAGTTTTATTATTATTTCTTTGGTCAGAAATAAATGTTCTTACTTGTAAAACATGGTCAACAAATCACGTTTTAGTTTTATTAGTATTTTTTGTGACCGAAATAAATGTACTTACTTGTAAAACGTGGTCAACAAATCACAACATTTTAATTTTATTAGTATTTTTTATGACAGAAATAAATGTACCTACTTGTAAATCATTTTCAGCAAATTACAGCAGTTTAGTCTCATCTTATATTTGAAAGTTATCTGCTTTACTATGATGTTCACAGTAGACTTTCAAATTTGACTCCCGATGGAGCCCTCAGTGGAATAGTCCGAAAATTGTGCAAGCAGTTTAGGAAAATAGGGTATCTCTTCTTGTTGTTTTCATCTAGATTGATTTTATTTTTATATTTCAGGGCCATTGTGCACTAGAGATGCCCTCGGGGACAGGGAAGACCGTGTCCCTGCTTGCCCTGATTGTGGCTTACATGAGGGTTGGTACATTCATTCCATTTTCTCACCCGTACTAGAAATTAGAAGACTTTAAGACATTTTTTAATGAATTTAAATTTTTAGAACACAAGTTATGCAAATTGAAAACATTGACATATTTTGAATGAATTTCAAATTAGCATGAAGTTTAGAAATTTAGAGTTTAAAGGGCCTTTGTAGCATTTGTTATGTTCTAGCGATTAGCAAACATAGACGATTGTTGAAATTTAAAACTGTTTAGAATTAAAGGAGTATATTGCTGTTATGTTGCAGTACTATTCAATAATTTTAGAAAATTTATTGGATCATAAACGTTTTATAAATTTGTAAAATTGAAGATTTTTCTTACAATCTATACACATCAATAGCTGACTACATGATAGAAGAAATAAATTGTTAACAAAAGCTCTTTATACATTGTATAAAATGCTGATATTTGTTGGAAGATAACTTCTCAAATTTGTATCTTATTTTCTCCAACAGGCAAATCCAAACGATGTGACCAAACTTATCTATTGTTCTCGAACTGTGCCAGAATTGGAAAAGGTACTGGTTGATACATTTTTATATTTACTGTAATAATATTTTAGGCAAAGAAATACTTGAATGATTAACTCTGTAACAATAAATATGACAAAGAAACTCTGTAACACTAATTATGACAAAGAAACACTTGAATGATTGACTCTGTAACACTAAATATGACAAAGAAACACTTGAATGATTAACTCTGTAACACTAAATATGACAAAGAAACACTTGAATGATTAACTCTGTAACACTAAATATGACAAAGAAATACTTGAATGATTAACTCTGTAACACTATATATGACAAAGAAACACTTGAATGATTAACTCTGTAACACTAAATATGACAAAGAAACACTTGAATGATTAACTCTGTAACACTAAATATGACAAAGAAACACTTGAATGATTAACTCTGTAACACTAAATATGACAAAGAAATACTTGAATGATTAACTCTGTAACACTATATATGACAAAGAAACGCTTGAATGATTAACTCTAACACTAAATATGACAAAGAAACACTTGAATGATTGACTCTGTAACACTAAATATGACAAAGAAACACTTCAATGATTAACTCTAACACTAAATATGACAAAGAAATACTTGAATGATTAACTCTGTAATAATAAATATGACAAAGAAACTCTGTAACACTAATTATGACAAAGAAACACTTGAATGATTAACTCTGTAACACTAAATATGACAAAGAAATACTTGAATGATTAATTCTGTAACACTATATATGACAAAGAAACGCTTGAATGATTAACTCTAACACTAAATATGACAAAGAAATACTTGAATGATTAACTCTGTAACACTATATATGACAAAGAAATGCTTGAATGATTAACTCTAACACTAAATATGACAAAGAAATACTTGAATGATTAACTCTGTAACACTAAATATGACAAAGAAACACTTGAATGATTAACTCTGTAACACTAAATATGATAAAGAAACTCTGTAACACTAATTATGACAAAGAAACACTTGAATGATTAACTCTATAACACTAAATATGACAAAGAAACACTTGAATGATTAACTCTGTAACACTAAATATGACAAAGAAACACTTGAATGATTAACTCTGTAACACTAAATATGACAAAGAAACACTTGAGTGATTAACTCTGTAACACTAAATATGACAAACAAATACTTGAATGATTAACTCTGTAACACTATATATGACAAAGAAATACTTGAATGATTAACTCTGTAACACTAAATATGACAAAGAAACGCTTGAATGATTAACTCTGTAACACTATATATGACAAAGAAACGCTTGAATGATTAACTCTGTAACACTAAATATGACAAAGAAACACTTGAATGATTAACTCTGTAACACTAAATATGACAAAGAAACACTTGAATGATTAACTCTGTAACACTAAATATGACAAAGAAACACTTGAATGATTAACTCTGTAACACTATATATGACAAAGAAACGCTTGAATGATTAACTCTAACACTAAATATGACAAAGAAATACTTGAATCATTAACTCTGTAACACTAAATATGACAAAGAAACACTTGAATGATTAACTCTGTAACACTATATATGACAAAGAAACACTTGAATGATTAACTCTGTAACACTAAATATGACAAAGAAACGCTTGAATGATTAACTCTAACACTAAATATGACAAAGAAACGCTTGAATGATTAACTCTGTAACACTATAAATGACAAAGAAACACTTGAATGATTAACTCTGTAACACTAAATATGACAAAGAAACACTTGAATGATTAACTCTGTAACACTAAATATGACAAAGAAACACTAGAATGATTAACTCTGTAACACTAAATATGACAAAGAAACACTTGAATGATTAACTCTGTAACACTAAATATGACAAAGAAATACTTGAATGATTAACTCTGTAACACTAAATATGACAAAGAAACACTTGAATGATTAACTCTGTAACACTATATATGACAAAGAAACACTTGAATGATTAACTCTGTAACACTAAATATGACAAAGAAACGCTTGAATGATTAACTCTAACACTAAATATGACAAAGAAACGCTTGAATGATTAACTCTGTAACACTAAATATGACAAAGAAACACTTGAATGATTAACTCTGTAACACTAAATATGACAAAGAAACACTTGAATGATTAACTCTGTAACACTAAATATGACAAAGAAACACTTGAATGATTAACTCTGTAACACTAAATATGACAAAGAAACACTTGAATGATTAACTCTGTAACACTAAATATGACAAAGAAACACTTGAATGATTAACTCTGTAACACTAAATATGACAAAGAAACACTTGAATGATTAACTCTGTAACACTAAATATGACAAAGAAATACTTGAATGATTAACTCTGTAACACTATATATGACAAAGAAACGCTTGAATGATTAACTCTAACACTAAATATGACAAAGAAACACTTGAATGATTGACTCTGTAACACTAAATATGACAAAGAAACACTTCAATGATTAACTCTAACACTAAATATGACAAAGAAATACTTGAATGATTAACTCTGTAATAATAAATATGACAAAGAAACTCTGTAACACTAATTATGACAAAGAAACACTTGAATGATTAACTCTGTAACACTAAATATGACAAAGAAATACTTGAATGATTAATTCTGTAACACTATATATGACAAAGAAACGCTTGAATGATTAACTCTAACACTAAATTTGACAAAGAAATACTTGAATGATTAACTCTGTAACACTATATATGACAAAGAAATGCTTGAATGATTAACTCTAACACTAAATATGACAAAGAAATACTTGAATGATTAACTCTGTAACACTAAATATGACAAAGAAACACTTGAATGATTAACTCTGTAACACTAAATATGATAAAGAAACTCTGTAACACTAATTATGACAAAGAAACACTTGAATGATTAACTCTATAACACTAAATATGACAAAGAAACACTTGAATGATTAACTCTGTAACACTAAATATGACAAAGAAACACTTGAATGATTAACTCTGTAACACTAAATATGACAAAGAAACACTTGAGTGATTAACTCTGTAACACTAAATATGACAAACAAATACTTGAATGATTAACTCTGTAACACTATATATGACAAAGAAATACTTGAATGATTAACTCTGTAACACTAAATATGACAAAGAAACGCTTGAATGATTAACTCTGTAACACTATATATGACAAAGAAACGCTTGAATGATTAACTCTGTAACACTAAATATGACAAAGAAACACTTGAATGATTAACTCTGTAACACTAAATATGACAAAGAAACACTTGAATGATTAACTCTGTAACACTAAATATGACAAAGAAACACTTGAATGATTAACTCTGTAACACTATATATGACAAAGAAACGCTTGAATGATTAACTCTAACACTAAATATGACAAAGAAATACTTGAATCATTAACTCTGTAACACTAAATATGACAAAGAAACACTTGAATGATTAACTCTGTAACACTATATATGACAAAGAAACACTTGAATGATTAACTCTGTAACACTAAATATGACAAAGAAACGCTTGAATGATTAACTCTAACACTAAATATGACAAAGAAACGCTTGAATGATTAACTCTGTAACACTATATATGACAAAGAAACACTTGAATGATTAACTCTGTAACACTAAATATGACAAAGAAACACTTGAATGATTAACTCTGTAACACTAAATATGACAAAGAAACACTTGAATGATTAACTCTGTAACACTAAATATGACAAAGAAACACTTGAATGATTAACTCTGTAACACTAAATATGACAAAGAAATACTTGAATGATTAACTCTGTAACACTAAATATGACAAAGAAACACTTGAATGATTAACTCTGTAACACTATATATGACAAAGAAACACTTGAATGATTAACTCTGTAACACTAAATATGACAAAGAAACGCTTGAATGATTAACTCTAACACTAAATATCACAAAGAAACGCTTGAATGATTAACTCTGTAACACTAAATATGACAAAGAAACACTTGAATGATTAACTCTGTAACACTAAATATGACAAAGAAACACTTGAATGATTAACTCTGTAACACTAAATATGACAAAGAAACACTTGAATGATTAACTCTGTAACACTAAATATGACAAAGAAACACTTGAATGATTAACTCTGTAACACTAAATATGACAAAGAAACACTTGAATGATTAGCTCTGTAACACTAAATATGACAAAGAAACACTTGAATGATTAACTCTGTAACACTAAATATGACAAAGAAATGCTTGAATGATTAACTCTAACACTAAATATAACAAAGAAACGCTTGAATGATTAACTCTGTAACACTATATATGACAAAGAAGCACTTGAATGATTAACTCTGTAACACTAAATATGACAAAGAAACACTTGAATGATTAACTCTGTAACACTAAATATGACAAAGAAACACTTGAATGATTAACTCTGTAACACTATATATGACAAAGAAACACTTGAATGATTAACTCTGTAACACTAAATATGACAAAGAAACACTTGAATGATTAACTCTGTAACACTATATATGACAAAGAAACGCTTGAATGATTAACTCTAACACTAAATATGACAAAGAAATACTTGAATGATTAACTCTGTAACACTAAATATGACAAAGAAACACTTGAATGATTAACTCTGTAACACTATATATGACAAAGAAACACTTGAATGATTAACTATGTAACACTAAATATGACAAAGAAACGCTTGAATGATTAACTCTAACACTAAATATGACAAAGAAACGCTTGAATGATTAACTCTGTAATACTATATATGACAAAGAAACACTTGAATGATTAACTCTGTAACACTAAATATGACAAAGAAACACTTGAATGATTAACTCTGTAACACTAAATATGACAAAGAAACACTTGAATGATTAACTCTGTAACACTAAATATGACAAAGAAACACTTGAATGATTAACTCTGTAACACTAAATATGACAAAGAAATACTTGAATGATTAATTCTGTAACACTAAATATGACAAAGAAACACTTGAATGATTAACTCTGTAACACTATATATGACAAAGAAACACTTGAATGATTAACTCTGTAACACTAAATATGACAAAGAAACGCTTGAATGATTAACTCTAACACTAAATATGACAAAGAAACGCTTGAATGATTAACTCTGTAACACTATATATGACAAAGAAACACTTGAATGATTAACTCTGTAACACTAAATATGACAAAGAAGCACTTGAATGATTAACTCTGTAACACTAAATATGACAAAGAAACACTTGAATGATTAACTCTGTAACACTAAATATGACAAAGAAACGCTTGAATGATTAACTCTGTAACACTAAATATGACAAAGAAACACTTGAATGATTAACTCTGTAACACTAAATATGACAAAGAAACACTTGAATGATTAACTCTGTAACACTATATATGACAAAGAAACACTTGAATGATTAACTCTGTAACACTAAATATGACAAAGAAACGCTTGAATGATTAACTCTAACACTAAATATGACAAAGAAACGCTTGAATGATTAACTCTGTAACACTATATATGACAAAGAAACACTTGAATGATTAACTCTGTAACACTAAATATGACAAAGAAACACTTGAATGATTAACTCTGTAACACTAAATATGACAAAGAAACGCTTGAATGATTAACTCTGTAACACTATATATGACAAAGAAACACTTGAATGATTAACTCTGTAACACTAAATATGACAAAGAAACACTTGAATGATTAACTCTGTAACACTAAATATGACAAAGAAACACTTGAATGATTAACTCTGTAACACTAAATATGACAAAGAAACACTTGAATGATTAACTCTGTAACACTATATATGACAAAGAAACACTTGAATGATTAACTCTGTAACACTAAATATGACAAAGAAACACTTGAATGATTAACTCTGTAACACTAAATATGACAAAGAAACCCTTGAATGATTAACTCTGTAACACTATATATGACAAAGAAACGCTTGAATGATTAACTCTAACACTAAATATGACAAAGAAACGCTTGAATGATTAACTCTGTAACACTATATATGACAAAGAAACACTTGAATGATTAACTCTGTAACACTAAATATGACAAAGAAACACTTGAATGATTAACTCTGTAACACTAAATATGACAAAGAAACGCTTGAATGATTAACTCTAACACTAAATATGACAAAGAAACGCTTGAATGATTAACTCTAACACTAAATATGACAAAGAAACACTTGAATGATTAACTCTGTAACACTATATATGACAAAGAAACACTTGAATGATTAACTCTGTAACACTAAATATGACAAAGAAACGCTTGAATGATTAACTCTAACACTAAATATGACAAAGAAACGCTTGAATGATTAACTCTGTAACACTATATATGACAAAGAAACACTTGAATGATTAACTCTGTAACACTAAATATGACAAAGAAACACTTGAATGATTAACTCTGTAACACTAAATATGACAAAGAAATACTTGAATGATTAACTCTGTAACACTAAATATGACAAAGAAACACTTGAATGATTAACTCTGTAACACTATATATGACAAAGAAACACTTGAATGATTAACTATGTAACACTAAATATGACAAAGAAACGCTTGAATGATTAACTCTAACACTAAATATGACAAAGAAACGCTTGAATGATTAACTCTGTAACACTAAATATGACAAAGAAACACTTGAATGATTAACTCTGTAACACTAAATATGACAAAGAAACACTTGAATGATTAACTCTGTAACACTAAATATGACAAAGAAACACTTGAATGATTAACTCTGTAACACTAAATATGACAAAGAAATACTTGAATGATTAATTCTGTAACACTAAATATGACAAAGAAACACTTGAATGATTAACTCTGTAACACTATATATGACAAAGAAACACTTGAATGATTAACTCTGTAACACTAAATATGACATAGAAACGCTTGAATGATTAACTCTAACACTAAATATGACAAAGAAACGCTTGAATGATTAACTCTGTAACACTATATATGACAAAGAAACACTTGAATGATTAACTCTGTAACACTAAATATGACAAAGAAGCACTTGAATGATTAACTCTGTAACACTAAATATGACAAAGAAACACTTGAATGATTAACTCTGTAACACTAAATATGACAAAGAAACACTTGAATGATTAACTCTGTAACACTAAATATGACAAAGAAACACTTTAATGATTAACTCTGTAACACTAAATATGACAAAGAAACACTTGAATGATTAACTCTGTAACACTATATATGACAAAGAAACACTTGAATGATTAACTCTGTTACACTAAATATGACAAAGAAACGCTTGAATGATTAACTCTAACACTAAATATGACAAAGAAACGCTTGAATGATTAACTCTGTAACACTATATATGACAAAGAAACACTTGAATGATTAACTCTGTAACACTAAATATGACAAAGAAACACTTGAATGATTAACTCTGTAACACTAAATATGACAAAGAAACACTTGAATGATTAACTCTGTAACACTATATATGACAAAGAAACACTTGAATGATTAACTCTGTAACACTAAATATGACAAAGAAACACTTGAATGATTAACTCTGTAACACTAAATATGACAAAGAAACATTTGAATGATTAACTCTGTAACACTAAATATGACAAAGAAACACTTGAATGATTAACTCTGTAACACTATATATGACAAAGAAACACTTGAATGATTAACTCTGTAACACTAAATATGACAAAGAAACACTTGAATGATTAACTCTGTAACACTAAATATGACAAAGAAACCCTTGAATGATTAACTCTGTAACACTATATATGACAAAGAAACGCTTGAATGATTAACTCTAACACTAAATATGACAAAGAAACGCTTGAATGATTAACTCTGTAACACTATATATGACAAAGAAACACTTGAATGATTAACTCTGTAACACTAAATATGACAAAGAAACACTTGAATGATTAACTCTGTAACACTAAATATGACAAAGAAACGCTTGAATGATTAACTCTGTAACACTATATATGACAAAGAAACACTTGAATGATTAACTCTGTAACACTAAATATGACAAAGAAGCACTTGAATGATTAACTCTGTAACACTAAATATGACAAAGAAACACTTGAATGATTAACTCTGTAACACTAAATATGACAAAGAAACGCTTGAATGATTAACTCTGTAACACTAAATATGACAAAGAAACACTTGAATGATTAACTCTGTAACACTAAATATGACAAAGAAACACTTGAATGATTAACTCTGTAACACTATATATGACAAAGAAACACTTGAATGATTAACTCTGTAACACTAAATATGACAAAGAAACGCTTGAATGATTAACTCTAACACTAAATATGACAAAGAAACGCTTGAATGATTAACTCTGTAACACTATATATGACAAAGAAACACTTGAATGATTAACTCTGTAACACTAAATATGACAAAGAAACACTTGAATGATTAACTCTGTAACACTAAATATGACAAAGAAACGGTTGAATGATTAACTCTGTAACACTATATATGACAAAGAAACACTTGAATGATTAACTCTGTAACACTAAATATGACAAAGAAACACTTGAATGATTAACTCTGTAACACTAAATATGACAAAGAAACACTTGAATGATTAACTCTGTAACACTAAATATGACAAAGAAACACTTGAATGATTAACTCTGTAACACTATATATGACAAAGAAACACTTGAATGATTAACTCTGTAACACTAAATATGACAAAGAAACACTTGAATGATTAACTCTGTAACACTAAATATGACAAAGAAACCCTTGAATGATTAACTCTGTAACACTATATATGACAAAGAAACGCTTGAATGATTAACTCTAACACTAAATATGACAAAGAAACGCTTGAATGATTAACTCTGTAACACTATATATGACAAAGAAACACTTGAATGATTAACTCTGTAACACTAAATATGACAAAGAAACACTTGAATGATTAACTCTGTAACACTAAATATGACAAAGAAACGCTTGAATGATTAACTCTAACACTAAATATGACAAAGAAACGCTTGAATGATTAACTCTAACACTAAATATGACAAAGAAACACTTGAATGATTAACTCTGTAACACTATATATGACAAAGAAACACTTGAATGATTAACTCTGTAACACTAAATATGACAAAGAAACGCTTGAATGATTAACTCTAACACTAAATATGACAAAGAAACGCTTGAATGATTAACTCTGTAACACTATATATGACAAAGAAACACTTTTATGATTAACTCTGTAACACTAAATATGACAAAGAAACACTTGAATGATTAACTCTGTAACACTAAATATGACAAAGAAATACTTGAATGATTAACTCTGTAACACTAAATATGACAAAGAAACACTTGAATGATTAACTCTGTAACACTATATATGACAAAGAAACACTTGAATGATTAACTATGTAACACTAAATATGACAAAGAAACGCTTGAATGATTAACTCTAACACTAAATATGACAAAGAAACGCTTGAATGATTAACTCTGTAACACTAAATATGACAAAGAAACACTTGAATGATTAACTCTGTAACACTAAATATGACAAAGAAACACTTGAATGATTAACTCTGTAACACTAAATATGACAAAGAAACACTTGAATGATTAACTCTGTAACACTAAATATGACAAAGAAATACTTGAATGATTAATTCTGTAACACTAAATATGACAAAGAAACACTTGAATGATTAACTCTGTAACACTATATATGACAAAGAAACACTTGAATGATTAACTCTGTAACACTAAATATGACAAAGAAACGCTTGAATGATTAACTCTAACACTAAATATGACAAAGAAACGCTTGAATGATTAACTCTGTAACACTATATATGACAAAGAAACACTTGAATGATTAACTCTGTAACACTAAATATGACAAAGAAGCACTTGAATGATTAACTCTAACACTAAATATGACAAAGAAACGCTTGAATGATTAACTCTGTAACACTATATATGACAAAGAAACACTTGAATGATTAACTCTGTAACACTAAATATGACAAAGAAACACTTGAATGATTAACTCTGTAACACTAAATATGACAAAGAAACACTTGAATGATTAACTCTGTAACACTATATATGACAAAGAAACACTTGAATGATTAACTCTGTAACACTAAATATGACAAAGAAACACTTGAATGATTAACTCTGTAACACTAAATATGACAAAGAAACATTTGAATGATTAACTCTGTAACACTAAATATGACAAAGAAACACTTGAATGATTAACTCTGTAACACTATATATGACAAAGAAACACTTGAATGATTAACTCTGTAACACTAAATATGACAAAGAAACACTTGAATGATTAACTCTGTAACACTAAATATGACAAAGAAACCCTTGAATGATTAACTCTGTAACACTATATATGACAAAGAAACGCTTGAATGATTAACTCTAACACTAAATATGACAAAGAAACGCTTGAATGATTAACTCTGTAACACTATATATGACAAAGAAACACTTGAATGATTAACTCTGTAACACTAAATATGACAAAGAAACACTTGAATGATTAACTCTGTAACACTAAATATGACAAAGAAACGCTTGAATGATTAACTCTGTAACACTATATATGACAAAGAAACACTTGAATGATTAACTCTGTAACACTAAATATGACAAAGAAGCACTTGAATGATTAACTCTGTAACACTAAATATGACAAAGAAACACTTGAATGATTAACTCTGTAACACTAAATATGACAAAGAAACGCTTGAATGATTAACTCTGTAACACTAAATATGACAAAGAAACACTTGAATGATTAACTCTGTAACACTAAATATGACAAAGAAACACTTGAATGATTAACTCTGTAACACTATATATGACAAAGAAACACTTGAATGATTAACTCTGTAACACTAAATATGACAAAGAAACGCTTGAATGATTAACTCTAACACTAAATATGACAAAGAAACGCTTGAATGATTAACTCTGTAACACTATATATGACAAAGAAACACTTGAATGATTAACTCTGTAACACTAAATATGACAAAGAAACACTTGAATGATTAACTCTGTAACACTAAATATGACAAAGAAACGGTTGAATGATTAACTCTGTAACACTATATATGACAAAGAAACACTTGAATGATTAACTCTGTAACACTAAATATGACAAAGAAACACTTGAATGATTAACTCTGTAACACTAAATATGACAAAGAAACACTTGAATGATTAACTCTGTAACACTAAATATGACAAAGAAACACTTGAATGATTAACTCTGTAACACTATATATGACAAAGAAACACTTGAATGATTAACTCTGTAACACTAAATATGACAAAGAAACACTTGAATGATTAACTCTGTAACACTAAATATGACAAAGAAACCCTTGAATGATTAACTCTGTAACACTATATATGACAAAGAAACGCTTGAATGATTAACTCTAACACTAAATATGACAAAGAAACGCTTGAATGATTAACTCTGTAACACTATATATGACAAAGAAACACTTGAATGATTAACTCTGTAACACTAAATATGACAAAGAAACACTTGAATGATTAACTCTGTAACACTAAATATGACAAAGAAACGCTTGAATGATTAACTCTAACACTAAATATGACAAAGAAACGCTTGAATGATTAACTCTAACACTAAATATGACAAAGAAACACTTGAATGATTAACTCTGTAACACTATATATGACAAAGAAACACTTGAATGATTAACTCTGTAACACTAAATATGACAAAGAAACGCTTGAATGATTAACTCTAACACTAAATATGACAAAGAAACGCTTGAATGATTAACTCTGTAACACTATATATGACAAAGAAACACTTTTATGATTAACTCTGTAACACTAAATATGACAAAGAAACACTTGAATGATTAACTCTGTAACACTAAATATGACAAAGAAATACTTGAATGATTAACTCTGTAACACTAAATATGACAAAGAAACACTTGAATGATTAACTCTGTAACACTATATATGACAAAGAAACACTTGAATGATTAACTATGTAACACTAAATATGACAAAGAAACGCTTGAATGATTAACTCTAACACTAAATATGACAAAGAAACGCTTGAATGATTAACTCTGTAACACTAAATATGACAAAGAAACACTTGAATGATTAACTCTGTAACACTAAATATGACAAAGAAACACTTGAATGATTAACTCTGTAACACTAAATATGACAAAGAAACACTTGAATGATTAACTCTGTAACACTAAATATGACAAAGAAATACTTGAATGATTAATTCTGTAACACTAAATATGACAAAGAAACACTTGAATGATTAACTCTGTAACACTATATATGACAAAGAAACACTTGAATGATTAACTCTGTAACACTAAATATGACAAAGAAACGCTTGAATGATTAACTCTAACACTAAATATGACAAAGAAACGCTTGAATGATTAACTCTGTAACACTATATATGACAAAGAAACACTTGAATGATTAACTCTGTAACACTAAATATGACAAAGAAGCACTTGAATGATTAACTCTGTAACACTAAATATGACAAAGAAACACTTGAATGATTAACTCTGTAACACTAAATATGACAAAGAAGCACTTGAATGATTAACTCTGTAACACTAAATATGACAAAGAAACACTTGAATGATTAACTCTGTAACACTAAATATGACAAAGAAACACTTGAATGATTAACTCTGTAACACTATATATGACAAAGAAACACTTGAATGATTAACTCTGTAACACTAAATATGACAAAGAAACGCTTGAATGATTAACTCTAACACTAAATATGACAAAGAAACGCTTGAATGATTAACTCTGTAACACTATATATGACAAAGAAACACTTGAATGATTAACTCTGTAACACTAAATATGACAAAGAAACACTTGAATGATTAACTCTGTAACACTAAATATGACAAAGAAACACTTGAATGATTAACTCTGTAACACTATATATGACAAAGAAACACTTGAATGATTAACTCTGTAACACTAAATATGACAAAGAAACACTTGAATGATTAACTCTGTAACACTAAATATGACAAAGAAACACTTGAATGATTAACTCTGTAACACTAAATATGACAAAGAAACACTTGAATGATTAACTCTGTAACACTATATATGACAAAGAAACACTTGAATGATTAACTCTGTAACACTAAATATGACAAAGAAACACTTGAATGATTAACTCTGTAACACTAAATATAACAAAGAAACCCTTGAATGATTAACTCTGTAACACTATATATGACAAAGAAACGCTTGAATGATTAACTCTAACACTAAATATGACAAAGAAACGCTTGAATGATTAACTCTGTAACACTATATATGACAAAGAAACACTTGAATGATTAACACTGTAACACTAAATATGACAAAGAAACACTTGAATGATTAACTCTGTAACACTAAATATGACAAAGAAACGCTTGAATGATTAACTCTAACACTAAATATGACAAAGAAACGCTTGAATGATTAACTCTAACACTAAATATGACAAAGAAACACTTGAATGATTAACTCTGTAACACTATATCTGACAAAGAAACACTTGAATGATTAACTCTGTAACACTAAATATGACAAAGAAACGCTTGAATGATTAACTCTAACACTAAATATGACAAAGAAACGCTTGAATGATTAACTCTGTAACACTATATATGACAAAGAAACACTTGAATGATTAACTCTGTAACACTAAATATGACAAAGAAACACTTGAATGATTAACTCTGTAACACTAAATATGACAAAGAAACACTTGAATGATTAACTCTGTAACACTATATATGACAAAGAAACACTTGAATGATTAACTCTGTAACACTAAATATGACAAAGAAACACTTGAATGATTAACTCTGTAACACTAAATATGACAAAGAAACACTTGAATGATTAACTCTGTAACACTAAATATGACAAAGAAACACTTGAATGATTAACTCTGTAACACTATATATGACAAAGAAACACTTGAATGATTAACTCTAACACTAAATATGACAAAGAAACACTTGAATGATTAACTCTGTAACACTAAATATGACAAAGAAACGCTTGAATGATTAACTCTAACACTAAATATGACAAAGAAACGCTTGAATGATTAACTCTGTAACACTATATATGACAAAGAAACACTTGAATGATTAACTCTGTAACACTAAATATGACAAAGAAACACTTGAATGATTAACTCTGTAACACTAAATATGACAAAGAAACACTTGAATGATTAACTCTGTAACACTAAATATGACAAAGAAATACTTGAATGATTAACTCTGTAACACTAAATATGACAAAGAAATACTTGAATGATTAACTCTGTAACACTAAATATGACAAAGAAACGCTTGAATGATTAACTCTAACACTAAATATGACAAAGAAATACTTGAATGATTAACTCTGTAACACTATATATGACAAAGAAATACTTGAATGATTGACTCTGTAACACTATATATGACAAAGAAACGCTTGAATGATTAACTCTAACACTAAATATGACAAAGAAACGCTTGAATGATTAACTCTAACACTAAATATGACAAAGAAATACTTGAATGATTAACTCTGTAACACTATATATGACAAAGAAATACTTGAATGATTAACTCTGTAACACTATATATGACAAAGAAACGCTTGAATGATTAACTCTAACACTAAATATGACAAAGAAACGCTTGAATGATTAACTCTAACACTAAATATGACAAAGAAACGCTTGAATGATTAACTCTAACACTATATATGACAAAGAAACGCTTGAATGATTAACTCTAACACTATATATGACAAAGAAACGCTTGAATGATTAACTCTAACACTAAATATGACAAAGAAATACTTGAATGATTAACTCTGTAACACTATATATGACAAAGAAACACTTGAATGATTAACTCTGTAACACTATATACGACAAAGAAACGCTTGAATGATTAACTCTGTAACACTAAATATGACAAAGAAATACTTGAATGATTAACTCTAACACTAAATATGACAAAGAAATACTTGAATGATTAACTCTGTAACACTATATATGACAAAGAAACACTTGAATGATTAACTCTGTAACACTATATATGACAAAGAAACGCTTGAATGATTAACTCTGTAACACTAAATATGACAAAGAAACACTTGAATGATTAACTCTGTAACACTAAATATGACAAAGAAATACTTGAATGATTAACTCTGTAACACTAAATATGACAAAGAAACACTTGAATGATTAACTCTGTAACACTATATATGACAAAGAAACGCTTGAATGATTAACTCTAACACTAAATATGACAAAGAAATACTTGAATGATTAACTCTGTAACAATAAATATGACAAAGAAACTCTGTAACACTAATTATGACAAAGAAATACTTGAATGATTAACTCTGTAACACTAAATATGACAAAGAAACACTTGAATGATTAACTCTGTAACACTAAATATGACAAAGAAATACTTGAATGATTAACTCTGTAACACTATATATGACAAAGAAATACTTGAATGATTAACTCTGTAACAATAAATATGACAAAGAAATACTTGAATGATTAACTCTGTAACACTAAATATGACAAAGAAATACTTGAATGATTAACTCTGTAACAATAAATATGACAAAGAAACGCTTGAATGATTAACTCTAACACTAAATATGACAAAGAAATACTTGAATGATTAACTCTGTAACAATAAATATGACAAAGAAACTCTGTAACACTAATTATGACAAAGAAATACTTGAATGATTAACTCTGTAACACAAAATATGACAAAGAAACACTTGAATGATTAACTCTGTAACACTAAATATGACAAAGAAATACTTGAATGATTAACTCTGTAACACTATATATGACAAAGAAATACTTGAATGATTAACTCTGTAACAATAAATATGACAAAGAAATACTTGAATGATTAACTCTGTAACACTAAATATGACAAAGAAATACTTGAATGATTAACTCTGTAACAATAAATATGACAAAGAAACGCTTGAATGATTAACTCTAACACTAAATATGACAAAGAAATACTTGAATGATTAACTCTGTAACACTAAATATGACAAAGAAATACTTGAATGATTAACTCTGTAACACTATATATGACAAAGAAATACTTGAATGATTAACTCTGTAACAATAAATATGACAAAGAAACGCTTGAATGATTAACTCTAACACTAAATATGACAAAGAAATACTTGAATGATTAACTCTGTAACACTATATATGACAAAGAAACGCTTGAATGATTAACTCTAACACTAAATATGACAAAGAAATACTTGAATGATTAACTCTGTAACAATAAATATGACAAAGAAACTCTGTAACACTAATTATGACAAAGAAACACTTGAATGATTAACTCTGTAACACTATATATGACAAAGAAATACTTGAATGATTAACTCTGTAACAATAAATATGACAAAGAAACGCTTGAATGATTAACTCTGTAACAATAAATATGACAAAGAAACTCTGTAACACTAATTATCACAAAGAAACACTTGAATGATTGACTCTGTAACACTAAATATGACAAAGAAACGCTTGAATGATTAACTCTGTAACAATAAATATGACAAAGAAACTCTGTAACACTAATTATGACAAAGAAACACTTGAATGATTAACTCTGTAACACTATATATGACAAAGAAACGCTTGAATGATTAACTCTAACACTAAATATGACAAAGAAATACTTGAATGATTAACTCTGTTACAATAAATATGACAAAGAAACGCTTGAATGATTAACTCTGTAACAATAAATATGACAAAGAAACTCTGTAACACTAATTATGACAAAGAAACACTTGAATGATTAACTCTGTAACACTAAATATGACAAAGAAATACTTGAATGATTAACTCTGTAACACTAAATATGACAAAGAAATACTTGAATGATTAACTCTGTAACACTATATATGACAAAGAAACGCTTGAATGATTAACTCTAACACTAAATATGACAAAGAAATACTTGAATGATTAACTCTGTAACACTATATATGACAAAGAAACGCTTGAATGATTAACTCTGTAACACTATATATGACAAAGAAACGCTTGAATGATTAACTCTAACACTAAATATGACAAAGAAATACTTGAATGATTAACTCTGTAACACTATATATGACAAAGAAACGCTTGAATGATTAACTCTGTAACACTAAATATGACAAAGAAACGCTTGAATGATTAACTCTGTAACACTAAATATGACAAAGAAATACTTGAATGATTAACTCTGTAACACTAAATATGACAAAGAAATACTTGAATGATTAACTCAGTAACACTATATATGACAAAGAAATACTTGAATGATTAACTCTGTAACACTATATATGACAAAGAAACGCTTGAATTATTAACTCTAACACTAAATATGACAAAGAAATACTTGAATGATTAACTCTGTAACACTATATATGACAAAGAAACGCTTGCATGATTAACTCTGTAACACTATATATGACAAAGAAACGCTTGAATGATTAACTCTAACACTAAATATGACAAAGAAACACTTGAATGATTAACTCTGTAACACTAAATATGACAAAGAAATACTTGAATGATTAACTCTGTAACACTAAATATGACAAAGAAATGCTTGAATGATTAACTCTAACACTAAATATGACAAAGAAACGCTTGAATGATTAACTCTAACACTAAATATGACAAAGAAACGCTTGAATGATTAACTCTAACACTAAATATGACAAAGAAACGCTTGAATGATTAACTCTAACACTGAATATGACAAAGAAACCCTTGTATGATTAACTCTGTAACACTAAATATGACAAAGAAACGCTTGAATGATTAACTCTAACACTAAATATGACAAAGAAATACTTGAATGATTAACTCTGTAACACTAAATATGACAAAGAAACGCTTGAATGATTAACTCTGTAACACTAAATATGACAAAGAAATACTTGAATGATTAACTCTGTAACACTAAATATGACAAAGAAACGCTTGAATGATTAACTCTGTAACACTATATATGACAAAGAAACGCTTGAATGATTAACTCTGTAACACTAAATATGACAAAGAAACGCTTGAATGATTAACTCTAACACTAAATATGACAAAGAAATACTTGAATGATTAACTCTGTAACACTAAATATGACAAAGAAACGCTTGAATGATTAACTTTGTAACACTAAATATGACAAAGAAACGCTTGAATGATTAACTCTGTAACACTAAATATGACAAATAATGCTTGGAAGATTAACACTTTTATTCCTAATGCATAAATTGCTCTTTGGTATTTAAGATTTTGTCAGCTGCATTGCATTGAACCATAGCATTTAATTAGTCTAAACTATTTTAGACTTTCAATTTGTATGCTAGTGAAATAAATATTTAAAAAAAAATGAATTTTACAAAACTTGATAATATTTTCTCTTTTCAATTACTTAGTTTAAGATCACAGATCCATAACATTAGGAAAGGCACACAGCTCTCATATCCGTTGCATGGTATAGCTAATAATGGGATAAATATCCATTGCATGGTATAGCTAATGATGGGATAAATATCCATTGCATGGTTCAGCTAATGATGGGATAAATATCCATTGCATGGTATAGCTAATGATGGGATAAATATCCATTGCATGGTTCAGCTAATGATGGGATAAATATCGATTGCATGGTACAACTAATGATGGGATAAATATCCATTGCATGGTACAGCTAATGATGGGATAAATATCCATTGCATGGTACAGCTAATGATGGGATAAATATCCATTGCATGGTACAGCTAATGATGGGATAAATATCCATTGCATGGTACAGCTAATGATGGGGTAAATATCCATTGCATGGTACAGCTAACGATGGGATAAATATCCATTGCATGGTACAGCTAACGATGGGATAAATATCCATTGCATGGTACAGCTAACGATGGGATAAATATCCATTGCATGGTACAGCTAACGATGGGATAAATATCCATTGCATGGTACAGCTAACGATGGGATAAATATCCATTGCATGGTACAGCTAATGATGGGATAAATATCCATTGCATGGTACAGCTAATGATGGGATAAATATCCATTGCATGGTACAGCTAATATGTGATAAATATCCATTGCATGGTATAGCTAATAATGTGACAAATATCCATTGCATGGTACAGCTAATATGTGATAAATACCCATTGCATGGTATAGCTAATAATGGGATAAATATCCATTGCATGGTACAGCTAATATGTGATAAATATCCATTGCATGGTATAGCTAATAATGGGATAAATATCCATTGCATGGTACAGCTAATAATGGGATAAATATCCATTGCATGGTATAGCTAATAATGTGATAAATATCCATTGCATGGTACATCTAATATGTGATAAATATCCATTGCATGGTACAGCTAATATGTGATAAATATCCATTGCATGGTACAGCTAATAATCTGATAAATATCCATTGCATGGTATAGCTAATAATGTGATAAAAGTACAGTTCAAAGAGACCCAACAAGCATTGTCAGAATCTAATCAATATCTATCCACCCACCACAAATTTCTTCACCCCCATCCCCCTTATTTCCAATTCAATCAACCTGTTTCTATTTCATCCAAAATAATGAACCTTGTCTGGTTATTAGTTGTAAAAAAAAAAAAAACAGTAGCAAAATGCACCAACTTAAAAATATAGTTTTAGTCATAAAACAAAAGCAAAATGTTCCAACTTAAAAACATAGTTTTAGTCACAAAACAAAAGCAAAATGCTCCAACTTCAGTTTTGGAGCAAATTGAGTAGCTTTGGGTGCCCTCAATTATGCAAAGAATTAGAATTTTTCTGCCATTGATGCAAATGTAAAACTACAGGCAGCGATTGAAATCCTTGAACCATAAAACCTAGCACAGTATTTTTAACTTTTGAGAGTATAACTATTTACTGTTAAAGTATGAGGAGTATTTTGTGTAATTTAATACTTCTAAAGTATGAGAATTATTTTGTGTAATTTAATACTTCTAAAGTATGAGGAGTATTTTGTGTAATTTAATACTTCTAAAGTATGAGAATTATTTTGTGTAATTTAATACTTCTAAAGTATGAGGAGTGTTTTTTCCAATTTTATACCATTTAAGTATGAGAATTATGTTGTGTAATTTAATTCTATTAAATTATGAGAATTATTTTGTGTAATTTAATACTGTTAAAGTATGAGGAGCATTTTGCATATTTTAATAATACTAGAGTATGAGGAGTATTTTTTCCAATTTAATACCTTGTGGGTTTTTTTGTATTTTGTGTAATTCATTAATTTCTGAAGTATGGCATGTCTTTTGTGTATTTTAATACCATTAAAGTATATTTTGTATTTTGTGTAATTCATTAATTTCTGAAGCATGACATGTCTCTCGTGTAATTTAATACTACTAAAGTATGAGGAGTATTTTGTGTAATTTAATATTCCAGATATCTTGAAACTTTTGTTATTCTACTCCTTTAGAATGGTTGGTGATATCAATATGGGGTTATCACTAAAAGACTTCTTCTAATGTCTAGTTGCTCTTCAATAATAAAAAAACCCCAATATGGCATCCAAGATGGCCACTTTTGCAGCCATCTTAAAAAATCTTGCTTTCACAAGAAGGCTTATTTTAATGTTGTAAGTGAAAATAATGCTGATCTTAAGTCCAGTATGACTGCAGTAAAAGCTGTGTTTGTTGTTTGCCCATTAATTCGACAAGGACCTCTCTAGTCATTCTAGGGTTGGAGGAGCTGGTTCTGTTCTGTGCATGTGCAGGTGGCTGATGAGGCGAACCCTTGCATGGAATGTTCGTTTGCATAAGGGACTGGGGATGAGTGGGACATCTCCAGGAGGGTTGATGGCACATGCTTTTCTGGCTTGCCTCTTCAGCTCTGCAGCTGCAGTCCTGCTAGACTCGCACAACTTGGATCCTTTGTGCACAGAGGAATGACAAGTGACTCGGTCACTTGCTGTTTGCTCCCACAAATCAGGGTTTGTGTTGAACGCTGTCAAATCAGCTTTCAGACCCTGTTTGAAGTGTTTCTTTTGACCTCTGTGGGATCGCTGTCCTTGCTATAGCTCACCATAGAAGAGTCTTATAGGCAGCCAGTGGTCTGCCATGTGTACAACATGTCCCACCCATCAGGATGGTGTGGATGCTGGGGAGACTTGCTTGGGCGAGTACCTCGGTGTCTGTAACCTTATCCTGCCACTTGATGTTGAGGATTTTCCTGAGACTTGTGGTGTGAAAGTATTTCAGCTTTCTGGCTTGGTGTTACACTGTCCACATTTGACATGCGTAAAGTAGTGTGGGGTGCACAACTGCCCTGTAGACTTTTTGTTTGGTGTCTATGCTGATACATTTTCTGGATGACAAGAATGACTTACATGTTGACTTGTTTTAAGTGAGGAAGAGTTGTGCAGTGGATGACCAGGACTTATTCTCTTGCCAAAAACCATCAGCAGCCTGACAATGTTGAGACAGCCGGAGACAGTTGAGTGCAGTGGATGACCAGGACGTTCTATGTGTCTCATCGTGCTCTTAGTCCTCCACAGTGCTTTGCTGGGAATCGTCTTTCTATCTATTGATCAGCTGGTGATGCCTCAGTGCAGGCTGCTCTGCCAAATCCAGTCTTCACATGCTAGGTAGCCTAACTCACCAAGGGTTTAAGACCAGTCAGCTACCCTCTGCCTGGTTTAGCCGGGCAGTCAAGGCCATTTTCCGTAGTGTGGCTGCTATGCATGCCACAGCTTTACTGGAGCCACAGGTGAGAGCTGAGTGCCAAGTGGGGACCAAAGGTGGCCTAGCTACCCCTAAAGAAGTACGACTGCTTAGCCAGACAGAGTTGTTAACACCTCCTAGGACACTCAATACACTCTTTAACAGCTACTCATGAATGGAAAGTCACGTCTCAAAGATACTGTTATCTAAACTACTCTCTATATGAAGTTTTCATCTATGGACTTCTTATGATACCTAACTGAAAATGATGCCATCCAATATAGATTCCATGATTTAAAAATCTTGTCAATAATTTCCCATAAAGACTTCTAATGTTTACTTTGTCTTAACTGAAAATAGTGTCAAACAGGCATCATGTAACACAGCAGCTAATTTGAAAATCTTGCTATTGCTGAAGAATATTTATAATGGTTTCAACACTTGACAGCTAAAAGAAAGATATGGTCTTATCTCAGATTTATGAAAAATATTTTCATGTATTATCTCACTGAGGGAATCTTCATAAAAATTTTGCAGCCCTAAACTCAGAAGATGCATTAGATAAAACCTTTGTAAAGTTTACTGAGTAGCAAAGTTGTATCTTGTATCAATGTTTAGCAGATTGTGGTAGCATTTTCACAAATGAAGAACTCCATGTACACTTTGCAGGTTGTAGAGGAATTGAAATCTCTGATGGTGTATTATGAAAAAGAACTGAAGGAGAAACCCAGTATCCTGGGTCTGGCCCTTAGCTCACGGAAGAACCTCTGTATTCATTCACAGGTAACATGCATGCATCACAGGTGTTAATTAGAGATATGAACTTCAGCATCTTGAATCTGGCCTTCATGTCACAGAGATACTCATTATTTTCTATCCTAGGTAACATGAGTAGTACAAATTACACATTTTTCAAATTACACACAGAACGTAGGAATCAGTAAAACTCAGTCAACTGAACTTGACCTGCAGTTCACAAAATATCTTCTTTCACTCACAGGGAATATGCACAAAGTGAAAGAGACAAGGACAATGACTTGAGAATACTTGATGCACTGATAATAATCTAAAAAAAAGGAAATAATGTAATTTGCCTTGTGATTTTGCAATCATAATTTCATATTTTTAGGCAAGTTCTGTTTTTGGCAGCTTCCATAGCAACCAGGTTGAATACCTTTTTTTCCACCTCTTCCCAAATTACACAGTAAAATTTCAAGCATAGATTTTTTATATTATCTATTATAATCTATAAACTGTTTGAAAACTAAAATCAGACTATTGAGAGCACTGGTCATCTCAATCTTTTTGTATTCATGAGGCCTGGACCCTGATAACAGATTTACAACGAGGATTCCAGGCACTTGAAATGAGATGCTACAGAATCATCCTTGGTATCTCTTACATGGACCATATCACAAATGAACAAGTGCATAACACCATCAGGCACAAATAAGGCCAAAATAAAGACCTCCTCACCACTGTAAAAAAGAGAAAGCTGACATGGTATGGGCATATCACTAGAGCTAACAGTCTATCCACAACAGTACTGCAGGGCCGAGTCCAGGGTGGCAGAACGATAGGTAGACAGAGAAAAAAGTGGAGTGACAACATCACAGAATGGACCAGGAAAAGTTTTGCGGAGACACAGACATTTGCACATGATCGACACAAGTGGAGGGAACTGGTCAGATGTTCAGCAGCACAGTGCCTCAATGACCAATCTATAAACAAATATATATATCTTGTTTTGGTGATGCCCAGGTGAATTTCACAACTTGAAAACCACTGTGTCTAATGTTATCCAACTTTCCTGTGACATGTTTAGTTAATTTTGTTTTGTATACCCTCCATAGCAACCGCTTATCTTTCACATCATCTTGGTGGAAACCTGTTTTTTTATTTTTAAAACTGTGATGGTAACTAAAGTGAAACTTTAGAAATTTCAACACATCAACTTGTGCAGTACTTAGTTTTTTATTATCACATAAATTAATGTAGAAGCACCTACCTCTCTTATTCCGTTTCTTCCTTAGATTGTTTTGATTTGTTATGTAATCATATTACACATGAGCAGTTGTATTTTTAGACCAAAAAGCCCTATGTAAGTAAGTCAAGCTTAATTTCAAATGTTTTTGATCAATCAGATCAAAGAAAATAGTGAAAGCAATGTAAACAATTTCAAAATGTATTTATTAGTGCTCCTTTAAGCTGGTGACCTTAGTCCATTTTGAGTTTTAAAATATTATTTATATATACGTTATAAATGAAAAAACACTTTGTGTCCATTACGCTATTTGCCACTTTGTTTTTTCTTTAGGTGTTGGCATTTGAGTACAGAGATTAAGTCAGGTGACTGTTTTGCATTAGTGGCTTGCGTTTAGGCTTTAGTCAGAGACCAGTGAAGAAACAGGTACTATTATAATAATGAAAACAACAATAGTAATAATAATAGTAATAAAAACAACAATAATAATAATAACGAGGACTTTGTATAAGACCTATTGTTTAGAAGCTCTAAGCGCTTTACAACATTAGACAACACCTAAAACAAAAAGTATATATAGTGATATAATTACAAAAAACAAACACCATGAAAATAGAAAACATAAACATGCTGAAAATATATAGGAAATATATATATATATATATATATATATATATATATATATAAATATATTGGTAGGAAACATTATTAGGTCTTTAAGACCCCTGTGGAATATCACAACATAGATCAACAGGGCTGGAGAGTATTCCATTTGCAGACACAATTTGTGTCCTGTTGACTAAGTAGGACTTGAACCATAGTAAGGCTGTATTGTGAATGCCAAATACATGCTGGAGACAGTGAAGTAATACATCATGGTCTATTTTATCAAATACTGCAAACAAATCAAGGAGGGTGATGACTGTAATCTTTTCGCTATCCAAAGCAGAGAGAATGTCATTAACTACTTTCAGAAGAGTAGTTTCAGTACTGTGGTATGGGTGATGTGCAGACTGTACTTTTGTAAAAAGACCATTTGAATTCAGATGAGATACAAGATGGGTTAGAACAACTTTTTCTAATTCTTTAAATTGTTATGGTTGAGTGTTGGTTTCTTCAGCAGAGGCTTTACAATGGCAGTTTTGAAAATTGTTGGGAATTCCCCGGATGAGAGAGAAGTATTAATAACATCAGTTAGTGATGGCAATATTGGATCAAAGCACACAAGCAGCAGTGATGTTGGAATTGGATCAAGTTCACATGACTTTAGTGCACTCTTCATCACGATTATACATACTAAATCTAGAGACATGGGTTCAAATGCTGCTTACAGTTGCCGCTGAAATTCTGTATCACAACTGTATGGTGATAAGGCAATTGAAATTGTGTTGTCATGCTTATCTCTAATTGTTTATACTTTGTCATGGAAGAAATTTGCAAACAGGTCCGAAAGGTTAACTGGTAGTAGGTAGTTGGAATTGGTGTACATTTGTTCCTTGACATTAGCTTGTTAGTAATCTTGAAGAACTCTTTGCAGCTGGAATTTTCCATGATTTTAGAACAGTAGTGGGAACAACAATATCAAATCTGATTTTGCTGCAATGACTATGTTTTTGATATTCTTAGCAGCTTCATAGATTTGCTTAGGAATAGTGAATCTGGTGACAAGACAAAGCCTCTCAGCTTTACAGCAGTCTCTTTTAGCAGTGTGAAGATGGTCCCTAACACTGCTATACCACGGAGAGCACTTTTGAATTCATACTCTGTGCTTGGTGGCCGGGGCATGTTTTTCAAGCAATGAACACAGGCTGTTTTCAAGTTGTTCTGCTGTAGGAGGTAAGAAAAGTTGTAAGGTTTGCTTGGATGTCATGTATTAGTTTGGTTCTATTTATCATCTTGTGGTTTCTCTTAGTAGGAAATATAGGTGAAGGGTTAGGGACTGATACGTCCATATGGTATGTTATGCAGAGGTGATCTGGTGCAAGTTCTTGGGATGCAAGGGTTGACCATAGAATATTATCATCAAGTCTATGAAGAATTCAGTCTAAAATGTGACCATGTTTATGGATGGGTTGGTTAACTGCCTGTTTGAGGTTGAAAACAAAAATGGAATCTAGGAGTTTTGATTTGTGTGGGTTTCCAGGACAGTCAAAGCAAAAGTTGAAATCTCCAAGAATAATCCGGTTGCCACCTATTGAATTTCCATACTCCAGGAGATTCAGAAACTGCTCTAAAATTGAAGATTCAGTCTGCTTTTTTTCTGCTGAAAAGGAGGGCAGTAGAGGCAAATAAAATAGACTGATCTTTGTTCCAGTGTGAGTGGTCAGACTAGTTCAAACGATGTTTGGTAGAAATTGTAAGTCATTGTGTGGTTATGACATTTTTTAATGTCATTCTTTGCAATGACAGCAATTCCACCTACATGAGAGTGGTGGGGAAAGACCTTGATGGAGTATCCGGTGGGTGTTAGCTCCATGCATTTGGGATCAACACCTGATCTTTTTAGCCATGTTTCTGTCAGGAAAAAGACTGATAATTGATAGTAAAAGTCACGCAGGTCATATAGGCATTCAACACTAACTTTTTTTTTCGTTTTTTGGAATCGATTTTACGTACCTTTAAGTGGCATGTATTCACTTCATTGGATTCTTATACATCTACATTTTTGGAAGGTTGATATTTAGATGCCACGAGAATTGTGTATGGCAAATTCAATGTTAAACTATGTAGACATTTTTTGACGAAATGAAACTAAAGGTGAGATTTATTACAATCTGGATTGAATGTCACTTACTATGATGTCACAATGAAAGCAAACAAATATGTACTACCCTATATTGTGATGATTTCATTTGAAGTGTTTTTTTTCTTGACCCATCTTTAGCACATAGACACCATTGTGAAAAACCATAGAGATTAATAATTTTCATCTGGAAGTTTCTTGATGACAGTTATGGTGCAGAGTATTCAATAATCAGGATTGAATAGACTTTGATTGAAGAAAATTAGTGTTAAAATTTAAAAGAACAATTTATATTAAATTTAAAACGAGTAAATGTGCATACATGAACCGTATAGCTTGTACAATTATTTTGTCATCAAGTTATTTAGTTATAATAATGGAACATTGAAGGAGAAACAGATGATAAAATTTTGCTGTTCAGTTTTATTTTTTGTTGAAAATACAAAATTAATTTCAAGACATGTTTGTATCTCAACTGTAGGTATCCTTAGAGCGAGATGGCAAGATTGTGGATGCACGCTGTCACAGTCTCACAGCTTCCCATGTCAGGGCTCAGCACAAACACAACCAAGACATACCTGTTTGTGGATTCTTTGAGGTACTATAGGATGAATATATTTTTCTTTTCATATCTCTGACATGCCTGCCATAAGGTGGAGCTTGTTGTGCAGTTGTCTGACCTTAATTATTCATCATCTACAGTTAAACATCATGGTTACTATGACTAAAACAATAAAATTGGTTTCCACGCAATTAATTATCTAGATTTTAAAGTTACCAAATTGGGGCAAGGTATAACTTTACTTCTTTTGGGCTATAAAGGTCAAAATTGAAGGTCACTGACAAAACCAAAAAAAAAAATGGTTTCTACAGTTCTATCATTCATAGTTAACAAGGTTTGTGTGTAAAGAAGCACCCAGTTGATTTTGGAGTAAACAAAAGTTGAATGTCAATGCCAGTTTTTGAAAGAATTTTAAAAAGTGTTTCTCCATAACTTTAGTTTATAGTGACATGCCTCAGCCAGACTTTGTAGATGGCTTGCACTTGGGGTAAGAAAGAAGTCTATTGATTTCAGGGTCAAAAGATCAGGGCCACTGACTAAAAGAAATGGTTTCATCACAATAAAAAAATTTCTACATCAAAGACATTGCGATATTAAGAAACTTGTTGATTTTGGGGTCAGTATGGGAAATGTCAAGAGACTAGTCAAGGTCACTCTGCATGTAAAAATGTTTCTTTCGTGTTTAACTTATCTACATATTGGAGTATTGCACATAAGATGGCCTATAATGTGTTGTTATGATACTATTGTGTTATGTTGTATGTGTGTTGTTATGATATTTTTGTATGTTATGTTGTATGTGTGTTGTTATGATACTCTTGTATGTTATGTTGTATGTGTGTTGTTATGATACTCTTGTATGTTATGTTGTATGTGTGTTGTTTGCTACTCTTGTATGTTATGTTGTATGTGTGTTGTTATGATACTATTGTATGTTATGTTGTATGTGTGCTGTTTGATACTATTGTATGTTATGTTGTATGTGTGTTGTTTGATACTCTTGTATGTTATGTTGTATGTGTGTTGTTTGATACTCTTGTATGTTATGTTGTATGTGTGTTGTTATGATACTCTTGTATATTATGTTGTATGTGTGTTGTTATGATACTCTTGTATGTTATGTTGTATGTGTGCTGTTATATACTCTTGTATGTTATGTTGTATGTGTGTTGTTATGATACTCTTGTATGTTATGTTGTATGTGTGTTGTTATGATACTCTTGTATGTTATGTTGTATGTGTGTTGTTATGATACTCTTGTATGTTATGTTGTATGTGTGTTGTTATGATACTCTTGTATGTTATGTTGTATGTGTGTTGTTATGATACTCTTGTATGTTATGTTGTATGTGTGTTATGATACTATTGCATGTTATGTTGTATGTGTGTTGTTATGATATTTTTGTATGTTATGTTGTATGTGTGTTGTTATGATACTCTTGTATGTTATGTTGTATGTGTGTTGTTATGATACTCTTGTATGTTATGTTGTATGTGTGTTGTTATGATACTCTTGTATGTTATGTTGTATGTGTGTTGTTATGATACTCTTGTATGTTATGTTGTATGTGTGTTGTTATGATATTCTTGTATGTTATGTTGTATGTGTGTTGCTATGATACTCTTGTATGTTATGTTGTATGTGTGTTGTTTGATACTCTTGTATGTTATGTTGTATGTGTGTTGTTATGATACTCTTGTATGTTATGTTGTATGTGTGTTGTTATGATATTCTTGTATGTTATATTGTATGTGTTTTTATGATACTCTTGTATGTTATGTTGTATGTGTGTTATGATACTATTGCATGTTATGTTGTATGTGTGTTGTTATGATATTTTTGTATGTTATGTTGTATGTGTGTTGTTATGATACTCTTGTATGTTATGTTGTATGTGTGTTGTTATGATACTCTTGTATGTTATGTTGTATGTGTGTTGTTATGATACTCTTGTATGTTATGTTGTATGTGTGTTGTTATGATACTCTTGTATGTTATGTTGTATGTGTGTTGTTATGATACTCTTGTTAACCATTTTCCCACATGGTCTCTTATTTAATTTGCATAGTCTTAGATACAGGGTTCAAATCAGAACTCGTAAACAAAGAAAAATCTAAAGTTTTATTTTGACCTTAGACATTAAAAAGCCTTCAAAGATTAATAAAATCTAAATTAAACAAAAACAACAAACATTTTGAACAAATATTATACGAATCTACCCCAACCCCTAAAATAAATGCTTTTCTGCGCACTGTTCATTGTTATGCCAGCATGCCATTAAAAATGTTTTAGCACTTGCAGGTACATATATTTGCTTTTTAAGTATTTATTAATTTTCAGTTATCTTTATTTTCATTTTATTTAGAAACTAACTCAAAGCATACTTTATAAAACTTTTAATAAAATGATTGCTGTTCTCATCATGGAAAAAATCTTGTAACTTCTTGGTGTCTTTAAAAAACCAAAAATATTTGAAAATCTCAAGAGTACCCCCAAAAAATCCCCCACATTTTTAATTTAATTTTTTTTGTAACCATGTAAATAACAAGGTCCTGTTTGACTTTTTTTTTACATGGTAATATAGACAGTTTGAAAATTAAATTAAGCATTGCTTTATATAGATTCTGTTGATTACAGTGTATTATTATATATGTTAATATTTTTGCAATTGCTTATACATGCATGTATGTAGGACTATGTGTTGTCTGTAGAACATGAGCAAGGAATAGCAGATTTTGTAGGCAAATGTTATATTGAAAGAGACAGAGTTAAGGAGGTATTCTATCCTATGGATCCTATATTTTTGTTCATTTGTTTTACAGAACTTTGATGTGCATGGAAAAGAAGAACCGCTGCCTGCAGGCATCTATGGCTTGGTATTGTTGTTTCTGTCAAAATGTTACTCTTTACAAGCTCAGGACTGTAGAATAGGCCAGATGCATGCCATAGGAGGTGACTGATGGAGTTTCTCAGTGATTAGCATATATGATTCATGACCAAAACAAAGTGGGTTTAGTTCCTATCATAGGGTCAGATGGATTAGTTATCATGGTGGGTTAGTGGCTTGGGCAGTTTGCTCCAAAGTTCCTTGCCACTAAAACACCTACTTTGTTACTGTGCTGTAAAACACCAAAATCAACCAACTGAGCCAAAACAGTTTAAATGCTAAACTATGAACATCATGCATCTTTTATCCTTTTATTCTTTTTTTCTTTCCATCAGCGAAGTTTGATTCTCAGAAAGGTTTGGTAAGTTTTAGGTTATTTGGAATTCATTACTGATGACGTGGTGTGGTCTGATTGATTCTGATTTACTTTCTGTCATAATTTACTGGAAACTTTCTTTTTTGACTTTGTTATTCATGTTTGCACGAGATTACTGTCCATGTGAAATTTTTCATTTCATGTTGGTACTAACAGCATATTTGAAAGAAAATCAGGTCTACTTAAAAAAGAACCTTTTATATGTATTGGATCTAGTTAAGCAAGAACCTTTTAGATATATTGGACCTAGCTAAACATCAAACTTTTAGATGTATTGGATCTAGTTAAGCATCAAACTTTTAGTTGTATTGGATCTAGTTAAGCATCAAACTTTTAGATGTATTTGATCTAGTTAAATATCAAACTTTTAGTTGTATTGGATCTAGTTAAGCAAGAACTTTTAGATGTATTGGATCTAGTTAAGCAAGAACTTTTAGATGTATTGGATCTAGTTAAGCAAGAACCTTTTAGATGTTTTGGATCAAGTTAAGCAAGAACTTTTAGATGTATTGGATCTAGTTAAGCAAGAACTTTTAGATGTATTGGATCTAGTTAAGTAATAACTTTTAGATGTATTGGATCAAGTTAAGCAAGAACTTTTAGATGTATCGGATCTAGTTAAGGAAGAACTTTTAGATATATTGGATCTAGTTAAGCAAGAACCTTTTAGATGTATTGGATCTAGTTAAGCAAGAACCTTTAGATGTATTGGATCTAGTTAAGCATCAAACTTTTAGATGTATTGGATCTAGTTAAGCATCAAACTTTTAGTTGTATTGGATCTAGTTAAGCATCAAACTTTGAGATGTATTGAATCAAGTTAAGCAAGAACCGTTTAGATGTATTGGATCTAGTTAAGCATCAAACTTTTAGTTGTATTGGATCTAGTTAAGCAAGAACCTTTTAGATGTATTGGATCTAGTTAAGCAAGAATTTAAGCAAGAACTTTTAGATGTATTGGATCTAGTTAAGCAAGAACATTTAGATGTATTTGATGTTGTTAAGTCAAAACTTTTAGATGTATTGGATCAAGTTAACCAAGATCTTTTAGATGTATTGGATCTAGTTAAGCAAGAACTTTTAGATGTATTGGATCTAGTTAAGCAAGAACCTTTTAGATGTATTGGATCTAGTTAAGCAAGAACCTTTAGATGTATTGGATCTAGTTAAGCATCAAACTTTTAGATGTATTGGATCTAGTTAAGCAAGAACCTTTTAGATGTATTGGATCTAGTTAAGCAAGAACCTTTAGATGTATTGGATCTAGTTAAGCATCAAACTTTTAGATGTATTGGATCTAGTTAAGCAAGAACTTTTAGATGTATTGGATCTAGTTAAGCAAGAACCTTTTAGATGTATTGGATCTAGTTAAGCAAGAACCTTTTAGATGTATTGGATCTAGTTAAGCATCAAACTTTTGGATGTATTGGATCTAGTTAAGCAAGAACCTTTTAGATGTTTTGGATCTAGTTAAGCAAGAACCTTTTAGATGTATTGGATCTAGTTAAGCAAGAAGTTAAGCAAGAACTTTTAGATGTATTGGATCTAGTTAAGCAAGAACTTTTAGATGTATTGGATCTAGTTGAGCATCAAACTTTTAGTTGTATTGGATCAAGTTAATCATCAAAGTTTTAGATGTATTGGATCTAGTTAAGCATCAAACTTTTAGTTGTATTGGATCTAGTTAAGCATCAATCTTTTAGATGTATTGGATCTAGTTAAGTATCAAACTTTTGGTTGTATTGGATCTAGTTAAGCAAGAACTTTTATATGTATTATATCTTGTTAAGCATCAAACTTTTAGATGTATTGGATCTAGTTAAGCAAGAACTTTTAGATGTTTTGGATCTAGTTAAGCATGAGCCTTTTAGATGTATTGGATCTAGTTAAGCAAGAAACTTTTAGATGTATTGGATCTAGTTAAGCATCAAACTTTTAGATGTATTGGATCTAGTTAAGCAAGAATCTTTTAGATGTATTGGATCTAGTTAAGCAAGAACCTTTTAGATGTATCGGATCTAGTTAAGCAAGAAGTTAAGCAAGAACTTTTAGACGTATTGGATCTAGTTAAGCAAGAACCTTTAGATGTATTGGATCTAGTTAAGCAAGAACTTTTAGTTGTATTGGATCTAGTTAAGCAAGAACTTTTAGATGTATTGGATCAAGTTAAGCAAGAACTTTTAGTTGTATTGGATCTAGTTAAGCATCAAACTTTTAGATGTATTGGATCTAGTTAAGCATCAAACTTTTAGTTGTATTGGATCTAGTTAAGCATCAAACTTTTAGATGTATTTGATCTAGTTAAGCATCAAACCTTTAGTTGTATTGGATCTAGTTAAGCAAGAACTTTTAGATGTATTGGATCTAGTTAAGCAAGAACTTTTAGATGTATTGGATCTAGTTAAGCATGAAACTTTTAGATGTATTGGATCAAGTTAAGCAAGAACTTTTAGATGTATTGGATCTAGTTAAGCAAGAACATTTAGATGTATTTGATGTTGTTAAGTCAAAACTTTTAGATGTATTGGATCAAGTTAAGCAAGATCTTTTAGATGTATTGGATCTAGTTAAGCAAGAACTTTTAGATGTATTGGATCTAGTTAAGCAAGAACCTTTTAGATGTATTGGATCTAGTTAAGCAAGAATTTAAGCAAGAACTTTTAGATGTATTTGATCTAGTTAAGCAAGAACCTTTTAGATGTATTGGATCAAGTTAAGCAAGAACTTTTAGATGTACTTGATCTAGTTAAGCAAGAACCTTTTAGATGTATTGGATCTAGTTAAGCAAGAACCTTTAGATGTATTGGATCTAGTTAAGCATCAAACTTTTAGATGTATTGGATCTAGTTAAGCAAGAACCTTTTAGATGTATTGGATCTAGTTAAGCAAGAACCTTTAGATGTATTGGATCAAGTTAAGCATGAAACTTTTAGATGTATTGGATCAAGTTAAGCAAGAACTTTTAGATGTATTTGATCTAGTTAAGCAAGAACCTTTTAGATGTATTGGATCTAGTTAAGCAAGAACCTTTAGATGTATTGGATCTAGTTAAGCATCAAACTTTTAGATGTATTGGATCTAGTTAAGCAAGAACCTTTTAGATGTATTGGATCTAGTTAAGCAAGAACCTTTAGATGTATTGGATCTAGTTAAGCATCAAACTTTTAGATGTATTGGATCTAGTTAAGCAAGAACTTTTAGATGTATTGGATCTAGTTAAGCAAGAACCTTTTAGATGTATTGGATCTAGTTAAGCAAGAACCTTTTAGATGTATTGGATCTAGTTAAGCATCAAACTTTTGGATGTATTGGATCTAGTTAAGCAAGAACCTTTTAGATGTTTTGGATCTAGTTAAGCAAGAACCTTTTAGATGTATTGGATCTAGTTAAGCAAGAAGTTAAGCAAGAACTTTTAGATGTATTGGATCTAGTTAAGCAAGAACTTTTAGATGTATTGGATCTAGTTGAGCATCAAACTTTTAGTTGTATTGGATCAAGTTAATCATCAAAGTTTTAGATGTATTGGATCTAGTTAAGCATCAAACTTTTAGTTGTATTGGATCTAGTTAAGCATCAATCTTTTAGATGTATTGGATCTAGTTAAGTATCAAACTTTTGGTTGTATTGGATCTAGTTAAGCAAGAACTTTTATATGTATTATATCTTGTTAAGCATCAAACTTTTAGTTGTATTGGATCTAGTTATGCAAGAACCTTTTAGATGTATTGGATCTAGTTAAGCAAGAACTTTTAGATGTATTGGATCTAGTTAAGCAAGAACTTTTAGATGTTTTGGATCTAGTTAAGCAAGGACCTTTTATATGTATTGGATCTAGTTAAGCAAGAACCTTTAGATGTATTGGATCTAGTTAAACATCTAACTTTTAGATGTATTGGATCTAGTTAAGCAAGAACTTTTAGATGTATTGGATCAAGTTAAGTAAGAACTTTCAGATGTATTGGATCTAGTTAAGCAAGAACTTTTAGATGTATTGGATCTAGTTAAGCAAGAACTTTTAGATGTATTGGATCTAGTTAAGCAAGAACCTTTTGGATGTATTGGATCTAGTTAAGCAACAACCTTTTACATGTATTGGATCTAGTTAAGCATCAAACTTTTAGATGTATAGGATCTAGTTAAGCAAGAAATTAAGCAAGAACTTTTAGATGTATTGGATCTAGTTAAGCATCAAACTTTTAGATGTATTGGATCTAGTTAAGCATCAAACTTTTAGTTGTATTGGATCTAGTTAAGCATCAAACTTTTAGATGTAATGGATCTAGTTAAGCAAGAACTTTTAGTTGTATTGGATCTAGTTGAGCAAGAACTTTTAGATGTATTGGATCAAGTTAAGCAAGAACTTTTAGTTGTATTGGATCTAGTTAAGCATCAAACTTTTAGATGTATTGGATCTAGTTAAGCATCAAACTTTTAGTTGTATTGGATCTAGTTAAGCATCAAACTTTTAGATGTATTTGATCTAGTTAAATATCAAACTTTTAGTTGTATTGGATCTAGTTAAGCAAGAACTTTTAGATGTATTGGATCTAGTTAAGCAAGAACTTTTAGATGTATTGGATCTAGTTAAGCAAGAACCTTTTAGATGTTTTGGATCAAGTTAAGCAAGAACTTTTAGATGTATTGGATCTAGTTAAGCAAGAACTTTTAGATGTATTGGATCTAGTTAAGTAATAACTTTTAGATGTATTGGATCAAGTTAAGCAAGAACTTTTAGATGTATCGGATCTAGTTAAGGAAGAACTTTTAGATATATTGGATCTAGTTAAGCAAGAACCTTTTAGATGTATTGGATCTAGTTAAGCAAGAACCTTTAGATGTATTGGATCTAGTTAAGCATCAAACTTTTAGATGTATTGGATCTAGTTAAGCATCAAACTTTTAGTTGTATTGGATCTAGTTAAGCATCAAACTTTGAGATGTATTGAATCAAGTTAAGCAAGAACCGTTTAGATGTATTGGATCTAGTTAAGCATCAAACTTTTAGTTGTATTGGATCTAGTTAAGCAAGAACCTTTTAGATGTATTGGATCTAGTTAAGCAAGAATTTAAGCAAGAACTTTTAGATGTATTGGATCTAGTTAAGCAAGAACATTTAGATGTATTTGATGTTGTTAAGTCAAAACTTTTAGATGTATTGGATCAAGTTAACCAAGATCTTTTAGATGTATTGGATCTAGTTAAGCAAGAACTTTTAGATGTATTGGATCTAGTTAAGCAAGAACCTTTTAGATGTATTGGATCTAGTTAAGCAAGAACCTTTAGATGTATTGGATCTAGTTAAGCATCAAACTTTTAGATGTATTGGATCTAGTTAAGCAAGAACCTTTTAGATGTATTGGATCTAGTTAAGCAAGAACCTTTAGATGTATTGGATCTAGTTAAGCATCAAACTTTTAGATGTATTGGATCTAGTTAAGCAAGAACTTTTAGATGTATTGGATCTAGTTAAGCAAGAACCTTTTAGATGTATTGGATCTAGTTAAGCAAGAACCTTTTAGATGTATTGGATCTAGTTAAGCATCAAACTTTTGGATGTATTGGATCTAGTTAAGCAAGAACCTTTTAGATGTTTTGGATCTAGTTAAGCAAGAACCTTTTAGATGTATTGGATCTAGTTAAGCAAGAAGTTAAGCAAGAACTTTTAGATGTATTGGATCTAGTTAAGCAAGAACTTTTAGATGTATTGGATCTAGTTGAGCATCAAACTTTTAGTTGTATTGGATCAAGTTAATCATCAAAGTTTTAGATGTATTGGATCTAGTTAAGCATCAAACTTTTAGTTGTATTGGATCTAGTTAAGCATCAATCTTTTAGATGTATTGGATCTAGTTAAGTATCAAACTTTTGGTTGTATTGGATCTAGTTAAGCAAGAACTTTTATATGTATTATATCTTGTTAAGCATCAAACTTTTAGTTGTATTGGATCTAGTTATGCAAGAACCTTTTAGATGTATTGGATCTAGTTAAGCAAGAACTTTTAGATGTATTGGATCTAGTTAAGCAAGAACTTTTAGATGTTTTGGATCTAGTTAAGCAAGGACCTTTTAGATGTATTGGATCTAGTTAAGCAAGAACCTTTAGATGTATTGGATCTAGTTAAACATCTAACTTTTAGATGTATTGGATCTAGTTAAGCAAGAACTTTTAGATGTATTGGATCAAGTTAAGTAAGAACTTTCAGATGTATTGGATCTAGTTAAGCAAGAACTTTTAGATGTATTGGATCTAGTTAAGCAAGAACTTTTAGATGTATTGGATCTAGTTAAGCAAGAACCTTTTGGATGTATTGGATCTAGTTAAGCAACAACCTTTTACATGTATTGGATCTAGTTAAGCATCAAACTTTTAGATGTATAGGATCTAGTTAAGCAAGAAATTAAGCAAGAACTTTTAGATGTATTGGATCTAGTTAAGCATCAAACTTTTAGATGTATTGGATCTAGTTAAGCATCAAACTTTTAGTTGTATTGGATCTAGTTAAGCATCAAACTTTTAGATGTACTGGATCTAGTTAAGCAAGAACTTTTAGTTGTATTGGATCTAGTTGAGCAAGAACTTTTAGATGTATTGGATCAAGTTAAGCAAGAACTTTTAGTTGTATTGGATCTAGTTAAGCATCAAACTTTTAGATGTATTGGATCTAGTTAAGCATCAAACTTTTAGTTGTATTGGATCTAGTTAAGCATCAAACTTTTAGATGTATTTGATCTAGTTAAATATCAAACTTTTAGTTGTATTGGATCTAGTTAAGCAAGAACTTTTAGATGTATTGGATCTAGTTAAGCAAGAACTTTTAGATGTATTGGATCTAGTTAAGCAAGAACCTTTTAGATGTTTCGGATCAAGTTAAGCAAGAACTTTTAGATGTATTGGATCTAGTTAAGCAAGAACTTTTAGATGTATTGGATCTAGTTAAGTAATAACTTTTAGATGTATTGGATCAAGTTAAGCAAGAACTTTTAGATGTATCGGATCTAGTTAAGGAAGAACTTTTAGATATATTGGATCTAGTTAAGCAAGAACCTTTTAGATGTATTGGATCTAGTTAAGCAAGAACCTTTAGATGTATTGGATCTAGTTAAGCATCAAACTTTTAGATGTATTGGATCTAGTTAAGCATCAAACTTTTAGTTGTATTGGATCTAGTTAAGCATCAAACTTTGAGATGTATTGAATCAAGTTAAGCAAGAACCGTTTAGATGTATTGGATCTAGTTAAGCATCAAACTTTTAGTTGTATTGGATCTAGTTAAGCATCAAACTTTTAGATGTATTGCATCAAGTTAAGCTTCAAACTTTTAGATGTATTGGCTCTAGTTAAGCAAGAACCTTTTAGATGTATTGGATCTAGTTAAGCATCAAACTTTTAAATGTATTGGGTCTAGTTAAGCAAGAACCTTTTAGATGTATTGGATCTAGTTAAGCATCAAACTTTTAGATGTATTGGATCTAGTTAAGCATCAAACTTTTAGTTGTATTGGATCTAGTTAAGCATCAAACTTTTAGATGTACTGGATCTAGTTAAGCAAGAACTTTTAGTTGTATTGGATCTAGTTGAGCAAGAACTTTTAGATGTATTGGATCAAGTTAAGCAAGAACTTTTAGTTGTATTGGATCTAGTTAAGCATCAAACTTTTAGATGTATTGGATCTAGTTAAGCATCAAACTTTTAGTTGTATTGGATCTAGTTAAGCATCAAACTTTTAGATGTATTGGATCTAGTTAAGCATCAAACTTTTAGTTGTATTGGATCTAGTTAAGCAAGAACTTTTAGATGTATTGGATCTAGTTAAGCAAGAACTTTTAGATGTATCGGATCTAGTTAAGCAAGAACCTTTTAGATGTATTGGATCAAGTTAAGCAAGAACTTTTAGATGTATTGGATCTAGTTAAGCAAGAACTTTTAGATGTATTGGATCTAGTTAAGTAATAACTTTTAGATGTATTGTATCAAGTTAAGCAAGAACTTTTAGATGTATCGGATCTAGTTAAGGAAGAACTTTTAGATATATTGGATCTAGTTAAGCAAGAACCTTTTAGATGTATTGGATCTAGTTAAGCAAGAACCTTTAGATGTATTGGATCTAGTTAAGCATCAAACTTTTAGATGTATTGGATCTAGTTAAGAATCAAACTTTTAGTTGTATTGGATCTAGTTAAGCATCAAACTTTGAGATGTATTGGATCAAGTTTAGCAAGAACCTTTTAGATGTATTGGATCTAGTTAAGCATCAAACTTTTAGTTGTATTGGATCTAGTTAAGCATCAAACTTTTAGATGTATTGCATCAAGTTAAGCATCAAACTTTTAGATGTATTGGATCTAGTTAAGCAGGAACCTTTTAGATGTATTGGATCTAGTTAAGCATCAAACTTTTAAATGTATTGGGTCTAGTTAAGCAAGAACCTTTTAGATGTATTGGATCTAGTTAAGCAAGAACCTTTTAGATGTATTGGATCTAGCTAAACATCAAACTTTTAGATGTATTGGGTCTAGTTAAGCAAGAAACTTTTAGATGTATTGGATCTAGTTAAGCATCAAACTTTTAGTTGTATTGGATCTAGTTAAGCATCAATCTTTTAGATGTATTGGATCTAGTTAAGCATCAAACTTTTAGATGTATTGGATCTAGTTAAGCAAGAACCTTTTAGATATATTGGATCAAGTTAAGCATCAAACTTTTAGATGTATTCGATCTAGTTAAGCGTCAAACTTTTAGATGTATTCGATCTAGTTAAGCCAGAACCTTTTAGATGCATTGGATCTAGTTAAGCAAGAACTTTTAGATTATTGGATCTAGTTAAGCAAGAACCTTTTAGATGTTTTGGATCTAGTTAAGCAAGAACTTTTAGATGTATTGGATCTAGTTAAGCAAGAACCTTTTAGATGTATTGGATTTAGTTAAGCAAGAACCTTTTAGATGGATCTAGTTAAGCAAGAACCTTATAGATGTATTGGATCTAGTTAAGCAGAACTTTTAGATGTATTGGATCTAGTTAGGCAAGATCCTTTTAGATGTATTGGATCTAGTTAAACAAAAATCTTTTAGATGTATTGGATCAAGTTAAGCATCAAACTTGTAGATGTGTTGGATCTAGTTAAGCATCAAACTTTTAGATGTATTGGATCTAGTTAAGCAAGAACCTTTTAGATGTATTTGATCTAGTTAAGCAAGAACTTTTAGATTATTGGATCTAGTTAAGCAAGAACCTTTTAGATGTATTGGATGTAGTTCAGCAAGAACTTTTAGATGTATTGGATCTAGTTAAGCAAGAACTTTTAGATGTATTGGATCAAGTTAAGCAAGAACCTTTTAGATTTATTGGATCTAGTTAAGTAAGAACCTTTAGATGTATTGGATTTAGTTAAGCAAGAACCTTTTAGATGTATTGGATCTAGTTAAGCAAGAACCTTTTAGATGTATTGGATCTAGTTAAGCAAGAACTTTTAGATGTTTTGGATCTAGTTAAGCAAGAAATTTTAGATGTTTAGGATCTAGTTAAGCAAGAACCTTTTAGATGTATTGGATCTAGTTAAGCAAGAACCTTTAGATGTATTGGATCTATTTAGGCATCAAACTTTTAGATGTATTGGATCTAGTTATGCAAGAACTTTTAGATGTATTGGATCAAGTTAAGTAAGAACTTTTAGATGTACTGGATCTAGTTAAGCAAGAACTTTTAGATGTATTGGATCTAGTTAAGCAAGAACTTTTAGATGTTTTGGATCTAGTTAAGCATGAGCCTTTTAGATGTATTGGATCTAGTTAAGCAAGAAACTTTTAGATGTATTGGATCTAGTTAAGCATCAAACTTTTAGATGTATTGGATCTAGTTAAGCAAGAATCTTTTAGATGTATTGGATCTAGTTAAGCAAGAACCTTTTAGATGTATCGGATCTAGTTAAGCAAGAAGTTAAGCAAGAACTTTTAGACGTATTGGATCTAGTTAAGCAAGAACCTTTAGATGTATTGGATCTAGTTAAGCAAGAACTTTTAGTTGTATTGGATCTAGTTAAGCAAGAACTTTTAGATGTATTGGATCAAGTTAAGCAAGAACTTTTAGTTGTATTGGATCTAGTTAAGCATCAAACTTTTAGATGTATTGGATCTAGTTAAGCATCAAACTTTTAGTTGTATTGGATCTAGTTAAGCATCAAACTTTTAGATGTATTTGATCTAGTTAAGCATCAAACCTTTAGTTGTATTGGATCTAGTTAAGCAAGAACTTTTAGATGTATTGGATCTAGTTTAGCAAGAACTTTTAGATGTATTGGATCTAGTTAAGCATGAAACTTTTAGATGTATTGGATCAAGTTAAGCAAGAACTTTTAGATGTATTGGATCTAGTTAAGCAAGAAGATTTAGATGTATTTGATGTTGTTAAGTCAAAACTTTTAGATGTATTGGATCAAGTTAAGCAAGATCTTTTAGATGTATTGGATCTAGTTAAGCAAGAACTTTTAGATGTATTGGATCTAGTTAAGCAAGAACCTTTTAGATGTATTTGATCTAGTTAAGCAAGAACCTTTAGATGTATTGGATCTAGTTAAGCAAGAACTTTTAGATGTATTGGATCTAGTTAAGCAAGAACCTTTTAGATGTATTGGATCTAGTTAAGCAAGAACCTTTAGATGTATTGGATCTAGTTAAGCATCAAACTTTTAGTTGTATTGGATCTAGTTAAGCATCAAACTTTTAGATGTATTGGATCTAGTTAAGCAAGAACTTTTAGATGTATTGGATCTAGTTAAGCAAGAACTTTTAGATGTATTTTATCTAGTTAAGCAAGAACCTTTTAGATGTATTGGATCTAGTTAAGCAAGAACCTTTTAGATGTATTGGATCTAGTTAAGCATCAAACTTTTGGATGTATTGGATCTAGTTAAGCAAGAACCTTTTAGATGTTTTGGATCTAGTTAAGCAAGAACCTTTTAGATGTATTGGATCTAGTTAAGCAAGAAGTTAAGCAAGAACTTTTAGATGTATTGGATCTAGTTAAGCAAGAACTTTTAGATGTATTGGATCTAGTTGAGCATCAAACTTTTAGTTGTATTGGATCAAGTTAATCATCAAAGTTTTAGATGTATTGGATCTAGTTAAGCATCAAACTTTTAGTTGTATTGGATCTAGTTAAACATCAATCTTTTAGATGTATTGGATCTAGTTAAGTATCAAACTTTTGGTTGTATTGGATCTAGTTAAGCAAGAACTTTTATATGTATTATATCTTGTTAAGCATCAAACTTTTAGTTGTATTGGATCTAGTTATGCAAGAACCTTTTAGATGTATTGGATCTAGTTAAGCAAGAACTTTTAGATGTATTGGATCTAGTTAAGCAAGAACTTTTAGATGTTTTGGATCTAGTTAAGCAAGGACCTTTTAGATGTATTGGATCTAGTTAAGCAAGAACCTTTAGATGTATTGGATCTAGTTAAACATATAACTTTTAGATGTATTGGATCTAGTTAAGCAAGAACTTTTAGATGTATTGGATCAAGTTAAGTAAGAACTTTCAGATGTATTGGATCTAGTTAAGCAAGAACTTTTAGATGTATTGGATCTAGTTAAGCAAGAACTTTTAGATGTATTGGATCTAGTTAAGCAAGAACCTTTTGGATGTATTGGATCTAGTTAAGCAAGAACCTTTTACATGTATTGGATCTAGTTAAGCATCAAACTTTTAGATGTATAGGATCTAGTTAAGCAAGAAATTAAGCAAGAACTTTTCGATGTATTGGATCTAGTTAAGCATCAAACTTTTAGATGTATTGGATCTAGTTAAGCATCAAACTTTTAGTTGTATTGGATCTAGTTAAGCATCAAACTTTTAGATGTACTGGATCTAGTTAAGCAAGAACTTTTAGTTGTATTGGATCTAGTTGAGCAAGAACTTTTAGATGTATTGAATCAAGTTAAGCAAGAACCGTTTAGATGTATTGGATCTAGTTAAGCATCAAACTTTTAGTTGTTTTGGATCTAGTTAAGCATCAAACTTTTAAATGTATTGGGTCTAGTTAAGCAAGAACCTTTTAGATGTATTGGATCTAGTTAAGCATCAAACTTTTAGATGTATTGGATCTAGTTAAGCATCAAACTTTTAGTTGTATTGGATCTAGTTAAGCATCAAACTTTTAGATGTACTGGATCTAGTTAAGCAAGAACTTTTAGTTGTATTGGATCTAGTTGAGCAAGAACTTTTAGATGTATTGGATCAAGTTAAGCAAGAACTTTTAGTTGTATTGGATCTAGTTAAGCATCAAACTTTTAGATGTATTGGATCTAGTTAAGCATTAAACTTTTAGTTGTATTGGATCTAGTTAAGCATCAAACTTTTAGATGTATTGGATCTAGTTAAGCATCAAACTTTTAGTTGTATTGGATCTAGTTAAGCAAGAACTTTTAGATGTATTGGATCTAGTTAAGCAAGAACTTTTAGATGTATTGGATCTAGTTAAGCAAGAACCTTTTAGATGTATTGGATCAAGTTAAGCAAGAACTTTTAGATGTATTGGATCTAGTTAAGCAAGAACTTTTAGATGTATTGGATCTAGTTAAGTAATAACTTTTAGATGTATTGTATCAAGTTAAGCAAGAACTTTTAGATGTATCGGATCTAGTTAAGGAAGAACTTTTAGATATATTGGATCTAGTTAAGCAATAACCTTTTAGATGTATTGGATCTAGTTAAGCAAGAACCTTTAGATGTATTGGATCTAGTTAAGCATCAAACTTTTAGATGTATTGGATCTAGTTAAGCATCAAACTTTTAGTTGTATTGGATCTAGTTAAGCATCAAACTTTGAGATGTATTGGATCAAGTTTAGCAAGAACCTTTTAGATGTATTGGATCTAGTTAAGCATCAAACTTTTAGTTGTATTGGATCTAGTTAAGCATCAAACTTTTAGATGTATTGCATCAAGTTAAGCATCAAAGTTTTAGATGTATTGGATCTAGTTAAGCAAGAACCTTTTAGATGTATTGGATCTAGTTAAGCATCAAACTTTTAAATGTATTGGGTCTAGTTAAGCAAGAACCTTTTAGATGTATTGGATCTAGTTAAGCAAGAACCTTTTAGATGTATTGGATCTAGCTAAACATCAAACTTTTAGATGTATTGGATCTAGTTAAGCAAGAAACTTTTAGATGTATTGGATCTAGTTAAGCATCAAACTTTTAGTTGTATTGTATCTAGTTAAGCATCAATCTTTTAGATGTATTGGATCTAGTTAAGCATCAAACTTTTAGATGTATTGGATCTAGTTAAGCAAGAACCTTTTAGATATATTGGATCAAGTTAAGCATCAAACTTTTAGATGTATTCGATCTAGTTAAGCGTCAAACTTTTAGATGTATTCGATCTAGTTAAGCCAGAACCTTTTAGATGTATTGGATCTAGTTAAGCAAGAACTTTTAGATTATTGGATCTAGTTAAGCAAGAACCTTTTAGATGTTTTGGATCTAGTTAAGCAAGAACTTTTAGATGTATTGGATCTAGTTAAGCAAGAACCTTTTAGATGTATTGGATTTAGTTAAGCAAGAACCTTTTAGATGGATCTAGTTAAGCAAGAACCTTTTAGATGTATTGGATCTAGTTAAGCAGAACTTTTAGATGTATTGGATCTAGTTAGGCAAGATCCTTTTAGATGTATTGGATCTAGTTAAACAAAAATCTTTTAGATGTATTGGATCAAGTTAAGCATCAAACTTGTAGATGTGTTGGATCTAGTTAAGCATCAAACTTTTAGATGTATTGGATCTAGTTAAGCAAGAACCTTTTAGATGTATTTGATCTAGTTATGCAAGAACCTTTTAGATGTATTGGATGTAGTTCAGCAAGAACATTTAGATGTATTGGATCTAGTTAAGCAAGAACTTTTAGATGTATTGGATCAAGTTAAGCAAGAACCTTTTAGATTTATTGGATCTAGTTAAGTAAGAACCTTTAGATGTATTGGATCTAGTTAAGCAAGAACCTTTTAGATGTATTGGATCTAGTTAAGCAAGAATCTTTTAGATGGATCTAGTTAGGCAAGAACCTTTTAGATGTATTGGATCTAGTTAAGCAAGAACTTTTAGATGTTTAGGATCTAGTTAAGCAAGAAATTTTAGATGTATAGGGTCTAGTTAAGCAAGAACCTTTTAGATGTATTGGGTCTAGTTAAGCAAGAACCTTTTAGATGTATTGGATCTAGTTAAGCAAGAACCTTTAGATGTATTGGATCTATTTAGGCATCAAACTTTTAGATGTATTGGATCTAGTTAAGCAAGAACTTTTAGATGTATTGGATCAAGTTAAGTAAGAACTTTTAGATGTACTGGATCTAGTTAAGCAAGAACTTTTAGTTGTATTGGATCTAGTTAAGCAAGAACTTTTAGATGTATTGGATCTAGTTAAGCAAGAGCCTTTTAGATGTATTGGATTTAGTTAAGCAAGAACCTTTTAGATGTATTGGATCTAGTTAAGCATCAAACTTTTAGATGTATTGGATCTAGTTAAGCAAGAATCTTTTAGATGTATTGGATCTAGTTAAGCAAGAACCTTTTAGATGTATCGGATCTAGTTAAGCAAGAAGTTAAGCAAGAACTTTTAGATGTATTGGATCTAGTTAAGCAAGAACCTTTAGATGTATTGGATCTAGTTAAGCAAGAACTTTTAGTTGTATTGGATATTGTTAAGCAAGAACTTTTAGATGTATTGGATCAAGTTAAGCAAGAACTTTTAGTTGTATTGGATCTAGTTAAGCATCAAACTTTTAGATGTAATGGATCTAGTTAAGCATCAAACTTTTAGTTGTATTGGATCTAGTTAAGCAAGAACTTTTAGTTGTATTGGATCTAGTTAAGCATCAAACTTTTAGATGTATTGGATCTAGTTAAGCATCAAACTTTTGGATAATTTGGATCAAGTTAAGCATCAAACTTTTAGATGTATTGGATCTAGTTAAGCAAGAACCTTTTAGATGTATTGGATCTAGTTAAGCATCAAACTTTTAGATGTATTGGGTCTAGTTAAGCAAGAACTTTTTAGATTTATTGGATCTAGTTAAGCAAGAACCTTTTAGATGTATTGGATCTAGTTAAGCAAGAACCTTTTAGATGTATTGGATCTAGTTAAGCAAGAATTTATGCAAGAACTTTTAGATGTATTGGATCTAGTTGAGCAAGAACTTTTAGATGTATTGGATCTAGTTAAGCAAGAACCTTTTAGATGTATTGGATCAAGTTAAGCAAGAACTTTTAGATGTATTGGATCTAGTTAAGCAAGAACTTTTAGATGTATTGTATCTAGTTAAGTAAGAACTTTTAGATGTATTGGATCAAGTTAAGCAAGAACTTTTAGATGTATTGGATCTAGTTAAGCAAGAACTTTTAGATGTTTTGGATCTAGTTAAGCAAGAACCTTTTAGATGTATTGGATCTAGTTAAGCAATAACCTTTAGATGTATTGGATCTAGTTAAGCATCAAACTTTTAGATGTATTGGATCTAGTTAAGCATGAACTTTTAGATGTATTGGATCAAGTTAAGTAAGAACTTTTAGATGTATTGGATCTAGTTAAGCAAGAACTTTTTGATGTATTGGATCTAGTTAAGCAAGAACTTTTAGATATTTTGCATCTAGTTAATCAAGATCCTTTTAGATGTACTGGATCTAGTTAAGCAAGAACCTTTTAGATGTATTGGATCTAGTTAAGCATCAAACTTTTAGATGTATTGGATCTAGTTAAGCAAGAAGTTAAGCAATAACTTTTAAATGTATTGGATCTAGTTAAGCAAGAACTTTTAGATGTATTGGATCTAGTTAAGCATCAAACTTTTAGTTGTATTGGATCAAGCTTAGCAAGAACCTTTTAGATGTATTGGATCTAGTTAAGCATCAAACTTTTAGTTGTATTGGATCTAGTTAAGCATCAAACTTTTAGATGTATTGGATCTAGTTAAGCATCAAACTTTTAGTTGTATTGGATGTAGATAAGCAAGTACTTTTATATTTATTGGATCTAGTTAAGCATCAAACTTTTATTTGTATTGGATCTAGTTATGCAAGAACCTTTTAGATGTATTGGATCTAGTTAAGCATCAAAGTTTTAGTTGTATTGGATCTAGTTAAGCATCAAACTTTTAGATGTATTTGATCAAGTTTAGCATCAAACTTTTAGATGTATTGGATCTCGTTAAGCAAGAACCTTTTAGATGTATTGGATTTAGTTAATCATCAACCTTTTAGATGTATTGGGTCGAGTTAAGCGAGAACCTTTTAGATGTATTGGAACTAGTTAAGCAAGAACCTTTTAGATGTATTGGATCAAGCTAAACATGAAACTTTTAGATGTATTGGATCTAGTTAAGCATCAAACTTTTAGATGTATTGGATTTAGTTAAGCATCAAACTTTTAGTCGTATTGTATCTAGTTAAGCATCAAACTTTTACATGTATTGGATCAAGTTAAGCAAGAACCTTTTAGATGTATTGGATCTAGTTAAGCTTCAAACTTTTGGTTGTATTGGATCTAGTTAAGCAAGAACCTTTACATGTATTGGATCTAGTTAAGCAAGAACTTTTAGATGTATTGGATCTAGTTAAGCAAGAACTTTTAGATGTATCGGATCTAGTTTGGCAAGAACATTTTACATGTATTGGATCTAGTTAAGCAAGAACCTTTTAGATGTATTGGATGTAATTAAGCATCAAACTTTTAGATGTAATGGATCTAGTTAAGCAAGAAACTTTTGGATGTATTTGATCTAGTTAAGCAAGAACCTTTTAGATGTATTGGATCTAGTTAAGCAAGATGTTAAGCAAGAACTTTTAGATGTATTGGATCTAGTTAAGGATGAACTTTTAGAGATATTGGATCTAGTTAAGAATCAAACTTTTAGTTGTATTGGATCAAATTTAGCAAGAACCTTTTAGATGTATTGGATCTAGTTAAGCATCAAACTTTTAGTTGTTTTGGATCTAGTTAAGCATCAAACTTTTAAATGTATTGGGTCTAGTTAAGCAAGAACCTTTTAGATGTATTGGATCTAGTTAAGCATCAAACTTTTAGATGTATTGGATCTAGTTAAGCATCAAACTTTTAGTTGTATTGGATCTAGTTAAGCATCAAACTTTTAGATGTACTGGATTTAGTTAAGCAAGAACTTTTAGTTGTATTGGATCTAGTTGAGCAAGAACTTTTAGATGTATTGGATCAAGTTAAGCAAGAACTTTTAGTTGTATTGGATCTAGTTAAGCATCAAACTTTTAGATGTATTGGATCTAGTTAAGCATTAAACTTTTAGTTGTATTGGATCTAGTTAAGCATCAAACTTTTAGATGTATTGGATCTAGTTAAGCATCAAACTTTTAGTTGTATTGGATCTAGTTAAGCAAGAACTTTTAGATGTATTGGATCTAGTTAAGCAAGAACTTTTAGATGTATTGGATCTAGTTAAGCAAGAACCTTTTAGATGTATTGGATCAAGTTAAGCAAGAACTTTTAGATGTATTGGATCTAGTTAAGCAAGAACTTTTAGATGTATTGGATCTAGTTAAGTAATAACTTTTAGATGTATTGTATCAAGTTAAGCAAGAACTTTTAGATGTATCGGATCTAGTTAAGGAAGAACTTTTAGATATATTGGATCTAGTTAAGCAATAACCTTTTAGATGTATTGGATCTAGTTAAGCAAGAACCTTTAGATGTATTGGATCTAGTTAAGCATCAAACTTTTAGATGTATTGGATCTAGTTAAGCATCAAACTTTTAGTTGTATTGGATCTAGTTAAGCATCAAACTTTGAGATGTATTGGATCAAGTTTAGCAAGAACCTTTTAGATGTATTGGATCTAGTTAAGCATCAAACTTTTAGTTGTATTGGATCTAGTTAAGCATCAAACTTTTAGATGTATTGCATCAAGTTAAGCATCAAAGTTTTAGATGTATTGGATCTAGTTAAGCAAGAACCTTTTAGATGTATTGGATCTAGTTAAGCATCAAACTTTTAAATGTATTGGGTCTAGTTAAGCAAGAACCTTTTAGATGTATTGGATCTAGTTAAGCAAGAACCTTTTAGATGTATTGGATCTAGCTAAACATCAAACTTTTAGATGTATTGGATCTAGTTAAGCAAGAAACTTTTAGATGTATTGGATCTAGTTAAGCATCAAACTTTTAGTTGTATTGTATCTAGTTAAGCATCAATCTTTTAGATGTATTGGATCTAGTTAAGCATCAAACTTTTAGATGTATTGGATCTAGTTAAGCAAGAACCTTTTAGATATATTGGATCAAGTTAAGCATCAAACTTTTAGATGTATTCGATCTAGTTAAGCGTCAAACTTTTAGATGTATTCGATCTAGTTAAGCCAGAACCTTTTAGATGTATTGGATCTAGTTAAGCAAGAACTTTTAGATTATTGGATCTAGTTAAGCAAGAACCTTTTAGATGTTTTGGATCTAGTTAAGCAAGAACTTTTAGATGTATTGGATCTAGTTAAGCAAGAACCTTTTAGATGTATTGGATTTAGTTAAGCAAGAACCTTTTAGATGGATCTAGTTAAGCAAGAACCTTTTAGATGTATTGGATCTAGTTAAGCAGAACTTTTAGATGTATTGGATCTAGTTAGGCAAGATCCTTTTAGATGTATTGGATCTAGTTAAACAAAAATCTTTTAGATGTATTGGATCAAGTTAAGCATCAAACTTGTAGATGTGTTGGATCTAGTTAAGCATCAAACTTTTAGATGTATTGGATCTAGTTAAGCAAGAACCTTTTAGATGTATTTGATCTAGTTAAGCAAGAACTTTTAGATTATTGGATCTAGTTAAGCAAGAACCTTTTAGATGTATTGGATGTAGTTCAGCAAGAACATTTAGATGTATTGGATCTAGTTAAGCAAGAACTTTTAGATGTATTGGATCAAGTTAAGCAAGAACCTTTTAGATTTATTGGATCTAGTTAAGTAAGAACCTTTAGATGTATTGGATCTAGTTAAGCAAGAACCTTTTAGATGTATTGGATCTAGTTAAGCAAGAATCTTTTAGATGGATCTAGTTAGGCAAGAACCTTTTAGATGTATTGGATCTAGTTAAGCAAGAACTTTTAGATGTTTAGGATCTAGTTAAGCAAGAAATTTTAGATGTATAGGGTCTAGTTAAGCAAGAACCTTTTAGATGTATTGGGTCTAGTTAAGCAAGAACCTTTTAGATGTATTGGATCTAGTTAAGCAAGAACCTTTAGATGTATTGGATCTATTTAGGCATCAAACTTTTAGATGTATTGGATCAAGTTAAGTAAGAACTTTTAGATGTACTGGATCTAGTTAAGCAAGAACTTTTAGTTGTATTGGATCTAGTTAAGCAAGAACTTTTAGATGTATTGGATCTAGTTAAGCAAGAGCCTTTTAGATGTATTGGATTTAGTTAAGCAAGAACCTTTTAGATGTATTGGATCTAGTTAAGCATCAAACTTTTAGATGTATTGGATCTAGTTAAGCAAGAATCTTTTAGATGTATTGGATCTAGTTAAGCAAGAACCTTTTAGATGTATCGGATCTAGTTAAGCAAGAAGTTAAGCAAGAACTTTTAGATGTATTGGATCTAGTTAAGCAAGAACCTTTAGATGTATTGGATCTAGTTAAGCAAGAACTTTTAGTTGTATTGGATATTGTTAAGCAAGAACTTTTAGATGTATTGGATCAAGTTAAGCAAGAACTTTTAGTTGTATTGGATCTAGTTAAGCATCAAACTTTTAGATGTAATGGATCTAGTTAAGCATCAAACTTTTAGTTGTATTGGATCTAGTTAAGCAAGAACTTTTAGTTGTATTGGATCTAGTTAAGCATCAAACTTTTAGATGTATTGGATCTAGTTAAGCATCAAACTTTTGGATAATTTGGATCAAGTTAAGCATCAAACTTTTAGATGTATTGGATCTAGTTAAGCAAGAACCTTTTAGATGTATTGGATCTAGTTAAGCATCAAACTTTTAGATGTATTGGGTCTAGTTAAGCAAGAACTTTTTAGATTTATTGGATCTAGTTAAGCAAGAACCTTTTAGATGTATTGGATCTAGTTAAGCAAGAACCTTTTAGATGTATTGGATCTAGTTAAGCAAGAATTTATGCAAGAACTTTTAGATGTATTGGATCTAGTTGAGCAAGAACTTTTAGATGTATTGGATCTAGTTAAGCAAGAACCTTTTAGATGTATTGGATCAAGTTAAGCAAGAACTTTTAGATGTATTGGATCTAGTTAAGCAAGAACTTTTAGATGTATTGTATCTAGTTAAGTAAGAACTTTTAGATGTATTGGATCAAGTTAAGCAAGAACTTTTAGATGTATTGGATCTAGTTAAGCAAGAACTTTTAGATGTTTTGGATCTAGTTAAGCAAGAACCTTTTAGATGTATTGGATCTAGTTAAGCAATAACCTTTAGATGTATTGGATCTAGTTAAGCATCAAACTTTTAGATGTATTGGATCTAGTTAAGCATGAACTTTTAGATGTATTGGATCAAGTTAAGTAAGAACTTTTAGATGTATTGGATCTAGTTAAGCAAGAACTTTTTGATGTATTGGATCTAGTTAAGCAAGAACTTTTAGATATTTTGCATCTAGTTAATCAAGATCCTTTTAGATGTACTGGATCTAGTTAAGCAAGAACCTTTTAGATGTATTGGATCTAGTTAAGCATCAAACTTTTAGATGTATTGGATCTAGTTAAGCAAGAAGTTAAGCAATAACTTTTAAATGTATTGGATCTAGTTAAGCAAGAACTTTTAGATGTATTGGATCTAGTTAAGCATCAAACTTTTAGTTGTATTGGATCAAGCTTAGCAAGAACCTTTTAGATGTATTGGATCTAGTTAAGCATCAAACTTTTAGTTGTATTGGATCTAGTTAAGCATCAAACTTTTAGATGTATTGGATCTAGTTAAGCATCAAACTTTTAGTTGTATTGGATGTAGATAAGCAAGTACTTTTATATTTATTGGATCTAGTTAAGCATCAAACTTTTATTTGTATTGGATCTAGTTATGCAAGAACCTTTTAGATGTATTGGATCTAGTTAAGCATCAAAGTTTTAGTTGTATTGGATCTAGTTAAGCATCAAACTTTTAGATGTTTTTGATCAAGTTTAGCATCAAACTTTTAGATGTATTGGATCTCGTTAAGCAAGAACCTTTTAGATGTATTGGATTTAGTTAATCATCAACCTTTTAGATGTATTGGGTCGAGTTAAGCGAGAACCTTTTAGATGTATTGGAACTAGTTAAGCAAGAACCTTTTAGATGTATTGGATCAAGCTAAACATGAAACTTTTAGATGTATTGGATCTAGTTAAGCATCAAACTTTTAGATGTATTGGATTTAGTTAAGCATCAAACTTTTAGTCGTATTGTATCTAGTTAAGCATCAAACTTTTACATGTATTGGATCAAGTTAAGCAAGAACCTTTTAGATGTATTGGATCTAGTTAAGCTTCAAACTTTTGGTTGTATTGGATCTAGTTAAGCAAGAACCTTTACATGTATTGGATCTAGTTAAGCAAGAACTTTTAGATGTATTGGATCTAGTTAAGCAAGAACTTTTAGATGTATCGGATCTAGTTTGGCAAGAACATTTTACATGTATTGGATCTAGTTAAGCAAGAACCTTTTAGATGTATTGGATGTAATTAAGCATCAAACTTTTAGATGTAATGGATCTAGTTAAGCAAGAAACTTTTGGATGTATTTGATCTAGTTAAGCAAGAACCTTTTAGATGTATTGGATCTAGTTAAGCAAGATGTTAAGCAAGAACTTTTAGATGTATTGGATCTAGTTAAGGATGAACTTTTAGAGATATTGGATCTAGTTAAGAATCAAACTTTTAGTTGTATTGGATCAAATTTAGCAAGAACCTTTTAGATGTATTGGATCTAGTTAAGCATCAAACTTTTATTTGTATTGGTTCTAGTTAAGCATCAAACTTTTAGATGTATTGGATCTAGTTAAGCATCAAACTTTTAGATGTATTGGATCTAGTTAAGCATCAAACTTTTAGTTGTATTGGATCTAGTTAAGCAAGAACTTTTATATGCATTGGATCTAGTTAAGCATCAAACTTTTAGTTGTATTGGATCTAGTTAAGCATCAAACTTTTAGATGTATTGGATCTAGTTAAGCATCAAACTTTTAGATGTATTGGTTCTAGTTAAACATCAAAGTTTTAGATGTATTGGATCTAGTTAAGCAAGAACCTTTTAGATGTATTAGATCTAGTTAAGCATCAAACTTTTAGATGTATCGGATCAAGTTAAGCGAGAACCTTTTAGATTTATTGGATCTAGTTAAGCATCAAACTTTTAGTTCTATTGGATCTAGTTAAGCATCAAACTTTTAGATGTATTGGATCTAGTTAAGCAAGAACCTTTTAGATGTATTGGATCTAGTTAAGCATCAAACTTTTAGTTGTATTTGATCTAGTTAAGCATCTAACTTTTAGATGTATTGGATCTAGTTAAGCATCAGACTTTTAGATGTATTGGATCTAGTTAAGCATCAAACTTTTAGTTCTATTGGATCTAGTTAAGCATCAAACTTTTAGATTTATTGGATCAAGTTAAGCAAGAACCTTTTAGATGTATTGAATCTAGTTAAGCATCAAACTTTTAGTTGTATTGGATCTAGTTAAGCATCAAACTTTTAGATGTATTGGATCAAGTTAAGCATCCAACTTTTTGATGTATTGGATCTAGTTAAGCAAGAACCTTTTCGATGTATTTGATCTAGTTATGCATCAAACTTTTAGATGTATTGGGTCTAGTTAAGCAAGAACCTTTTAGATGTATTGGATCTAGTTAAGCAAGAACCTTTTAGATGTATTGGATCTAGTTAAGCAAGAACCTTTTAGAAGTATTGGATCTAGTTAAGCAAGAATTTAAGCAAGAACTTTTAGATGTATTGGATCTAGTTGAGCAAGAACTTTTAGATGTATTGGATCTAGTTAAGCAAGAACCTTTTAGATGTTTTGGATCAAGTTAAGCAAGAACTTTTAGATGTATTGGATCTAGTTAAGCAAAAACTTTTAGATGTATTGTATCTAGTTAAGTAAGAACTTTTAGATGTATTGGATCAAGTTAAGCAAGAACTTTCAGATTTTTTGGATCTAGTTAAGCAAGAACTTTTAGATGTATTGGATCAAGTTAAGCAAGAACTTTTAGATGTATTGGATCTAGTTAAGCAAGAACTTTTAGATGTATTGGATCTAGTTAAGTAATAACTTTTAGATGTATTGTATCAAGTTAAGCAAGAACTTTTAGATGTATTGGATCAAGTTAAGCAAGAACTTTTAGTTGTATTGGATCTAGTTAAGCATCTAACTTTTAGATGTAATGGATCTAGTTAAGCATCAAACTTTTAGTTGTATTGGATCTAGTTAAGCAAGAACTTTTAGTTGTATTGGATCTAGTTAAGCATCAAACTTTTAGATGTATTGGATCTAGTTAAGCATCAAACTTTTGGATAATTTGGATCAAGTTAAGCATCAAACTTTTAGATGTATTGGATCTAGTTAAGCAAGAACCTTTTAGATGTATTGGATCTAGTTAAGCATCAAACTTTTAGATGTATTGGGTCTAGTTAAGCAAGAACTTTTTAGATTTATTGGATCTAGTTAAGCAAGAACCTTTTAGATGTATTGGATCTAGTTAAGCAAGAACCTTTTAGATGTATTGGATCTAGTTAAGCAAGAATTTAAGCAAGAACTTTTAGATGTATTGGATCTAGTTGAGCAAGAACTTTTAGATGTATTGGATCTAGTTAAGCAAGAACCTTTTAGATGTATTGGATCAAGTTAAGCAAGAACTTTTAGATGTATTGGATCTAGTTAAGCAAGAACTTTTAGATGTATTGTATCTAGTTAAGTAAGAACTTTTAGATGTATTGGATCAAGTTAAGCAAGAACTTTTAGATGTATTGGATCTAGTTAAGCAAGAACTTTTAGATGTTTTGGATCTAGTTAAGCAAGAACCTTTTAGATGTATTGGATCTAGTTAAGCAATAACCTTTAGATGTATTGGATCTAGTTAAGCATCAAACTTTTAGATGTATTGGATCTAGTTAAGCATGAACTTTTAGATGTATTGGATCAAGTTAAGTAAGAACTTTTAGATGTATTGGATCTAGTTAAGCAAGAACGTTTTGATGTATTGGATCTAGTTAAGCAAGAACTTTTAGATATTTTGCATCTAGTTAATCAAGATCCTTTTAGATGTATTGGATCTAGTTAAGCAAGAACCTTTTAGATGTATTGGATCTAGTTAAGCATCAAACTTTTAGATGTATTGGATCTAGTTAAGCAAGAAGTTAAGCAATAACTTTTAGATGTATTGGATCTAGTTAAGCAAGAACTTTTAGATGTATTGGATCTAGTTAAGCATCAAACTTTTAGTTGTATTGGATCAAGCTTAGCAAGAACCTTTTAGATGTATTGGATCTAGTTAAGCATCAAACTTTTAGTTGTATTGGATCTAGTTAAGCATCAAACTTTTAGATGTATTGGATCTAGTTAAGCATCAAACTTTTAGTTGTATTGGATGTAGATAAGCAAGTACTTTTATATGTATTGGATCTAGTTAAGCATCAAACTTTTAGTTGTATTGGATCTAGTTATGCAAGAACCTTTTAGATGTATTGGATCTAGTTAAGCATCAAAGTTTTAGTTGTATTGGATCTAGTTAAGCATCAAAATTTTAGATGTATTTGATCAAGTTTAGCATCAAACTTTTAGATGCATTGGATCTCGTTAAGCAAGAACCTTTTAGATGTATTGGATTTAGTTAATCATCAACCTTTTAGATGTATTGGGTCGAGTTAAGCGAGAACCTTTTAGATGTATTGGAACTAGTTAAGCAAGAACCTTTTAGATGTATTGGATCAAGCTAAACATGAAACTTTTAGATGTATTGGATCTAGTTAAGCATCAAACTTTTAGATGTATTGGATTTAGTTAAGCATCAAACTTTTAGTCGTATTGTATCTAGTTAAGCATCAAACTTTTACATGTATTGGATCAAGTTAAGCAAGAACCTTTTAGATGTATTGGATCTAGTTAAGCATCAAACTTTTGGTTGTATTGGATCTAGTTAAGCAAGAACCTTTACATGTATTGGATCTAGTTAAGCAAGAACTTTTAGATGTATTGGATCTAGTTAAGCAAGAACTTTTAGATGTATCGGATCTAGTTTGGCAAGAACATTTTACATGTATTGGATCTAGTTAAGCAAGAACCTTTTAGATGTATTGGATGTAATTAAGCATCAAACTTTTAGATGTAATGGATCTAGTTAAGCAAGAAACTTTTGGATGTATTTGATCTAGTTAAGCAAGAACCTTTTAGATGTATTGGATCTAGTTAAGCAAGATGTTAAGCAAGAACTTTTAGATGTATTGGATCTAGTTAAGGATGAACTTTTAGAGATATTGGATCTAGTTAAGAATCAAACTTTTAGTTGTATTGGATCAAATTTAGCAAGAACCTTTTAGATGTATTGGATCTAGTTAAGCATCAAACTTTTAGTTGTATTGGTTCTAGTTAAGCATCAAACTTTTAGATGTATTGGATCTAGTTAAGCATCAAACTTTTAGATGTATTGGATCTAGTTAAGCATCAAACTTTTAGTTGTATTGGATCTAGTTAAGCAAGAACTTTTATATGCATTGGATCTAGTTAAGCATCAAACTTTTAGTTGTATTGGATCTAGTTAAGCATCAAACTTTTAGATGTATTGGATCTAGTTAAGCATCAAACTTTTAGATGTACTGGTTCTAGTTAAACATCAAAGTTTTAGATGTATTGGATCTAGTTAAGCAAGAACCTTTTAGATGTATTAGATCTAGTTAAGCATCAAACTTTTAGATGTATCGGATCAAGTTAAGCGAGAACCTTTTAGATTTATTGGATCTAGTTAAGCATCAAACTTTTAGTTCTATTGGATCTAGTTAAGCATCAAACTTTTAGATGTATTGGATCTAGTTAAGCAAGAACCTTTTAGATGTATTGGATCTAGTTAAGCATCAAACTTTTAGTTGTATTTGATCTAGTTAAGCATCTTACTTTTAGATGTATTGGATCTAGTTAAGCATCAGACTTTTAGATGTATTGGATCTAGTTAAGCATCAAACTTTTAGTTCTATTGGATCTAGTTAAGCATCAAACTTTTAGATTTATTGGATCAAGTTAAGCAAGAACCTTTTAGATGTATTGAATCTAGTTAAGCATCAAACTTTTAGTTGTATTGGATCTAGTTAAGCATCAAACTTTTAGATGTATTGGATCAAGTTAAGCATCCAACTTTTTGATGTATTGGATCTAGTTAAGCAAGAACCTTTTCGATGTATTGGATCTAGTTATGCATCAAACTTTTAGATGTATTGGGTCTAGTTAAGCAAGAACCTTTTAGATGTATTGGATCTAGTTAAGCAAGAACCTTTTAGATGTATTGGATCTAGTTAAGCAAGAACCTTTTAGAAGTATTGGATCTAGTTAAGCAAGAATTTAAGCAAGAACTTTTAGATGTATTGGATCTAGTTGAGCAAGAACTTTTTGATGTATTGGATCTAGTTAAGCAAGAACCTTTTAGATGTTTTGGATCAAGTTAAGCAAGAACTTTTAGATGTATTGGATCTAGTTAAGCAAAAACTTTTAGATGTATTGTATCTAGTTAAGTAAGAACTTTTAGATGTATTGGATCAAGTTAAGCAAGAACTTTCAGATTTTTTGGATCTAGTTAAGCAAGAACTTTTAGATGTATTGGATCAAGTTAAGCAAGAACTTTTAGATGTATTGGATCTAGTTAAGCAAGAACTTTTAGATGTATTGGATCTAGTTAAGTAATAACTTTTAGATGTATTGTATCAAGTTAAGCAAGAACTTTTAGATGTATCGGATCTAGTTAAGGAAGAACTTTTAGATATATTGGATCTAGTTAAGCAAGAACCTTTTAGATGTATTGGATCTAGTTAAGCAAGAACCTTTAGATGTATTGGATCTAGTTAAGCATCAAACTTTTAGATGTATTGGATCTAGTTAAGCATCAAACTTTTAGTTGTATTGGATCTAGTTAAGCATCAAACTTTGAGATGTATTGGATCAAGTTTAGCAAGAACCTTTTGGATGTATTGGATCTAGTTAAGCATCAAACTTTTAGTTGTATTGGATCTAGTTAAGCATCAAACTTTTAGATGTATTGCATCAAGTTAAGCATCAAACTTTTAGATGTATTGGATCTAGTTAAGCAAGAACCTTTTAGATGTATTGGATCTAGTTAAGCATCAAACTTTTAAATGTATTGGGTCTAGTTAAGCAAGAACCTTTTAGATGTATTGGATCTAGTTAAGCAAGAACCTTTTAGATGTATTGGATCTAGCTAAACATCAAACTTTTAGATGTATTGGGTCTAGTTAAGCAAGAAACTTTTAGATGTATTGGATCTAGTTAAGCATCAAACTTTTAGTTTTATTGGATCTAGTTAAGCATCAATCTTTTAGATGTATTGGATCTAGTTAAGCATCAAACTTTTAGATGTATTGGATCTAGTTAAGCAAGAACCTTTTAGATATATTGGATCAAGTTAAGCATCAAACTTTTAGATGTATTCGATCTAGTTAAGCGTCAAACGTTTAGATGTATTCGATCTAGTTAAGCCAGAACCTTTTAGATGTATTGGATCTAGTTAAGCAAGAACTTTTAGATTATTGGATCTAGTTAAGCAAGAACCTTTTAGATGTTTTGGATCTAGTTAAGCAAGAACTTTTAGATGTATTGGATCTAGTTAAGCAAGAACCTTTTAGATGGATTTAGTTAAGCAAGAACCTTTTAGATGGATCTAGTTAAGCAACAACCTTTTAGATGTATTGGATCTAGTTAAGCAGAACTTTTAGATGTATTGGATCTAGTTAGGCAAGATCCTTTTAGATGTATTGGATCTAGTTAAACAAAAATCTTTTAGATGTATTGGATCAAGTTAAGCATCAAACTTGTAGATGTGTTGGATCTAGTTAAGCATCAAATTTTAGATGTATTGGATCTAGTTAAGCAAGAACCTTTTAGATGTATTTGATCTAGTTAAGCAAGAACTTTTAGATTATTGGATCTAGTTAAGCAAGAACCTTTTAGATGTATTGGATGTAGTTCAGCAAGAACTTTTAGATGTATTGGATCTAGTTAAGCAAGAACTTTTAGATGTATTGCATCAAGTTAAGCAAGAACCTTTTAGATTTATTGGATTTAGTTAAGTAAGAACCTTTAGATGTATTGGATCTAGTTAAGCAAGAACCTTTTAGATGTATTGGATCTAGTTAAGCAAGAACCTTTTAGATGGATCTAGTTAAGCAAGAACCTTTTAGATGTATTGGATCTAGTTAAGCAAGAACTTTTAGATGTTTAGGATCTAGTTAAGCAAGAAATTTTAGATGTATAGGGTCTAGTTAAGCAAGAACCTTTTAGATGTATTGGGTCTAGTTAAGCAAGAACCTTTTAGATGTATTGGATCTAGTTAAGCAAGAACCTTTAGATGTATTGGATCTATTTAGGCATCAAACTTTTAGATGTATTGGATCTAGTTAAGCAAGAACTTTTAGATGTATTGGATCAAGTTAAGTAAGAACTTTTAGATGTACTGGATCTAGTTAAGCAAGAACTTTTAGATGTATTGGATCTAGTTAAGCTAGAGCCTTTTAGATGTATTGGATTTAGTTAAGCAAGAACCTTTTAGATGTATTGGATCTAGTTAAGCATCAAACTTTTAGATGTATTGGATCTAGTTAAGCAAGAATCTTTTAGATGTATTGGATCTAGTTAAGCAAGAACCTTTTAGATGTATCGGATCTAGTTAAGCAAGAAGTTAAGCAAGAACTTTTAGATGTATTGGATCTAGTTAAGCAAGAACCTTTAGATGTATTGGATCTAGTTAAGCAAGAACTTTTAGTTGTATTGGATCTAGTTAAGCAAGAACTTTTAGATGTATTGGATCAAGTTAAGCAAGAACTTTTAGTTGTATTGGATCTAGTTAAGCATCTAACTTTTAGATGTAATGGATCTAGTTAAGCATCAAACTTTTAGATGTATTGGATCTAGTTAAGCAAGAACTTTTAGTTGTATTGGATCTAGTTAAGCATCAAACTTTTAGATGTATTGGATCTAGTTAAGCATCAAACTTTTGGATAATTTGGATCAAGTTAAGCATCAAACTTTTAGATGTATTGGATCTAGTTAAGCAAGAACCTTTTAGATGTATTGGATCTAGTTAAGCATCAAACTTTTAGATGTATTGGGTCTAGTTAAGCAAGAACTTTTTAGATTTATTGGATCTAGTTAAGCAAGAACCTTTTAGATGTATTGGATCTAGTTAAGCAAGAACCTTTTAGATGTATTGGATCTAGTTAAGCAAGAATTTAAGCAAGAACTTTTAGATGTATTGGATCTAGTTGAGCAAGAACTTTTAGATGTATTGGATCTAGTTAAGCAAGAACCTTTTAGATGTATTGGATCAAGTTAAGCAAGAACTTTTAGATGTATTGGATCTAGTTAAGCAAGAACTTTTAGATGTATTGTATCTAGTTAAGTAAGAACTTTTAGATGTATTGGATCAAGTTAAGCAAGAACTTTTAGATGTATTGGATCTAGTTAAGCAAGAACTTTTAGATGTATTGGATCTAGTTAAGCAAGAACCTTTTAGATGTATTGGATCTAGTTAAGCAAGAACCTTTAGATGTATTGGATCTAGTTAAGCATCAAACTTTTAGATGTATTGGATCTAGTTAAGCATGAACTTTTAGATGTATTGGATCAAGTTAAGTAAGAACTTTTAGATGTATTGGATCTAGTTAAGCAAGAACTTTTTGATGTATTGGATCTAGTTAAGCAAGAACTTTTAGATATTTTGCATCTAGTTAATCAAGATCCTTTTAGATGTATTGGATCTAGTTAAGCAAGAACCTTTTAGATGTATTGGATCTAGTTAAGCATCAAACTTTTAGATGTATTGGATCTAGTTAAGCAAGAAGTTAAGCAATAACTTTTAGATGTATTGGATCTAGTTAAGCAAGAACTTTTAGATGTATTGGATCTAGTTAAGCATCAAACTCTTAGTTGTATTGGATCAAGTTTAGCAAGAACCTTTTAGATGTATTGGATCTAGTTAAGCATCAAACTTTTAGTTGTATTGGATCTAGTTAAGCATCAAACTTTTAGATGTATTGGATCTAGTTAAGCATCAAACTTTTAGTTGTATTGGATGTAGATAAGCAAGTACTTTTATATGTATTGGATCTAGTTAAGCATCAAACTTTTAGTTGTATTGGATCTAGTTATGCAAGAACCTTTTAGATGTATTGGATCTAGTTAAGCATCAAAGTTTTAGTTGTATTGGATCTAGTTAAGCATCAAACTTTTAGATGTATTTGATCAAGTTTAGCATCAAACTTTTAGATGTATTGGATCTCTTTAAGCAAGAACCTTTTAGATGTATTGGATTTAGTTAATCATCAACCTTTTAGATGTATTGGGTCGAGTTAAGCGAGAACCTTTTAGATGTATTGGAACTAGTTAAGCAAGAACCTTTTAGATGTATTGGATCAAGCTAAACATGAAACTTTTAGATGTATTGGATCTAGTTAAGCATCAAACTTTTAGATGTATTGGATTTAGTTAAGCATCAAACTTTTAGTCGTATTGTATCTAGTTAAGCATCAAACTTTTACATGTATTGGATCAAGTTAAGCAAGAACCTTTTAGATGTATTGGATCTAGTTAAGCATCAAACTTTTAGTTGTATTGGATCTAGTTAAACAAGAACCTTTAGATGTATTGGATCTAGTTAAGCAAGAACTTTTAGATGTATTGGATCTAGTTAAGCAAGAACTTTTAGATGTATCGGATCTAGTTTGGCAAGAACATTTTACATGTATTGGATCTAGTTAGGCAAGAACCTTTTAGATGTATTGGATGTAATTAAGCATCAAAATTTTAGATGTAATGGATCTAGTTAAGCAAGAAACTTTTGGATGTATTTGATCTAGTTAAGCAAGAACCTTTTAGATGTATTGGATCTAGTTAAGGATGAACTTTTAGAGATATTGGATCTAGTTAAGAATCAAACTTTTAGTTGTATTGGATCAAATTTAGCAAGAACCTTTTAGATGTATTGGATCTAGTTAAGCATCAAACTTTTAGTTGTATTGGTTCTAGTTAAGCATCAAACTTTTAGATGTATTGGATCTAGTTAAGCATCAAACTTTTAGATGTATTGGATCTAGTTAAGCATCAAACTTTTAGTTGTATTGGATCTAGTTAAGCAAGAACTTTTATATGTATTGGATCTAGTTAAGCATCAAACTTTTAGTTGTATTGGATCTAGTTAAGCATCAAACTTTTAGATGTATTGGATCTAGTTAAGCATCAAACTTTTAGATGTATTGGTTCTAGTTAAACATCAAAGTTTTAGATGTTTTGGATCTAGTTAAGCAAGAACCTTTTAGATGTATTAGATCTTGTTAAGCATCAAACTTTTAGATGTATCGGATCAAGTTAAGCGAGAACCTTTTAGATTTATTGGATCTAGTTAAGCATCAAACTTTTAGTTCTATTGGATCTAGTTAAGCATCAAACTTTTAGATGTATTGGATCTAGTTAAGCAAGAACCTTTTAGATGTATTGGATCTAGTTAAGCATCAAACTTTTAGTTGTATTTGATCTAGTTAAGCATCTAACTTTTAGATGTATTGGATCTAGTTAAGGATCAGACTTTTAGATGTATTGGATCTAGTTAAGCATCAAACTTTTAGTTCTATTGTATCTAGTTAAGCATCAAACTTTTCGATTTATTGGATCAAGTTAAGCAAGAACCTTTTAGATGTATTGAATCTAGTTAAGCATCAAACTTTTAGTTGTATTGGATCTAGTTAAGCATCAAACTTTTAGATGTATTGGGTCTAGTTAAGCAAGAACCTTTTGGATGTATTGGATCTAGTTAAGCAAGAACCTTTTAGATGTATTGGATCTAGTTAAGCAAGAACCTTTTAGAAGTATTGGATCTAGTTAAGCAAGAATTTAAGCAAGAACTTTTAGATGTATTGGATCTAGTTGAGCAAGAACTTTTAGATGTATTGGATCTAGTTAAGCAAGAACCTTTTAGATGTTTTGGATCAAGTTAAGCAAGAACTTTTAGATGTATTGGATCTAGTTAGGCAAAAACTTTTAGATGTATTGTATCTAGTTAAGTAAGAACTTTTAGATGTATTGGATCAAGTTAAGCAAGAACTTTCAGATTTTTTGGATCTAGTTAAGCAAGAACTTTTAGATGTATTGGATCTATTTAAGCAAGAACCTTTTAGATGTATTGGATCTAGTTAAGCAAGAACCTTTAGATGTATTGGATCTAGTTAAGCATCAAACTTTTAGATGTATTGGATCTAGTTAAGCATGAACTTTTAGATGTATTGGATCAAGTTAAGTAAGAACTTTTAGATGTATTGGATCTAGTTAAGCAATAACTTTTTGATGTATTGGATCTAGTTAAGCAAGAGCTTTTAGATATTTTGAATCTAGTTAAGCAAGAACCTTTTAGATGTATTGGATCTAGTTAAGCAAGAACCTTTTAGATGTATTGGATCTAATTAAGCATCAAACTTTTAGATGTATTGGATCTAGTTAAGCAAGAAGTTAAGCAAGAACTTTTAGATGTATTGGATCTAGTTAAGCAGAACTTTTAGATGTATTGGATCTAGTTAAGCATCAAACTTTTAGTTGTATTGGATCAAGTTTAGCAAGAACCTTTTAGATGTATTGGATCTAGTTAAGCATCAAACTTTTAGTTGTATTGGATCTAGTTAAGCATCAAACTTTTAGATGTATTGGATCTAGTTAAGCATCAAACTTTTAGTTGTATTGGATGTAGATAAGCAAGAACTTTTATATGTATTGGATCTATTTAAGCATCAAACTTTTAGTTGTATTGGATCTAGTTAAACATCAAACTTTTAGATGTATTGCGTCTAGTTAAGCAAGAACCTTTTAGATGTATTGGATCTAGTTAAGCAAGAACCTTTTAGATGTATTGGATCTAGTTAAGCAAGAACGTTTTAGATGTATTGGATCTAGTTAAGCAAGAATTTAAGCAAGAACTTTTAGATGTATTGGATCTAGTTGAGCAAGAACTTTTAGATGTATTGGATCTAGTTAAGCAAGAACCTTTTAGATGTATTGGATCAAGTTAAGCAAGAACTTTTAGATGTATTGGATCTAGTTAAGCAAGAACTTTTAGATGTGTTGTATCTAGTTAAGTAAGAAGTTTTAGATGTATTGGATCAAGTTAAGCAAGAACTTTTAGATGTATTGGATCTAGTTAAGCAAGAACTTTTAGATGTATTGGATCTAGTTAAGCAAGAACCTTTTAGATGTATTGGATCTAGTTAAGCATCAAATTTTTAGATGTATTGGATCTAGTTAAGCATGAACTTTTAGATGTATTGGATCAAGTTAAGTAAGAACTTTTAGATGTATTGGATCTAGTTAAGCAAGAACTTTTTGATGTATTGGATCTAGTTAAGCAAGAACTTTTAGATATTTTGGATCTAGTTAAGCAAGAACCTTTTAGATGTATTGGATCTAGTTAAGCAAGAACCTTTTAGATGTATTGGATCAAGTTAAGCATCAAACTTTTAGATGTATTGGATCTAGTTAAGCAAGAAGTTAAGCAAGAACTTTTAGATGTATTGGATCTAGTTAAGCAAGAACTTTTAGATGTATTGGATCTAGTTAAGCATCAAACTTTTAGTTGTATTGGATCAAGTTTAGCAAGAACCTTTTAGATGTATTGGATCTAGTTAAGCATCAAACTTTTAGTTGTATTGGATCTAGTTACGCATCAAACTTTTAGTTGTATTGGATGTAGATAAGCAGGAACTTTTAGATGTATTGGATCTAGTTAAGCATCAAACTTTTAGTTGTATTGGATCTAGTTATGCAAGAACCTTTCAGATGTATTGGATCTAGTTAAGCATCAAACTTTTAGATGTATTTGATCAAGTTTAGCATCAAACTTTTAGATGTATTGGATCTCGTTAAGCAAGAACCTTTTAGATGTATTGGATTTAGTTAAGCATCAAACTTTTAGATGTATTGGGTCGAGTTAAACAAGAACCTTTTAGATGTATTGGATCTAGTTAAGCAAGAACCTTTCAGATGTATTGGATCTAGCTAAACATCAAACTTTTAGATGTATTGGGTCTAGTTAAGCAAGAGCCTTTTAGATGTATTGGATCCAGTTAAGCATCAAACTTTTAGTTGTATTGGATCTTGTTAAGCATCAAACTTTTAGATGTATTGGATCTAGTTAAGCAAGAACCTTTTAGATGTATTGGATTTAGTTAAGCATCAAACTTTTAGATGTATTGGGTCTAGTTAAGCATCAAACTTTTAGATGTATTGGATCTAGTTAAGCAAGAACCTTTTATATGTATTGGATCTAGTTAAGCATGAAACTTTTAGATGTATTGGATCTAGTTAAGCAAGAACCTTTTAGATGTATTGGATCTAGTTAAGCAAGAACTTTTATATTATTGGAACTAGTTAAGCAAGGACCTTTTAGATGTATTGGATCTAGTTAAGCAAGAACTTTTAGATGTATTGGATCTAGTTAAGCAAGAACTTTTAGATGTATTGGATCAAGTTAAGCAAGAACCTTTTAGATGTATTGGATCTAGTTAAGCATCAAACTTTTAGATGTATTTGATCAAGTTTAGCATCAAACTTTTAGATGTATTGGATCTAGTTAAGCAAGAACCTTTTAGATGTATTGGATTTAGTTAAGCATCAAACTTTTAGATGTATTGGGTCTAGTTAAGCATCAAACTTTTAAATGTATTGGATCAAGTTAAGCAAGAACCTTTTAGATGTATTGGATCTAGTTAAGCATCAAACTTTTAGTTGTATTGGATCTAGTTAAGCATCAAACTTTTAGATGTATTGGATCAAGTTAAGCATAAGACTTTTAGATGTATTGGATCTAGTTAAGCAAGAACCTTTTCGATGTATTGGATCTAGTTAAGCATCAAACTTTTAGATGTATTGGGTCTAGTTAAGCAAGAACCTTTTAGATGTATTGGATCTGGTTAAGCAAGAACCTGTCAGATGTATCGGATCTAGCTAAACATCAAACTTTTAGATGTATTGGGTCTAGTTAAGCAAGAACCTTTTAGATGTATTGGATCCAGTTAAGCATCAAACTTTTAGTTGTATTGGATCTTGTTAAGCATCAAACTTTTAGATGTATTGGATCTAGTTAAGCATCAAACTTTTAGATGTATTGGATCTAGTTAATCAAGAACCTTTTAGATGTATTGGATCAAGTTAAGCATCAAACTTTTAGATGTATTGGATCTAGTTAAGCATGAAACTTTTAGATGTATTGGATCTAGTTAAGCAAGAACCTTTTAGATGTATTGGATCTAGTTAAGCAAGAACTTTTTGATTATTGGAACTAGTTAAGCAAGAACCTTTTAGATGTATTGGATCTAGTTAAGCAAGATCTTTTAGATGTATTGGATCTAGTTAAGCAAGAACTTTTAGATGTATTGGATCAAGTTAAGCAAGAACCTTTTAGATGTATTGGATCTAGTGAAGGAAGAACCTTTAGATGTATTGGATCTAGTTAAGCAAGAACTTTTTAGATGTATTGGATCTAGTTAAGCAAGAACCTTTTAGATGGATCTAGTTAAGCAAGAACCTTTTAGATGTATTGGATCTAGTTAAGCAAGAACTTTTAGTTGTATTGGATCTAGTTAATTAAGAACTTTTAGATGTATTGGATCAAGTTAAGCAAGAACTTTTAGCTGTATTGGATCTAGTTAAGCATCAAACTTTTAGATGTATTGGATCTAGTTAAGCATCAAACTTTTAGTTGTATTGGATCTAGTTAAGCACCATACTTTTAGATGTTTCGGATCTAGTTAATCATCAAACTTTTAGTTGTATTGGATCTAGTTAAGCAAGAACTTTTACATGTATTGGATCTAGTTAAGCAAGAACCTTTAGATGTATTTGATCTAGTTAAGCAAGAAGTTAAGCAAGAACTTTTAGATGTATTGGATCTAGTTAAACAAGAACTTTTAGATGTATTGGATCTAGTTGAGCATCAAACTTTTAGTTGTATTGGATCAAGTTAAGCAAGAACCTTTTAGATGTATTGGATCTAGTTAAGCATCAAACTTTTAGTTGTATTGGATCTAGTTAAGCATCAACCTTTTAGATGTATTGGATCTAGTTAAGCATCAAACTTTTAGTTGTATTGGATCTAGTTAAGCAAGAACTTTTATATGTATTATATCTTGTTAAGCATCAAACTTTTAGTTGTATTGGATCTAATTATGCAAGAACCTTTTAGATGTATTGGATCTAGTTATGCATCAAAGTTTTAGTTGTTTTGGATCTAGTTAAGCATCAAGTTTTTAGTTGTATTGGATCTAGTTAAGCATCAAACTTTTAGATGTATTGGATCTAGTTAAGCATCAAACTTTTAGATGTATCGGATCTACTTAAGCATCTAGTTAAGCAAGAACCTTTAGATGTATTGGATCTAGTTAAGCAAGAACTTTTAGATGTATTGGATCTAGTTAAACAAGAACTTTTAGTTAAGCATCAAACTTTTAGATGTATTGGATCTAGTTGAGCATCAAACTTTTAGTTGTATTGGATCAAGTTAAGCAAGAACCTTTTAGATGTATTATATCTAGTTAAGCATCAAACTTTTAGTTGTATTGGATCTAGTTAAGCATCAAACTTTTAGATGTATTGGATCTAGTTAAGCATCAAACTTTTAGTTGTATTGGATCTAGTTAAGCAAGAACCTTTAGATGTATTGGATCTAGTTAAGCAAGAACTTTTAGATGTATTGGATCAAGTTAAGCAAGTACTTTTAGATGTATTGTATCTATTTCAATAAGAATTTATATATATATATATATATATATATATATATATATATATATATATATATATATATATATATATATATATATGATATCTACATGAAATTGTTAATAAGATATGCACTTAACCTAAAGCTGGATTTTATTGCCATTTTCATTATACTTTAGTTGTTCTAATACAGCTATGGTCGTTGACTACATGCATTTATACCATATCTCCTCACTTATAAATCTTATGCAACTGAAAACTGCACAGACTCAGATGTGTTGTCCCATAAAGTGCCATCAGATATTGGTCTCTTTAGTTTAGTAGGAGTAATCATCAGAACAAAATATAGACCCTGATCTACTGGCACATTATATGACAGCAGATAAGGTCTTTTTTATTTGATGTAAACTTATAAGTGAGTATATACGGTAACTGTTATTTTGTTTTAAAGGATGAATTGAAGGATTATTGCAGAGAGAAAGGATACTGCCCTTACTTCATGGCCAGATATGCTGTAAGTAAAACATTGATTCCACCATTTGTTTTCATTGTTAATTCTCAAAATACTATTCGTACAAGTAGTAAGGAATATGAATAATGTATACTGCTTTCTCAAAAATATGTGCAACAGTCATCATCTTATGACACTTATCATAATCATTGAGATAGTTGAATTTTATATATATATATATATATATATATATATATATATATATATATATATATATATATATATATATAGATATATATATATATATATATATATATATATTATCTGATCAAGCAGTTGCATAATTAGAAATAAGAAATACCATTGCTTATGATGGGAAGTCACTCTGAATATATTGTATTTAAATGGAAAGAAGAAGAGAAAAGAAAAGAGAGGAGGATAAGAAAATAGAAATAATTAAAATATGCAAATAGTTGAAAGAAGATAATGAAAAAGAGAAAAAGAAGATGATTAAAAGATTTGACAATAGTAGTAAGGAATATGAATAATATATAATGCTTCCTCAAGCCCTAACAACTCATTAACCCATTTATAACATCCATGTCAATCCCAATTTGCTAAAAAGAATATATCCAAAAAATTGGCCCAGAAACAGCATCATGAAATTCACAAGTTTTAATAGGGAATCATATTTTTAAAAAAAGCTGTCGTTGGAAAAATATTTTCTCAATACAATGTATGATAAAATATGCAAAATTATGATCAATGAAAAATTCTGGTAAATGCTAACAGGTGGCAACATTGAACGAAATAAACAGTTTTAGATACATCAGGTGAAATTCCTGTTTGAATATTTTAATCCAGTTTCAATGTAAACAGTATAATTATGGCATGTTCTTTTTTATTAAAGAATCAATGGACCATGACAGCGATTCCCATGGACACTTCTGTTAGAACCTAATTAAGTGCTGGCAGTCCCCTGGTTACTTGCGCCCTCTGCTGGTAGTCCCCTGGTTACTTGTGTCCTCGCTTTTAGTGTGGTAGATCTTTTTGAACCCCATGATGTGCAAGTAGTTCAAAAACTTTCCTTCTTGTTATTCATGTACCATCAATTTCTTCTTCAGTAAATCAAAACCCCATAAAACCAAAACTCATTTCAGGCTTAGAAATGTATGTGATACTGAATTGTGATCATGTATCAAGTAAAACACGCACCTGAAACATACAGGGATCGGTTATTTACAGTTAGAAATATTGTAGTAGGCTTGATGGCTTGTTGGTGACCCAGAAATATTCCAGGACGTTGCAGGTTAAAATAAATACTCATACACAGGTGTTGATACAGATAAGGGCTGACAATATGCTATCTGGAATCATTACACTTTTTAAGAAGAGCCAGTTTTTAAGGTAATTTGTTAATAAATAAAAACTTGTTGAAATTGACTATATTATCTCTTATCATTATTGATGTCATTGATTTGTGTAAATTATCACTTTATGGAATATTTAACACTTTAATAACCATCCTTGTTGTCTTGCTTTTGGAACTATTCTGACAGACAAGTATTTGGAAGGAATGCATATTGTTAACTAAATGTTCATTACATTTTTGTGTTCTTACACAAAAACAAGACTCGTGTTCTCTCATAATTACATAATACATTCTCAATCATTACATAAACGCTTTCCCTTTTTCACGAATAACGGAGATATTGACGATTATGTACTTGTTAATTTTTTGTTTCTAATAAGACATCTTTTCATGTCGGCAATTAGATTACCCATGCGAATGTGGTTGTATACAGCTACTATTATCTACTGGATCCGAAGATTGCAGAACAAGTATCAAATGGACTCTCAAAGAAATCTGTTGTTGTGTTTGATGAGGCTCACAATATTGGTAAGGTTCATACAGTCTATAGTGATGTAATTTATGTTTTCTAGCAAACAGGAAAATAACTGCAGGTCTTGCCAATAACTGTGGTTTCAGAAGTGGGTCCAGAAAATATATAAAGTGAGTTTGATTTTGAGACATTAGTAGTTCTTTTACCACCTCTTTACCTTCTCCCTAAAATCTCCCACTTGTAATAAAGAGCTGGATGGATCTTTTAGTCGAGTCACTAGCCTATAGCTATTGTGTCATTTATTCATGTCACAGAGTGGACTTATTGTGAAGTCACTAGCCTATAGCTATTGTGTCATTTATTCATGTCACAGAAGTGGACTTCTTTTCGTAGTCACTAGCCTATAACTATTGTGTCATTCATGTCACAGGGTGAACTTCTTTATAGTAGAGTCACTAGCCTATAGCTATTGTGTCATTATTCATGTCACAGAGTGGACTTCTTTTACTAGAGTCACTAGCCTATAGCTATTGTGTCATTAGTCATGTCACAGAGTGGACCTCTTTTAATAGAGTCACTAGCCTATAGCTATTGTGTTATTTATTCATGTCACAGAGTGGGCTTATTTTAGTAGAGTCCCTTGTCAATAGCTATTATGTCATTCATGTCACAGAATGGACTTTCTTTAGTAAAGTCACTAGACTATAGCTATTGTGTCATTTATTCATGTCACAGAGTGAACTTCTTTTAGTAAAGTCATTAACCTATAGCTATTGTGTTATTTATTCATGTCACAGAGTGGACTTCTTTTGGTAGAGTCACTAGCCTATTGCTATTGTGTCATTTATTCATGTCACAGAGTGGACTTCTTTTAGTAAAGTCATTATCCTATAGCTATTGTGTCATTTATTCATGTCACAGAGTGGACATCTAATTGTAGAGTCACTAGCCTATAGCTTTTGTGTCATTTATTCATGTCACAGAGTGGTCTTCTTTTAGTAGGGTCACTAGCTTATAGCAATTGTGTCATTTATTCATGTCACAGAGAGGACTTCTTTTAGTAGAGTCACTAGTCTATAGCTATTGTGTTATTGATTCATTACTATAGTAATTTATATGGTTACTATAGTAATTCATATGGTTATTTTGTAATTCATATGGTTACTATAGTAATTCATATGGTTACTATAGTAATTCATATGGTTACTATAGTAATTTATATTGTTACTATAGTAATTCATATGGTTACTATAGTAATTCATATGGTTACTATTGTAATTCCTGTTTTTTTTATGTTTCTCCCATATGGACAGTCAGCATTTGTATTAGATGCATGCCAATGACAATAAGAAAATTGTAAATGTTGAATTTCGATTTTTTTAAATAGTCATGTTCTGTGTACTTATATTTCAACTCAAGTTTTACAATTTTAGATTTGTCCTGTACTTTTCCCTCGCTTTTCCTGTTATGTCAGTTATGTTACAGCAAAAGACTATTTTGGGAATCTGTCAGCAATGATTCTTTGGGAATCTGCCAGCAGGTGAGCATTCTCAGGCCTAATTTGGCTAATTGTAATTTGAAGCCAAGACATCTGCATTAAATAATATCAATCCATGTCCATTCCTTATTAGTATCTTTCACATTCAACTTTTAATTTACCCAATTGTCATTGTTTTCTTTTTCAAATAGAAATATATTGTGTGATTTTCATTTAATTTCAGACAATGTTTGTATAGAATCTCTGAGTGTCAAAATAAACAGACGGATTTTAGACAAATGTCAGCAGAACTTGGAGAGTTTGAGCAAACTGATAAACAGGTAAAACAATCCACATCTATTCTTGTATATGTTGTTGTTGTTTTGGGTTTAACACAATTTTCAGCGCAAGATAGGAACCTGCTCCAATGGCCGAGTGGTTAGAGCGTCTGCCTCAGATGTTGGAGGCCACAGGTTCAAACCCTGGCTGAGTCATACCAAAGAATTGTAAAAATGGTACTGCAGCTGCCTCACATGGTGCTCAGCTTTAAGAGGTTAGTGTTAGGACTGGTCAGCCTTGTGACAGAATAATCTGTCTGTAGCATGATGCCCCAGTGCTAGACATGACTCTAAACTGTCACAGTGCAGATATTATAGCGATATGACTGACAATTTGTCAAAGGTACGTAAAAAATCAAAACCACACACACACACACACACACCACACACACACACACACACACACACAGCTATACATGGCGACTGGTATAATTGGTGGAGGAAGAACCAAGGATAAATCCAATAAGAACCACTGAACCACAGAAAATTAATGTAAGCTTTCTCACCCACATTGACTAAGCCTGAGACTTGAACAGAGGTGAGATGGCAGTGACCGATAAATGTGAGCACTTGGGTCCCAAATTAAAATGCATGTGTCTGTATGTATGTTTTTAATGGCACATCAGAACAGTCCAGGCTGTATTGTGCCAAGAAAATGCTAGGTATTACATTTTTTAAAGGCAAACAGGTTGGCAGAATCTTCAGAAAGATAGATCCCTCTAACCGAAAGTAAGTAAATCCCTCCAACTGAAAGTAAATATTCACTATGACACAAACGATAAAGGGTGAAGATGCTGGAGAAACTTTCAAGAAAGTAAATATGCACTATGACACAAACGATAAAGGGTGAAGATGCTGGAGAAACTTTCAAGAAAGTAAATATTCACTATGACACAAACGATAAAGGGTGAAGATGCTGGAGAAACTTTCAAGAAAGTAAATATTCACTATGACACAAACGATAAAGGGTGAAGATGCTGGAGAAACTTTCAAGAAAGTAAATATTCACTATGACACAAACGATAAAGGGTGAAGATGCTGGAGAAACTTTCAAGAAAGTAAATATTCACTATGACACAAACGATAAAGGGTGAAGATGCTGGAGAAACTTTCAAGAAAGTAAATATTCACTATGACACAAACAATAAAGGGTGAAGATGCTGGAGAAACTTTCAAGAAAGTAAATATGTACTATGACACAAACGATAAAGGGTGAAGATGCTGTAGAAACTTTCAAGAAAGTAAATATGCACTATGACACAAACGATAAAGGTGAAGATGCTGGAGAAACTTTCAAGAAAGTAAATATGTACTATGAAACACAAATGATAAAGGGTGAAGAGGCTGGAAAAACTTCCAAGAAAGTAAATATGCACTATGACACAAACGATAAAGGGTGAAGATGCTGGAGAAACTTCCAAGAAAGGAAGCAAAGCTAAGATAAAAGCCAAAAAGGGAAAACTGCTTAAAATACAATGTCAGAAATCTTTCTATAAAAGATTCATACTTTTAAAAAGACAATGACCTCAAATCATGATCATGAATACATTCTATGGAAAACATGAGGTCACCATAAGTTGCTTTTTGCAACATTCAGGAATTCATTCTATGGCAATCAAATTGTCTCCATTAGTTGCTTTTTGCAACATTCAGGAATTCATTCTATGGCAAACAAGATGCCAAAATTATTCGCCTCTTATGGCATACAGGCATACATTCTATGGCAAACAAGTTGCCTTGATTATTTGCTTCGAACAGCACAGGGATGCAGTCTGTGGCAAACAAGTTGCTTCCATTAGCTGCCTTTTACATAATGCAGCAAAATAATGTATGGAAAGCAAGTTGCCTCAGATAGTTTTTTTTATGACATTCAGGAGTTCATTCTATGTCAAAAATGTTTCCTCCAGTAGTTTCTTTTACATCATGATGGGATGCATTCTATGACAAACAGGTTGTCTCATTAGTCACTTTGTATGGCATTCAAGAATTAATTCTGTGGGAGACAAGTTGCCTTCGTTATTTGCCTTTAATATCATGAAGGGATGCATTCTATGGCAAACAAGTTTCTTCCATTAGTTGTCTTTTACAGTGTTCTGGGTTCATACTATGGCAATCAAATTGCCTCCATTAGTTGCCTTGTGGCATTTAGGGTCACATTGTATGGCAAAGTTACCAACATTAGTTGCCTCTTATAGCATTTAGGGATGCACTGTATAGCAAACAAGTTGCCTACATTAATTGCCTTTCATGACATTCAGGGATAATACAAGTTTCTGCCATTAGATACATTTCACCTCCTTAAGGGATGCATTCTATCACAACCATGTTGCCTTCATTAGTTGCCTTTTATGGCATTCAAAAATTCATTCAATGGCAAGCAAGTTTCCTCCATAATTTGCCTTTTATACAGGGATGACTCGTGTCAAACAAGTTTCCTCTATAATTTGTCTTTTACGTTATACAGGGATGACTCGTGTCAAACATGTTGCTTTATGAAATTCACAGGTGCATACCAGACTTATTCTGCAAAACTAAACAGGATAGACTGATGTCTTCCATCCCATAATATGTTGGTAGATGAGCCTCCATATTTTTAAAACATTTAAAGCAAAAATGTAAACCATATCATCTTGCAGTGGTACCTCAAGTTAAGAAATCTGTAAAAGATACATACTATCATACATACATACGTATGTACATACATACATACATACATGCATGCATGCATACATACATACATACAGTTCAGTTCTAATAAAGTTAGAGACTGTCAAAGTCTGGGGATTATGAGCTTGAGTTCTTTGTATATAGAATATGTGGTGAAAATTAAAAACTCATGAGTTTGAGTTTAAGTTAGAGATTTTTTCAAACAGTCAAAAATGACGTTTTTTTAAAAAAAAAACTCTTTTCTGACTGGCTGATTGTGGAAACTTGTTCTCAAGCTCAAACTTTACAATCTTCAGGCCTGGCCTCCAGGACACATTTACTCATGTCCGAAGTAATTATTAATTTATCTTTGAATGTATTATGGCATTGCTGCTTTGCAGTTTAATTCCTGTAATTTCAGAATTAAAGACACAGATGCTGAGCGATTAAAACACGAGTACCAGAGGCTTGTGGAAGGCTTGAGAGAAGCCAGTGTTGCTAGGGAAACTGATGTCATTCTGTCTAATCCAGGTAACCCTTAATAACTATTATTACCTACCATCTTTATTCACATATAAGTTGAGTCAAACTGCAAACAACAGATATTCTGATCAGCAGTAGCATATTGTGCCTGCAGGTTGGGGTCTGTGTTGTTTGTTATACTGATTACTCCTAACACACTGCTCAGAACCAGATCAGCCAGTGCATTTTGCAGTTTGCTTTGTCCTATAAGCAAGTACATATATTATACTATATGAGGTGGTGATAGTAATAGTCAACATTATTATCTTAGTAATTATTTGCATTTCTTTATATAGACATCACAGAAAAATGGTTAGTTAATTAGTTTCCCAATTCAAAGGCAATATGAGTGTATTTATGTATTTTTGTAATGAAACATTCTTTTATATTCCAGTTGTTCCTGATGAGATTTTACAAGGTAAGCATTGCTTAGTGGCAAACTTTTTTTTACCTTCCTGCAATTCCATCTTTATTGAGCCTGTAATGAATGTAGTACATACTGGCTATTAATTACACAGGTCTTTTTAGTTTCGTATATTTTCCTGACCTATCTGTTTGTTCCTTTTATGTGTTTGTCAATGGATATTTCAATACATGGTACATAATTTGATGTCATAAATGAATGTTAATCTGTGACAAGTTTTTCTTAAATTTATTTATATGCATTCATTATAATGAATTAAAAACATTAAATGCTTGCCACTTTGCTCATTTTCATGCCATCACTGGTACCATCTGCTGTGACTCATTTTATGGCATCCTTGGCACCATGTGATGTGACTCATTTTATGGCATCCTTGGCACCATGTGATGTGACTCATGCATAACTCCCATACATATTGTGTTTGTTTGAATATTATGCATTAATTATCATTGCCTGACAGCTCAGATGTAACATTTTTAATTGTACAAGAATCGTGTAGGAACCTTGTTTTGATTTACACCAAAACCTCAGGAATGCATCTATGGCACACATGAGCATCATCTGTAGAAATATCAAAATTGTCTCAAACATCCAAATGATAAATAATTATTGAGATATTGTGTAATACGTTTAAGTTGATGGTCATAAAGATTTACAATGAAAAAATTAATTTATGAAATTTATTTTGGGAAAAACTGCAATTTGTGTATAAAATTTATTGATAACAATCATTTTTTCTTCATAGTTAAATGTTTTCAATATGAATTTCTTAAAAGTGTATGTTTAAAAGATATTTAGCATACAATAATAATTGAATTGTTTTTGTCCCAATATATTTGATTACATGTCTAGTCAGAGTGCCGACAATCGGACCCTGATTTGTGTTATCACATAATTCATTGATAAATCAGGGTATGTCTTGTTTTTTTTCTGCTGATTACTCCTAACTGCATAGACTCAGATCTGTGAGTGCATTTTATGATAAAGATCTGGGTCTTGCAGTTCAATTGTAAATGAGTTTCTATTATATCCATACCTTCAGAGGCAGTGCCAGGCAACATTAGAAATGCAGAACATTTCATCAGCTTCATGAAGAGGTTCCTGGAGTACATGAAAACAAGACTTAGAGTTCAGCATGTGGTTTCAGAAATTCCACCATCTTTTCTGAAAGACTGTGCCCAGAAAGTTTGCATAGACAGAAAACCACTCAGGTTTGAAATATTTCTCTGGGGTAGATTGGCTTGATGGGAAGCTTGTTTTTTTTATAGTTACTAGTTTATGTATATCATTCTGGTTTTTGTTTAGGGTTTAAGTCATTTTCTTTTCTTTCTGTCACTTTCAGACATTGCAGTGTAGAAAACAAAACATTATCATAGAATTATTTTTACTTGAATAGAAACATTTATCATAGAATTATTTTTACTTGAATAGAAACACTTATTATAGAATTATTTTTACTTGAATAAAAACATTATCATAGAATTATTTTTACTTGAATAGAAACATTATCATAGAATTATTTTTACTTGAATAGAAACACTTATCATTACACTTTTCTGCCAGGCTGATATCAAGTGGCTTCAGTAACATTGTTAAGGTTGAACTAAATGATTCTCAGTTGAAGTATTTCCTTAACCTCTTCATGGAGTTGGCTCAAAATTGGAATGGGTTATGAAGAGGCTAAGTCAATTCATTCGGTGATACATTTGTTTGCCTCTTTGTCCTTGGGGGTCAAGGTCAGTCAAAAGTTCTGCATTAAGGTTTTCATTAAAATATTTTGTCTTATTTTGTAAAGTCATGGATTAATTCTGTTCATAAAAATTATAAATCATTGTAAGGCAAAGACTGACTTTTTTTCTTATCCATTTGATCTTATAACATAGGTCAAATTAATTTAAATTTCCATTAAGGTTGACAATTTTTTTTAATTGATTTGTTTACCTAATCCGTTAATAGCAGAATTATTTTATTAAATTATGAAGCAAAAAGTTTTATTCTGTAGTACATTTGCTGAGCTTCTTTACATTTAGTCCAAGGTCACCTAAATTTTATTCTGCAACATAATGGCTCAACTTTTTGACAACAGGGTCAAGGTCAATCCACTTACAGCAATTATTTTAGCTTGGGCTCAATATGCAGAGCCAGACATTCTTGTTGAACAGCGACTATGTTCAATCAGGCTCTTACAGTCGAATTAAGCATGCTTGCTAAATTCAGTCTAAAAGTCACTTGAAATCGCAGTTAAATGTCTTGCAGAATCATTCATTTTTGATTGGTAATCAGGAAGGAAATTCACTAAAGTATTAATTTGCAGACATTATTAGAAATGGGGTTATTAGACAAGACAGTGATGGGTTAACACTTTTTATGGATTTTGTTGTTTATACAAAGCATGGAACAGTAAGATCACATCTTCTATCCACAAATCTAAGTGCAGACCAAAAAGTCTTTATTTGCCAATTACACAAATGTCTAACCACAAAAAAGATGAATTCATAATACCAAAATTGAAAACATTTGTATGACCATAGTGAGAATTACCAAGGCTAAAAGAGTCAATTATGATCAAAGAATTGACAGTAGATCAGCAATGGTTAGTCCTTCTCAGTGGGTGATAGGAGCCCATCTAAGATGACTAGTTAATTTGACTCACTGGATGATATCAGTCCATCTGTAAAGATGAGTTAGTCATTCTCTTTGGATGATAGCAATATGTCTATGAAGACCACTTTGTCTAGCTGTGTGGATGATAGCAATCTTATGAAGACTAGTTAGTCTTTTGTATGGGTAATAACAGTTTATCTAAGAGGACTAGTTAGTCCTTATATATGGGTAATAACAGTTTATCTAAGAAGACTAGTTAGTCCTTTTGTATGGGTAATAACAGTTTATCTAAGAAGACTAATTAGTCCTTATATATGGGTAATAACAGTTTATCTAAGAAGAATAGTTAGTCCTTTTGTATGGGTAATAACAGTTTATCTAAGAGGACTAGTTAGTCCTTATATATGGGTAATAACAGTTTATCTAAGAAGACTAGTTAGTCCTTTTGTATGGGTAATAACAGTTTATCTAAGAAGACTAATTAGTCCTTATATATGGGTAATAACAGTTTATCTAAGAAGAATAGTTAGTCCTTTTGTATGGGTAATAACAGTTTATCTAAGAAGACTAGTTAGTCCTTTTGTATGGGTAATAGTTTATCTAAAAGGGTAATAACAGTTTATCTAAGAAGTCTAGTTAGTCCTTTTGTATGGGTAATAACAGTTTATCTAAGAAGACTAGTTAGTCCTTTTGTATGGGTAATAACAGTTTATCTAAGAAGACTAGTTAGTCCTTATATATGGGTAATAACAGTTTATCTAAAAAGACTATTTAGTCTTTTTGTTTGGGTAATAGCAGTTAATTAATGAAGACTAGTTATACCTTTTGTATGGGTAATAACATTTTAACTAAGATGGTTAGTCCGTTTGTATGGGTAATAACTTTATCTCTGAAGACTAGTTAGTCTTTTGTATGGGTAATAGCAGTTAATCTATGAAGACTAGTTATACCTTTTGTATGGGTAGTAACAATTTAACTAAGACAGTTAGTCCTTTTGTATGGGTAATAACTTTATGAAGACTAGTTAGTCCTTTTGTATGGGTAATAACTTTATGAAGACTAGTTAGTCCATTTGTATGGGTAATAACTTTATCTCTGAAGACTAGTTAGTCCTTTTGTATGGGTAATCACATTTTATATATGAAGACTAGTTAGTCCTTTTATATGGGTAATAACTTTATGAAGACTAGTTAATGTTTTTGTATAGGTAATAGCAGTTTATCTATGAAGACTAGTTAGTCATTCTGCATGGATGATAACAGTCCATCTGTTAGAACTAGTTAGTCATTCTGTGTGGATGATGACAGTCCATCTGTCAGAACTAGTTATTTTGTGTGGGTGATAACGTTATCTATGAAGATTAGTTAATCATTCTGTGTGGATGATAACAGACCATCTCTCAAAATTAGTTAGTCATTTTATGGGGATGATAACAGTCCGTCTGTCAGAACTAGTTAATCATTCTGTGTGGATGATGACAGTCCATCTGTCAGAACTAATTAGCCATTCTCTGTGGATGATAACAGTCCATCTGTCAGAACTAGTTAGTCATACTGTGTGGATGATAACAGTCCATCTGTCAGAACTAGTTAGTCCTTCTGTGTGGGTGATAACATTATCTTTGAAGGCTAGTTATTCATTCTGTGTGGATGATAACAGTATATCTGTCAGAACTAGTTAGTCATTCTGTGTGGATGATAACAGTATATCTGTCAGAACTTGTTAGTCATTCTGTGTGGATGATAACAATATATCTGTCAGAACTAGTTATTCATTCTGTGTGGATGATAGTACTCCATTTATGAAGACTCTTTGTGCACAGAACTTGAGTAAGACATTTAACTCATATTTTGTGAAAGTCATAACTTGTGAGGAACAATAAAAACATTTTATAAATCTTATGATGGAAAATTAAGATTCAGTTTGATACATGAATTTAAAATATCATGAAGCAGTGGTACATAATGTAATCAAAATATAATTTGAGTTGACTAAGCCTAAATTCTGTCGTTTTATGCTGACAGTGGGTATCATGTTCTGTTTGTTATACTTATCATTAATATTCACATAATGTAATTAATCAACCTGGTCTTATGGCACAGTGATTTTTATATCTACAGAATGTAACTAATCAACATGGTCTTATGGCACAGTGATTTTCATATCTACAGACTGTAACTAATCAACATGGTGTTAGGGCACAGTGATTTTTATATCTACAGAATGTAACTAATCAACATGGTGTTAGGGCACAGTGATTTTTATATCTACAGAATGTAACTAATCAACCTGGTGTTAGGGCACAGTGATTTTTATATCTACAGAATGTAATTAATCAACATGGTGTTAGGGCACAGTGATTTTTATATCTACAGAATGTAACTAATCAACATGGTCTTATGGCACAGTGATTTTCATATCTACAGAATGTAACTAATCAACATGTCTTATGGCACAGTGATTTTCATATCTACAGAATGTAACTAATCAACATGTCTTATGGCAAAGTGATTTTCATATCTACAGACTGTAACTAATCAACATGGTGTTAGGGCACAGTGATTTTTATATCTACAGAATGTAACTAATCAACATGGTCTTATGGCACAGTGATTTTCATATCTACAGAATGTAACTAATCAACATGGTCTTATGGCACAGTGATTTTCATATCTACAGAATGTAACTAATCAACATGGTCTTATGGCACAGTGATTTTCATATCTACAGAATGTAACTAATCAACATGTCTTATGGCAAAGTGATTTTCATATCTACAGACTGTAACTAATCAACATGGTGTTAGGGCACAGTGATTTTTATATCTACAGAATGTAACTAATCAACATGTCTTATGGCACAGTGATTTTTATATCTACAGAATGTAACTAATCAACATGTCTTATGGCACAGTGATTTTTATATCTACAGAATGCAACTTATCAACATGTCTTATGGCACAGTGATTTTTATATCTACAGAATTTAACTAATCAACATGATCTTATGGTATAATAATGTTTTAATCTTTAGATTGCATCTGATTACCATGGTCTTTTGGTATAGTACTATTATATAGTTATAGTGTAACTAGTCACGTTGGTCTTTGGTATAGTACTATTTTATCTTTATAGTGTAACTAGTCACCATGGTCTTTGGTATAGTACTATTTTATTGTTATAGTATAACAAGTCACCATGGTCATTGATATTGTACTATTTTATCTTTATAGTGTAACAAGTCACCATGGTCTTTGGTATAGTACTATTTTATTGTTATAGTGTAACAAGTTGCCATGGTCATTGATATTGTACTATTTTATCTTTACAGTGTAACAAGTCACCATGGTCTTTGGTATAGTACTATTTTATTGTTATAGTGTAACAAGTCACCATGGTCATTGATATTGTACTATTTTATTGTTATAGTGTAACAAGTCACCATAGTCTTTGGTATAGTACTATTTTCATCTATTGAGTGTCATTTATCAATAAGATTAAGACTGAATTAATTTCATTGTAATAATCACAGATGCAAATATACTATATATACATGCTTTTAAGTTAAGTCAAACTGAAGCTTGAACAGACCCAGATGCAGAATAAACAACAGAGACCCTGATCTGATGGTGCACATGATCTTTGTTGTTTGCTGTTAGACTTGACTTATAAGTAAGTACATGTGAGACATATCAGATGTGAAGGTGTGAAGTATTTTCTTTCTAATTTATCAGACCATTTTGATGACAAATCTTTATTATCATTTACAGGTTTTGCTCAGAGAGGTTAAGGTCCTTGTTGAGAACACTCGAACTGACAGACATTCAGGACTTCTCTGCTCTCATTCTTGTGTCAAACTTTGCTACTCTTGTCAGCACATATACCAAAGGTGTGTATTTCTCCAGTCACATATACCAAAAGTATGTATTTATCCAGGTCACATATACCAAAGGTGTGTATTTATCCAGTCACATATACCAAAGGTATGTATTTATCCAGTCACATATACCAAAAGTGTGTATTTCTCTAGTCGCATATACCAAAGGTATGTATTTCTCCAGTCACATATACCAAAGGTGTGTATTTATCCAGTCACATATACCAAAGGTGTGTATTTATCCAGTCACATATACCAAAGGTGTGTATTTATCCAGTCACATATACCTAAGGTGTGTATTTATCCAGTCACATATAGCAAAGGTGTCTTATTCTCCAGTCACATATACCAAAAGCATGTATTTATCCAGTCACATATACCAAATGTATTTCTCCAGTCACATATACCAAAAGTATATATTTCTCAAGTCACATATACCAAAAGTATGTATTTCTCCAGTCACACATACCAAAAGTATATATTTCTCCAGTCACATATACCAAAAGTACGTATTTCTCCAGTCACATATACCAAAAGTATGTATTTATCCAGTCACATATACCAAAGGTGTGTATTTATCCAGTCACATATACCAAAGGTATGTATTTATCCAGTCACATATACCAAAAGTGTGTATTTCTCTAGTCGCATATACCAAAGGTATGTATTTCTCCAGTCACATATACCAAAGGTGTGTATTTATTCAGTCACATATACCAAAGGTGTGTATTTATCCAGTCACATATACCAAAGGTGTGTATTTATCCAGTCACATATACCTAAGGTGTGTATTTATCCAGTCACATATAGCAAAGGTGTCTTATTCTCCAGTCACATATACCAAAAGCATGTATTTATCCAGTCACATATACCAAATGTATTTCTCCAGTCACATATACCAAAAGTATATATTTCTCAAGTCACATATACCAAAAGTATGTATTTCTCCAGTCACACATACCAAAAGTATATATTTCTCCAGTCACATATACCAAAAGTACGTATTTCTCCAGTCACACATACCAAAAGTATGTATTTCTCCAGTCACATATACGAAAAGTATCTATCTCTCCAGTCACATATACCAAAGGTGTGCATTTCTCCAGTTATGTTGTGTCATCATTCTGAGATGTTGTCCTTGATTCCATTCTAGTTTAAATTGACTTGAAAAGAAAGACATTGTAAATTAAGTATATGATTTCTGAATCCAGGTAGAGATACACAGTTTGTTCAGCAAGAGCGGTTGATTTTGTTGAGGAAAATCAGATTACAATGAATGCCAATGTAGAGATTTTCTCATAATCTACTATCAGAAAGTATATTGTCAGTAATTTAATTTGAAGGGCATAACAAAGTTGAAAATTGAATAGAATTCTATTAGAGTACGAAACATTGAATTTTCAATAATTTCAGGTTTCATCTTAATAATAGAGCCGTTTGATGACCGCACACCTACTATCTCCAACCCAATTCTCAGCTTCAGTTGTCTTGATGCCTCCATTGCCATCAAGCCTGTATTTGAGAGATTCCAGACTGTAGTCATCACATCTGGGGTAATTAAATAGTTTGAAGTGGAATGCAGTAATGCCAATGGTTGGGGGTATGATAAGGATGCAATTGAAAGTTCTTTGGGGATTATTTGTAAAGTAAGTTGTCACAATATATGTTCATGGTTGCCATGCTGACATGGAAGACTGGGATCATGGTTGCCATGCTGACATGGAAGACTGGGATTTCATGTCCAGACTTTGTCCAGTAGTAGTCTGGCAGCTTCTTAGCATAGTAGGTTGTACTGAGTGACAAGTGTGTACCAAATATGCTCATTTATAACTCGAGTCCAATTGCGAATTGCATAAACCCTGATCTGGGTGTGTGCATTATCTGGGTGTGTGCATTATCTGGGTCTGTGCAGTTTATTAGGAGTAATCATTAAGACAAACAAAACAGACCCTGGTCTGAGTCACATTATGTTATGTCAGATCAGTGATTTTTTTCTTTGCAATATGACTTTGTCTTAAAAGCGAGTATATATGGTAATACATTGATGCAATATGACTTTGTCTTAAAAGTGAGTATATATGGTAATACATTGATGCAATATGACTTTGTCTTAAAAGCGAGTATACATGGTAATACATTGATGCAAAATAACTTTGTCTTAAAAGTGAGTATCTATGGTAATACATTGATGCAATATGACTTTGTCTTAAAAGCGAGTATATATGGTAATACATTGATGCAATATGACTTTGTCTTAAAAGCAAGTATATATGGTAATACATTGATGCAATATGACTTTATCTTAAAAGCGAGTATATATGGTAATACATTGATGCAATGCTGCATTTTGCTTACTCTGTCTTATTGCCCACCGCATGAGACAATAATCAGTGTGATTTCTGTTAGGCAGTCCTATTTATGTAACTAGTTTGAAAAGCTTGCATTGAAACTGGGTACAAAACATTATCATTTAAAGATGAGAATATTGACCAATGACATTTCTTCCTGAACTCATACTTTCCCCAATAACATTAAAATTAGGATAAAATATCCACTACCTCCTGAATCCAGCAACTCCAGTAAATGAAAACTGCCATCTTTCCACTCCATTTGACATATAGATCAAGGTTAAAACCATTGGTCACTAAGTTGTGATGCCTTGACCAGATGTTGACCAGTCTAAGCTTTCATTCTGCCTCCTGTAATCCAGGATTATCTTTTTGATTTTCAATCATCCATATACATGGTTGGTACAGTATTGTGTATAAAGATATTTGCTGCATTTTGCAGTAATAATTTTAAAAATTTTGACAATTTGTTTGCAGAGACTTCTATTTTCAGATTGTATGCTCAAAAATTGTATTTTTGCTGTTCATTGTTGGTAGTTAATCTTAAACACTGCATGTACTTTATGCTTTTCTCAAAAAACAAATATTGATGATTTGTACAGGCCAAAAACTTGAAGTTTGTAAGTTTCTTATTTTTGGGGGATCAGGTCTGCCTGAGTTGGACAGTGTGTGTGTGTGTGTGTGTGTGTGTGTGTCTGTGTGTGTGTGTGTGTGTGTGTGTGTGTGTGTGTGTGTGTGTGTGTGGTATCAAACATAAAACAAATAATGAAGGTTCAGAAATACAAAATGATTAGATCTGTCACAAATGCTATCCAATTTTGATCAAAATAGGGCATAATTTTTGCCCTGTTTTCTAAATAGAATTTGTCCTGGATTCAGACATAATTCAGTTCAGCAGCTGTGGCCTTTAACCATGTTAAAGCTGTTTGGATTCAAAACATGGTTTCTGATAGACTTAACTGTGGCATCCAGGTGTTAAAGTTGCATGCCCGTTCAGTGGACCCACACTATCAATATTTAACATTGGAAGTTCCAAGGTCATACTGATGCAACTGGGCTTCATAGCAAATAATGGATTGGGCAGTCAATAATTGTTATCCATTCCAACATTTATCAATACGTCTGTGCAAGTCCCAGTCAGTCTCACAAGCACTTCCATTCCCTCTTTTTGGTTGATATGTCCATGCATGTCCCAGTCAGTCTCACAAGCACTTCCATTCCCTCATTTGGTTGATATGTCCATGCATGTCCCAGTCTGTCTCACGAGCACTTCCATTCCCTCATTTGGTTGATATGTCCATGCATGTCCCAGTCTGTTTATGCTCACAAGCACTACCCATGTGCAGAGAGAAATGCTCTGTAACCCTTTCTCTTAGTAAAAGCCAGGAAAGGTATAATCCCATAAGCAAGGTATAATCCCATTTGCAGTCAACATTCTTAGGCTTTAGTCTGTCTAATCAACTTTTTTAGAAATAAGAATTGAAGTTGATGCTACCATCCAAGGGGTAGAGAGGTGCATTTCTGATGTGAAATCATGGATGGCATGTAACAAGTTGCAGATGAATGATAAAACTGAGGCCATTCTGATCACAAGAAAAAGACTTTTCATTCACACCCTTTACCTCAAACAATAAATATCAGCAACACCAACATTAAATTCACACAGTCAGTATGAAACCTAGGTATTTCTCTGGACAGTACTCACACACTGAATCAGTATGTGATGAACATAAGCAAGGCTGCATATCTTGAGCTGGGACACATCAGCTCCATTCACAAATATCTTTCAGTTGATGAGACTTAAACACTTATGTGTTTATTAGTACATTCAAGACTGAACTATTGTAATACAATTCTGTTTGGATCGTCTTAATATCTACTCCAGAAACTTAAAAAAGTTCAAAATACAGCTGCTCTATCCTTACAGTACCACAATAAGATCACACCTCTCCGCTGCTCTGTACCTACAATGGCTGTCCATTTGATCCAAAATCAAATACAAAATGTGTTCTCTGTGCAATGTTTCACTGACGGACTCCAGTCCAACATACCTATCTGGCATTACCCATGTGTATTCAAGATACTTTTGCTCTTCTTCTGACTATCATATGTATACTCATTATTCCAACATACAGTCATATGGACAACGTTCTTTTGCATACCAGAGCCCAGGAATGTGGAACGAATTGCCCATTGAAATTAGACACAAAGTCACAGTGATCCATTTTAAGAATGCTCTTAAAACTCACCTTTTTCGACTGCAAGAACAAACTTAAAGATCTAATGTTTCCTACCTTTAATATTTTCAGCATATTTTCTAATTTCATGGTGTTTCATTTTATGATGTTGTAAAGTGCTTAGAACTTCTAAAGATTAGGTGATATACAAAGTCCTCATTATTATTATTATCTGATGGGTCCAGTTTCAGCTTGTCTAGACAACCATTGGACCAGTTTAACATCAACACAGCCACCTAAAGGTTGCAAGTTCATTGCTTTGAATGCATTCAGCTGGAGTTTTCTTCTTCTTAAGGACAATTCAATTTTTGTTCCATCTGCATACTGCTGTCAGAGGTTACATTAACTGTCTGTTTTGCTGTCCTCATTTTCGGACACTGGTTTGTCCTTATATCATCAATCTTGAAGGATATCTTTTTAAAGATAAGATGATTTAGCATTTCTTCCACTTACCTATTCTCCATGCATCTGTGTGATTAGGAAATGCGTTTGATGGAAAAAGTAAATGTTTTAGTAAATTATAGAATACAAAGCATATCTGATCATATTATTGTAAAACTGTTTGACCCACCCCACGAACATCCTCATTTATTTAAGTATGATTCAGGTTAAACTGTCTGACCCACCCCTGAACATCCTCATTGATTTAAGTATGATTCAGGTTAAACTGTCTGACCCACCCCTGAACGTCCTCATTGATTTAAGTATCATTCAGGTTAAATTGTCTGACCCACCCCTGAGCATCCTCATTTTTTAAAGTATCATTCAGGTTAAAGTGGTAAGTATTCAGTAGATGTGTAGACATGTAGTGGTGGTGGCAAAGGGAGGTAATGACAAATATTTTTCACTTTGTCTATACATTATATATACAAGAAAGATGAAATGTTCACTTTTCCAGGGTTGCATGATTCAGGAGGTAACACAGTATATTTCCAAATATTAATGTGATTGGTAAGTATTCTTGAAGAAATACATATTTTGTTCTGAAAAATAGCAAATTGGCCAATGACTTTGTTCCTGCATTTCTTGTTCTGAAAACACAAGTTTATACCTTTCTTGCCAGTTTATGATGGATTGTTGCATTCTCGTTTACATATGCATAATTAGGTCATGAATGTATTTACTAATCACTGTAATTGTTGTTTGATCTGAAGCTGTATGCAAAATAAGACAGAGCTTTGGTATGGCATCATATCATCCACCTTGAAAATCATTTTAATGTTACACCTCTTGAACAAATTATACACTTGTATGGGGATTTACAGGAAGACTTTTTATGTCTGCTTGTTTCCAAATTAGATTGTACAAATCTTGAAAATCTTTGTCGTGTATGGGGATTTACAGGAAGACTTTTTATGTTTCCAAATTAAAATGGTGCCAATCTGATATTCAGTGTCTACAGTGGCTGTCTTGAAAATCATTGCTACTTCTGGTCATAGTAACTTGGGGCTTTCACAAAAGGACTTATGTGATCACAAATGAAAATGGTGTCAATATGTAAAAATATCATAATGCCTAACTTGGAAATTAGTATTTTCTTCTAGATGGCTGGTTATATCAACTTTAACCAATATACTTATGATGTCCGGTTGGTCCTTAATGGAAATGTTGCCCCTCTGATATCCAATATGGCCACAATAACAGCCATCTTGTTACTCCTCAAATTTAATTGGTCGTATTTAACATGGTTTTTTTCACCTGAAGACTTTTTATAAGGTCTTTATTAGTCATGAGCAGATAAGTTCAAATGATGCTGATATGACAATCAAGTGGCCATCTTGAGAATCCTATAATTGTTACTCGTCTTTAATTTAAAGTAATTTTGACATTGGGTTTTAATCAGAAGTGTTTATAAGATGTCTTGTTGGTCCTAAATGAAAAGGATGTTAATTGATGTTTTGAAAATATTGATATCTCTACTTCTCCCAGTTGTATGATTTTCAACAGGGGGTTTTCACTGGTAAACTTCTTATGATGCTTAGTTGGTCCTGAATGAAAATGGTGGTGAGTGTACATCCAGTATGGCTGTAGTGATGGCTGGATTGATGTCACTATTCACCCAGAATGGTTGGTTATATTGACATAAGGTTTTCACCAAAATGACTAATGATGCCTACTTGAAAACATTTTCATTTAACTGTACAGTCCTGCTCTCAGTGAAGAATATCATAGTTTCAGCACACATCAGTTTTATGTAAGAAATGATCTTAAATTCTTAAATTTTCTTTTCACTGAGTAAAGCACATTGGAACTCTTGTTTAAAATTTTACTCTTTGTAGAATTACAGCGGAAACAATGTATGAATGGATTTCTTTGATACTCATGGATTTCTTTGGCTCGTTTAATGATTTGCATTTTGATAAATTACTGTGCTTCCTTGATTTTTGACAGAGTTATCGCCCTTTCTATACATGAAGCTGGAGGTAACCAGTCTCACAGTTGTTTTGGATCATTGGGACAGAGGTATATTTATGTTGGCATAGAGCTCATACCATCCCCTTTAGATAATAAAAGCTGCATAAGAATTGTATTACATGTTTCTTTGTGTTAAACATTTGTTGATATTTTTAATCTAGACCCTGTCCCCACTTGACATGTATCCGAAGATTCTGGATTTCCGGCCTGTTACCATGGCAATGTTTACAATGACCTTGGCAAGAACCTGTATTTGTCCAATGGTAAGTTTCGCAAAGTTTTTGGATCAAGTCATACTAAGTTGTATTTTGTGAAAATGTGAAAATACTAAGTTGTATTTTGAAACATCATATTGTCTTCTTTTTTCAATGCAAATACTAATTCCGATTTGATATGAAAATGCAGCATGTGATATGATCATATATTCTTGTGACATTATTGAAAAGGGAGATAATTTAAGAATTTAGATTAACTCACTAATTGTAAGAACTGAATCCTAATTCTAGGTGATGGAAAAATGCTAAGACGTAAAAATAATATGTTGCATATTTACACGATAGACAAAGAACAGTGTGTTGGTTGTTGGGGCCTTATTGTACTGTTAACCAAAACATAGTTTGGTGTTACATCAAAATGTCATTAGTGTACTGCATAGTTTCAGCATTAAAAAACAAGACTCATTTAAAAAGAAATTGTCACTATAATAAGTTTGAAAGTGGATTGATTTGGTTGCCTGAAGATTAAGCAGTTAATAGTTGTCTAAATAAAATTCCAATCTGTGATTGTTATTGGGTAAAATTATTTTACCTTTCAGTTCATGCATACATTATCAGGTAGTTATTTTCATGAGGATTTGTGCCATTACGTTTAGATTTGGTCAACTTGTAGATGTATACTGTAGTATCATTTATTTTCGTTGGGCTCAATTTTCGTGGTTTTGTAAAAAAAGGCATTTACGTGGGGACGTAAATTCGTGGTTTTGCCTGTCAAATTTTGCATATTATAAGGTAGTTAATTTCATAGTTTAACCTCTACAAGTACCCCAAATAAAGAATACAAAAGAAAAAAAAACGGCGGTCACATTAATGTTTAAAACAATACTACCACCTGTATGAGTACATATCTAAGACCCGGCAAGTTCAATACTTACGTGTTTTTGACCAAATGATTAACATCTGTCAAAGCAGACTTAGCCAACAACACTAAAACAATACTTCCACCTATGTGAGCACATATCAAACACCCGTCAGGATTAATCAGTTTCGCCATGTTTTCGTTTGAGTGTTCAAGATCAAAGGAAGCCGACGACGCCAACAAAACCAGACCAATCAGTTATTAAAGTACATTTGAATGATCTCTTACTTAAACCACTGTCCATAAAGTTGCAATATCAGTACTTTATGCCTATCATGGCGTTAACACAGTGGCTTAAGAGTGGTAAAATTGTTTAAACAACAGCTGCACTAGATTGAAGAATCGACTTGAATAAGTATTAAATCTAATTTTCTTATGCAGTTATTTTGTATTACTAGTATTTTTTCGTTCTTTCTTTCTGTTTAGTATTACTATTGTTTGAATATGTTATGCTTTTTCTATATTTTCTCTCTATCCTTACTTAAATGAAACACTGTAAAAAAAAAAAAAACGGGTCGGGAATTTGGGGGGGATCATCAACCTATGTGGCTCATTTTTCGTTGGGGATTTAAATTCGTGGTTTGTGGCAACCACGAAAACCACGAAAATTGATCCCCCACGAATATTGATGATACTACAGTATTTTTGCTTTGTATTGTTATTTGTAAAAGACAAGATTCCTGTTTTCCTGTTGCTGTTTGTTTAGGGTTATCAATCAAGACAATGTATTCAATACTGACATCATGCTTTCTGGGGTACATCATAATTAGATGTAATAAACCTGACAGCTCACTTTCATTTTGTCATTTTCGTCATAAAATGAATTGAGATTCCAGACTGCACATGCTTATTATATAATAGGTGTAAAGAGTTGAAAGCTAATTCATTCTCATTCTGTTTGCAAGCTGACAAGTTATGTCATAAAAGCTGAAAGTTAGATTTATTTTGTGCATAATTCTTGAATTAGAAGCTTACTCACTAGTAATTGTGACTAATTATTTAATTTGGTTGAGAATTTAGAAAAAAGTACCTTTAGATGAGATTGACCCTGATTCTATGAGATTTGTTTCTTGTTTCTTGTCATTTTCATTATATTACAATTTTGGGGGTTGTAATAAAAATCATCTGTAAATAGTTTAAATTATGTTATGAAATTGATGCATGCAAATAAAAGCACTTGACCAGTTACATTTACTATATCCTGGTGTACTCCAGAGCTAGCTACAATGAACCATTTACCATCATTACATTGTTTTTGTAAATAGAAAAAAAAACTGTCTATCTAGTGCAGGGTTCTGAATATAGCTCCAGCAGGAAATAATTTACTCTTTAACAATTCTCATGGATGTAAGTTTTTCAAAGTCTAGTACAAAAAATATCTACTTGGCTGCCTGTATATAAACGTTTAGCACAGTTATCAATATTACAACAACATTGTTAGATGTTTCTAAAGGTATGTTGCTTATCAGAAATAAGAGAGACTAGATGATGTTAGAACAAGTAATAAGTACTGGCAAGAGAGACTAGATGGTGTTAGAATGAGTAATGGGTACTGGCAAGAGAGACTAGATGATGTTAGAATGAGTACTTTATAATGAGTACTGGCAAGAGAGACTAGATGATATTGGAATGAGCACTTTATAATGAGTACTGGTAAGAGAGACTAGATGATGTTAGAATGAGTTCTTTATAATGAGTTCTGGCAAGAGAGACTAGATGATGTTAGAACAAGTAATGAGTGCTGGCAAGAGAGACTTGATAATGTTAGAATGAGTACTTTATAATGAGTTCTGGCAAGAGAGACTAGATGATGTTAGAACAAGTAATGAGTACTGGCAAGAGAGACTAGATGATTTTAGAACAAGTAATGAGTACTGGCAAGAGAGACTAGATAATGTTAGAATGAGTACTTTATAATGAGTACTGGTAAGAGAGACTAGATGATGTTAGAATGAGTACTTTCTAATGAGTACTGGCAAGAGAGACTAGATAGAACAGACACTATGTTCAAGCACTTTCAAAAGACTGGCAAGAGAGACTTGGTGATAATTATTGGCAATGACCTTTTGTTAACAGTGGTCATATGACAGATGTCCAGAAGTTGTTAAAGTTCATCACTTACTGAATTGGCAGAGAGTATGTTTTAAAACATGTTATAATCTTGATTGAGTTGAATGTTTTTTTTTTACACCATTATGCTACATTCGGTGTCCTTTTAGACATACTGCACAATGGGGGGGGGGGTGTGTAAAGATATTGCCAACTTTTGTGTGGAAAAGATGGCAAATATAGATTTTAGTTCATGTCACAAGGTTTGGATAAGACTTGACTGTATTTATTTTTTTGTCTTTACAGATTGTCAGTAAAGGCAATGACCAAGTGGCAATGACTTCCAAGTTTGAGACAAGAGAGGATCCAGGTGTGTTCTTTGTAGTTGACAAATTACAATATCGTCAGTAGGATACAGCTGATATGTGGAGAAATCAGCAGGATAAAAGCTTTGTTGCTATTATTGTTGTAGGGTTTAATGCCATTTTTCAAAACAAAAGGTTATACATGGTGGCCAGTATTAATTGTGGAGGAAGAACCTGGGAAAATCCCCGGAAAGAACTACCAGCCCAAGAGAAGCTGCTGCAAAGCTTTCTAACATACTCCATTGGCTGAATCTGAGACTTGAACTCCAGGCAGACAGAGGTGAGATGGCAGTGATCCTTAACGGAGAGCGCTTTAGACCACTCAGCCATTTGGGGTCCCAAAGCTTTGTTGTACCAGTAACCCTGTACGATTAAAATGCCTAAATAGAATTAGGTAGATAACATTAAAAGTACAGATTATTTAAAACAATAATATGAATGGGCACAGAGGAAGATACAATCCCACATGTACTGTACTAAATATTAATGCCTCAAGGCACAGTAGTCTGATTTTAATCCTCTGGGTTATCTCCCTTTAACAGTTAGATTAAGGCTGTATTCTGTAAGGAAAGCATTATGTACTTTTAGCAAAGAAGTAAAGTTTTGCTCTGGCCTGTTCTGTCATAGGAATTTTCATCATGTTGAAAAATAGTTGCATTAACTTGGCATAACATTGAATTTTAGTCCATTTTTTCAAAATAATGAGCATATTTCACTCTTATAAAAACCTTCATTACACTACAGTTTCTGTTATAAGACATGTATGGTAATCTTTCCTTATTTAATAGCAGAATTATAGTGTTGTATTATAATAAGGCAATCTCACTGCAAGATACTCCATGACTCCCATGGGTAGTACTATAATGAGGGAGTATAACATACTTAATTATATGGCGTTATAATCAGTGGCTATCATGGTCATTGTTATCATCTACTAAAGTAATCACCATATGGCATTGTACAGTCGACTCCGGTTAACTGCACACCCTCGGGCCCGTCACGAGACTGTGCAGTTATCCGGAGTGTGCAGTTAACCGAAGTACGGTACAGTAAAGCTTTAAATGAGCACAGCACAAATATATGTGAAGAATAAATTTAAACAATTATTAGAATCAACTCTTTCAACTTTTGCTTAAATGTGAAGCTTGTTTTCCTTCCTCCAAACACAATTCACTGATCCAACCAATGAATCAAGGAATTACAGCGAATTTCAAGAAATTCTATACATCGCTTGTCATTCGAAAACTGCTGTCAGACATTGATGGGTCATCTCCGACAGAAAAAGCGTTCAGCTCCAAAGTCATCTGCATACTGTTTTTCGCTGTGTTGTCGTTTAAATTGAATTCCGTTGCGCATTTTTCATCTTTCCAACCATCTATTTTCTATTTTTTGGTTTGAAATCATTCAAACCCGAACGGTTTAGAGCAATGTTTCCCATGCTGTACTATGATTTTTCCCATGCTATTGCTTCCTAGTGGGCGTGGATATACATGTATATACCACCTAAGGCATCCTTTACACGTCAATCATTTACAATGTCGCATTCACCATCTTAATTGTCAGCTTATTTGAAGCACTACAGCAGTGGAATGGCAATAACTGATCATGAATATTCATTGTGCAGTTAACCGGAGTAAAATTGTATTGAATAATGTACCACGGGCAGAAAGTTATCGTGCTATTATCTGGAGTGTGCATTTTAAGCGAAGTGCAGTTATCCGAAGTTTATTCCCATTAAAAAGCATTGGGAAAAAACGGGACCAGCGTGACTACGTGCAGTTATCTGGCGTGTGCAGTTAACCGATGTGCAGTTAAGTGGAGTCGACTGTACTCCATGGTAACCATGGACTGCATTGTAATGAAGGAGTACTGTTTTGTGTGGTTCATTAATAAGGCAATCACTGTATGGCAGTATACTCCATGGTAACCATGGACTGCATTGTAATGAAGGAGTACTGTTTTGTGTGGTTCATTAATAAGGCAATCACTGTATGGCAGTATACTCCATGGCAACCATGGGTAGTATTATAATGAGGGAGTATCATATATTTAATTATATGGCGTTATAATCAGTGGCTACCAGGGTCATTGTTATAGAGGGACTACTGTATCATCTATTAAAGTGACCGCTCCGGTGGCCTAGTGGTTAGAGCATTCACCGCGGAAGCGGGAGGTCGCGGGTTCGATCCCCGGCCGAGTCATACCAAAGACTTACAAAAATGGTACTAACAGCTGCCTCGCTTAACGCTCAGCATTAAGAGGTTAGTGTTAGGACTGGTCGGCCTGGTGTCAGGATAATGTGACTGGGTGGGACATCATGCTACATGTCTGCAGCATGATGCCTCAGTGCTAGACATCACTATAAACTGCCTCACAGCAGACATTGTAGCGATATGACTGAAATTTTTTTAAAGCTACATTAAAAATCCTAATCAAACAAACAAACAAACTATTAAAGTAATCACTGTATGGCAGAATTCACCATGGCAACCATGGACTGCATTGTAATGAATGAGTACTATATTGTGTAGTTCATTAATAAGGCAATCACTGTATGGCAGTATACTCCATGGTAACCATGGACTGCATGAGGGAGTACTTGATTGTGTAGTTTTTATTATAATGAAATCATTGTATGGTATTGTACTCCATGGCTCTGGTAGACAGCATTATAACGAGGTTTGTACTTGATTGTGTAGTTTATTACAAAGGCAGTCAATTAAGGCATTGTACTCCTATGCTCTGGTAGACAGCATTATAATGAGGTTTGTACTTGATTGTGTAGTTTATTACAAAGGCAGTCAATTAAGGCATTGTACTCCTATGCTCTGGTAGACAGCATTATAATGAGGTTTGTACTTGATTGTGTAGTTTATTACAAAGGCAGTCAATTAAGGCATTGTACTCCTATGCTCTGGTAGACAGCATTATAATGAGGTTTGTACTTGATTGTGTAGTTTATTACAAAGACAGTCAATTATGGCATTGTACTTGTGTAGTTTATTACAAAGGCAGTCAATTATGGCATTGTACTCCTATGCTCTGATGGACAGCATTATAACGAGGTTTGTACTTGATTGTGTAGTTTATTACAAAGGCAGTCAATTATGGCATTGTACTCCTATGCTCTGATGGACAGCATTATAATGAGGTTTGTACTTGATTGTGTAGTTTATTACAAATGCAGTCAATTATGGCATTGTACACCTATGCTCTGATAGACAGCATTATAATGAGGTTTGTACTTGATTGTGTAGTTTATTACAAAGGCAGTCAATTATGGCATTGTACTCCTATGCTCTGATGGACAGCATTATAATGAGGTTTGTACTTGATTGTGTAGTTTATTACAAAGGCAGTCAATTATGGCATTGTACTCCTATGCTCTGATGGACAGCATTATAACGAGGTTTGTACTTGATTGTGTAGTTTATTACAAAGGCAGTCAATTATGGCATTGTACTCCTATGCTCTGATGGACAGCATTATAACGAGGCTTGTACTTGATTGTGTAGTTTATTACAAAGGCAGTCAATTATGGCATTGTACTCCTATGCTCTGATGGACAGCATTATAACGAGGTTTGTACTTGATTGTGTAGTTTATTACAAAGGCAGTCAATTATGGCATTGTACTCCTATGCTCTGATGGACAGCATTATAACGAGGGCATACTGTATTGTGTACAGAAACTTTCTGACTTATGTAATACCTGACTTACATAAACTTGGACCTACACAACCTTTCTCTTAAGCCCAATACTGTACAATGTAATGTAATGTTGAGTTAGACAAATTTTATATTACACTACTTACCTTTTTCTTGCAAAAGGTAATTACACTTAATTCTGCATCAGTAATTACAATACCACATAATTCTGCATCAGTAATTACAATCCAACATAATTCTGCATCAGTAATTACAATACCACATAATTCTGCATCAGTAATTACAATGCCACATAATTCTACATCAGTAATTACAATACCACATAATTCTACATCAGTAATTACAATACACATAATTCTACATCAGTAATTACAATACACATAATTCTGCATCAGTAATTACAATACCACATAATTCTGCATCAGTAATTACAATCCAACATAATTCTGCATCAGTAATTACAATACCACATAATTCTGCATCAGTAATTACAATGCCACATAATTCTACATCAGTAATTACAATACCACATAATTCTACATCAGTAATTACAATACACATAATTCTACATCAGTAATTACAATACACATAATTCTGCATCAGTAATTACAATACCACATAATTCTGCATCAGTAATTACAATCCAACATAATTCTGCATCAGTAATTACAATACACATAATTCTGCATCAGTAATTACAATGCCACATAATTCTACATCAGTAATTAGAATCCAACATAATTCTGCATCAGTAATTACAATACACATAATTCTGCATCAGTAATTACAATGCCACATAATTCTACATCAGTAATTACAATGCCACATAATTCTACATCAGTAATTACAATACCACATAATTCTGTATCAGTAATTACAATCCAACATAATTCTGCATCAGTAATTACAATACATAATTCTACATCAGTAATTACAATACCACATAATTCTGCATCAGTAATTACAATACCACATAATTCTGCATCAGTAATTACAATACCACATAAATCTGCATCAGTAATTACAATACCACATAATTCTACATCAGTAATTACAATCCAACATAATTCTGCATCAGTAATTACAATACTCATAATTCTGCATCAGTAATTACAATACCACATAATTCTACATCAGTAATTACAATACCACATAATTCTGAATCAGTAATTACAATACACATAATTCTGCATCAGTAATTACAATACACATAATTCTGCATCAGTAATTACAATACACATAATTCTGCATCAGTAATTACAATACCACATAATTCTGCATCAGTAATTACAATACCACATAATTCTACATCAGTAATTACAATACCACATAATTCTGCATCAGTAATTACAATACCACATAATTCTACATCAGTAATTACAATCCAACATAATTCTGCATCAGTAATTACAATGCCACATAATTCTGAATCAGTAATTACAATACACATAATTCTGCATCAGTAATTACAATACCACATAATTCTGCATCAGTAATTACAATATCACATAATTCTACATCAGTAATTACAATCCAACATAATTCTCCATCAGTAATTACAATACCACATAATTCTGCATCAGTAATTACAATTCCACCTAATTCTGCATCAGTAATTACAATACCACATAATTCTGCATCAGTAATTACAATACACATAATTCTACATCAGTAATTACAATACACATAATTCTGCATCAGTAATTACAATACATAATTCTACATCAGTAATTACAATACCACATAATTCTGCATCAGTAATTACAATACCACATAATTCTGCATCAGTAATTACAATACCACATAATTCTACATCAGTAATTACAATCCAACATAATTCTGCATCAGTAATTTCAATACCACATAATTCTGCATCAGTAATTACAATACCACATAATTCTGCATCAGTAATTACAATCCAACATAATTTTGCATCAGTAATTACAATACACATAATTCTACATCAGTACTTACAATACACATAATTCTGCATCAGTAATTACAATACACATAATTCTACATCAGTAATTATAATACCACATAATTCTACATCAGTAATTACAATGCCACATAATTCTACATCATTAATTACAATACACATAATTCTGCATCAGTAATTACAATACCACATATTTCTACATCAGTAATTACAATACCACATAATTCTTTATCAGTAATTACAATCCAACATAATTCTGCATCAGTAATTACAATACACATAATTCTACATCAGTAATTACAATACATAATTCTGCATCAGTAATTACTATACCACATAATTCTACATCAGTAATTACAATACCACATAATTCTTAATCAGTAATTACAATACACATAATTCTGCATCAGTAATTACAATTCTGCATCAGTAATTACAATACCACATAATTCTACATCAGTAATTACAATCCAACATAATTCTGCATCAGTAATTACAATACCACATAATTCTGCATCAGTAATTACAATACCACAGATTTCTGCATCAGTAATTACAATCCAACATAATTCTGCATCAGTAATTACAATACACATAATTCTACATCAGTAATTACAATACACATAATTCTGCATCAGTAATTACAATACCACATAATTCTACATCAGTAATTACAATACCACATAATTCTGAATTAGTAATTACAATACACATAATTCTGCATCAGTAATTACAATACACATAATTCTGCATCAGTTTTAAAAAAATGTGCAATTGGTTTCTGATTATGTTGAACTATGTGACATACGCAGCTGTCATGCGATGCTTGCAATCATTCTCGTGTTGAGGTAGCCACTGAACTCATACCTACATTTCTCATATTTGCTCAAAAGCTTGTTACTATTGGTGATTTTGAGGGCTGTAATTGTGACTGTGCAGTCCATTTGTAAATGCATGAAATTTGATTTGGAGATGAAAATGATCATAAAGAAATATGAAAATGGACGATTCTTATCGGCCAAAGCGTGTGAATTTGGTCTCTTAGTATCCATACTCAATATGATCCTAAATGATGCTGATTGTAACAAGATATCTGGGTGGGATTTCTGTATTCTCAACAGAACACTTTTGACGATGATATAAATACAAGGTTTAATAAAGAATGACTTGAATGAGCAATTAATTATAAATACATATTAGTATATATAATCCAAATATTGGATTAATTAACATAAGAACACACAAAGTAATAACAAAAATAAAATACAAATAAATTACTTTACAAGATACAAAGATAATGGGTGAATGATTCACAGTGATTACACAATGAAAAGATAGATATAGTTTACTCAGTTTGTAAACAATGTGGAATTTTACTCATGCAGTAAAATGAATTCACTCAGATAGTGAAGTTATGTGAGCAAAAAGGGACATATATACAACTTATCTTTACAGACTTGAAAGATGCAATGGCTTCTAGAAACCCCCAAATTAGCCCACAGCTACAAGACTATATGTAAGGAGATGTGCTCTGTCATCAGCACACTTCATTTCAGCTCCATGGCTGCTGCTACAATTCACATCTTCACAGCTGCTGCGGTTAATTCCTGTGGTTGGCTTTACAGCTTGCAACACGTCAACTACGATCACTTTGATAAGTTTAAATGTTCAGGTCACTCTGATCACTTTAGACACTCTAGGCACTTCAGACCCTCTGGACGCTCCAGATATTCTGGACGGCTCTACACAACTCTACACTCCAAACAACACCAGACACTCTTAACTCTGGACACTCCAGACACTGGACAGCTGAGAATATATCCAACACTTTGTACTATATATGACATAAACCATAATGACCTTATGCACAGCAATAATTACAAAACAACAAGTTCAGAACTAAACATAACCGTGCTTGATAAGAATCCTACTGTACTAAACATTTCTTAAAAATGTATCCTTCTTCTACTAATATAAATCTTTTGTTGTGTTGCAAACAAGAATAGAAATATGTGCATTATACTGTGTACACCAAAGCTACATAACAAATATACAAAAATAGATGTCATAGTACAAAATTGATATCTTGTATACAAGAAATTAATAAACTTGCATACCTCTACAGCTGAAGATGTGCAAGTCCTTATAGTAGACTCGCTTGCTGACAAGACTATCTGTAATGTAAAGAGCTCTACCTACGGTGAGGTATTTTTACACAGATATTCTCTGTGCACTTACGGTATTCAGTTCTTTTCATCAAAATCACTAAGCACATGTGGCACAGGATGGACCAAACTCACTATTTTGAAATATGACACAATATACATTATAACCACCCTTGGGTATCGTTGTACACCAAAAACAAAACTAAAGTACATGTATTTAATAAATTAAAAGGGTTTATACAATTCCATGACACTGATCATATAAAGGAACACATTAAGGAATTTGCAAAGTCAACAATAATTACAAAACACTTCTCATGCTATTTATTAGATGGTGCATTATATTAAGTCTTATAATAATCCAAGCAGATTAATACTTTACATTCAAAGGTAGTCAGTTTAGTACATACTGACATTGAAAGGTAGAGTCAGATTAGTACATACTGATATTCAAAGGTAGTCAGATTAGTACATACTGACATTCAAAAGTTGAGTCAGATTAGTACATACTGACATTGAAAGGTAGAGTCAGATTAGTACATACTGACATTCAAAGGTAGTCAGATTAGTACATACTGACATTCAAAAGTAGAGTCAGATTAGTACATACTGACATTGAAAGGTAGAGTCAGATTAGTACATACTGACATTCAAAGGTAGTCAGATTAGTATATACTGACATTCAAAGGTAAAGTCAGATTAGTACATACTGACATTCAAAGGTAGTCAGATTAGTACATACTGACATTCAAAAGTAGAGTCAGATTAGTACATACTGACATTGAAAGGTAGAGTCAAATTAGTACATACTGACATTCAAAGGTAGTCAAATTAGTACATACTGACATTGAAAGGTAGAGTCAGATTAGTACATACTGACATTCAGAGGTAGTCAGATTAGTACATACTGATATTCAAAGGTAGTCAGATTAGTATATACTGACATTCAAAGGTAAAGTCAGATTAGTACATACTGACATTCAAAGGTAGTCAGATTAGTACATACTGACATTCAAAAGTAGAGTCAGATTAGTACATACTGACATTGAAAGGTAGAGTCAGATTAGTACATACTGACATTGAAAGGTAGAGTCAGATTAGTACATACTGACATTCAAAGGTAGTCAAATTAGTACATACTGACATTGAAAGGTAGAGTCAGATTAGTACATACTGACATTCAGAGGTAGTCAAATTAGTACATACTGACATTGAAAGGTAGAGTCAGATTAATACATACTGACATTGAAAGGTAAAGTCAGATTAGTACATACTGACATTGAAAGGTAGAGTCAAATTAGTACATACTGACATTGAAAGGTAGAGTCAGATTAGTACATACTGACATTGAAAGGTAGAGTCAAATTAGTACATACTGACATTGAAAGGTAGAGTCAAATTAGTACATACTGACATTGAAAGGTAGAGTCAGATTAGTACATACTGACATTGAAAGGTAGAGTCAGATTAGTACATACTGACATTCAAAGGTAGTCAGATTAGTACATACTGACATTCAAAGGTAGTCAGATTAGTACATACTGACATTGAAAGGTAGTCAAATTAATACATACTGACATTGAAAGGTAGTCAAATTAGTACATACTGACATTGAAAGGTAGAGTCAGATTAGTACATACTGATATTCAAAGGTAGTCAGATTAGTATATACTGACATTCAAAGGTAAAGTCAGATTAGTACATACTGACATTGAAAGGTAGAGTCAAATTAGTACATACTGACATTGAAAGGTAGAGTCAGATTAGTACATACTGACATTGAAAGGTAGAGTCAGATTAGTACATACTGACATTCAAAGGTAGTCAGATTAGTACATACTGACATTCAAAGGTAGTCAGATTAGTACATACTGACATTGAAAGGTAGTCAAATTAATACATACTGACATTGAAAGGTAGTCAAATTAGTACATACTGACATTGAAAGGTAGAGTCAGATTAGTACATACTGATATTCAAAGGTAGTCAGATTAGTATATACTGACATTCAAAGGTAAAGTCAGACATTCAAAGGTAAAGTCAGATTAGTACATACTGACATTCAAAGGTAGAGTCAAATTAGTACATACTGACATTCAAAGGTAGAGTCAAATTAGTACATACTGACATTGAAAGGTAGAGTCAGATTAGTACATACTGACATTCAAAGGTAGAGTCAGATTAGTATATACTGACATTGAAAGGTAGTCAGATTAGTACATACTGACATTCAAAGGTAGAGTTAGATTAGTACATACTGACATTCAAAGGTAGTCAGATTAGTACATACTGACATTCAAAGGTAGTCAGATTAGTACATACTGATATTCAAAGGTAGTCAGATTAGTACATACTGACATTCAAAGGTAGTCAAATTAGTATATACTGACATTGAAAGGTAGAGTCAGATTAGTACATACTGACATTCAAAGGTAGTCAGATTAGTACATACTGACATTCAAAGGTAGAGTTAGATTAGTACATACTGACATTCAAAGGTAGTCAGATTAGTACATACTGACATTCAAAGGTAGTCAAATTAGTATATACTGACATTGAAAGGTAGAGTCAGATTAGTACATACTGACATTCAAAGGTAGTCAGATTAGTACATACTGACATTCAAAGGTAGAGTCAGATTAGTACATACTGACATTCAAAGGTAGTCAGATTAGTATATACTGACATTCAAAGGTAGAGTTAGATTAGTACATACTGACATTCAAAGGTAGTCAGATTAGTACATACTGACATTCAAAGGTAGAGTCAGATTAGTACATACTGACATTCAAAGGTAGTCAGATTAGTACATACTGACATTCAAAGGTAGAGTCAGATTAGTACATACTGACATTCAAAGGTAGTCAGATTAGTACATACTGACATTCAAAGGTAGAGTCAAATTAGTATATACTGACATTGAAAGGTAGAGTCAGATTAGTACATACTGACATTGAAAGGTAGAGTCAAATTAGTGCATACTGACATTGAAAGGTAGAGTCAGATTAGTACATACTGACATTCAAAGGTAGTCAGATTAGTACATACTGACATTCAAAGGTAAGAGTCAAATTAGTACATACTGACATTTAAAGGTAGAGTCAAATTAGTACATACTGACATTCAAAGGTAGAGTCAAATTAGTACATACTGACATTCAAAGGTAGTCAAATTAGTACATACTGACATTCAAAGGTAGTCAGTTTGTTTGTTTGTTTGTTTGATTAGGATTTTTAACGTAGCTTTAACAATTTTTCAGTCATATCGCTACGATGTCTGCAGTGAGGCAGTTTATAGTGATGTCTAGCACTGAGACATCATGCCGCAGACATGTAGCATGATGTCTCACCTAGTCACATTATCCTGACACCAGGCCGACCAGTCCTAACACTAACCTCTTTATGCTGAGCGTCAAGCGAGGCAGCTGTTAGTACCATTTTTGTATGTCCAAAGGTAGTCAGATTAGTACATACTGATATTCAAAGGTAGTCAAATTAGTACATACTGACATTCAAAGGTAGTCAGATTAGTACATATTGACATTGAAAGGTAGTCAGATTAGTACATACTGACATTGAAAGGTAGTCAGATTAGTACATACTGACATTCAAAGGTAGTCAGATTAGTACATATTGACATTCAAAGGTAGTCAGATTAGTACATACTGACATTCAAAGGTAGAGTCAAATTATTATATGCTGACATTCAAAAATTAGTACATACTGACATTCAAAGGTAGAGTCAAATTAGTATATGCTGACATTCAAAGGTAGTCAGATTAGTACATACTGACATTGAAAGGTAGAGTCAAATTAGTACATACTGACATTCAAAGGTAGAGTCAAATTAGTATATACTGACATTCAAAGGTAGTCAAATTAGTACATACTGACATTGAAAGGTAGAGTCAAATTAGTATATGCTGACATTCAAAGGCAGTCAAATTAGTACATACTGACATTGAAAGGTAGAGTCAAATTAGTATATGCTGACATTCAAAGGTAGTCAAATTAGTACATACTGACATTCATAGGTAGTCAAATTAGTACATACGGACATTCAAAGGTAGTCAGATTAGTACATATTGACATTCAAAGGTAGTCAGATTAGTACATACTGACATTCATAGGTAGTCAGATTAGTACATACTGATATTCAAAGGTAGAGTCAAATTAGTACATACTGACATTGAAAGGTAGAGTCAGATTAGTACATACTGACATTGAAAGGTAGTCAGATTAGTACATACTGACATTCAAAAGTAGTCAGATTAGTACATACTGACATTCAAAGGTAGGGTCAGATTAGTACATACTAACATTGAAAGGTAGGGTCAGATTAGTACATACTGACATTCAAAGGTAGTCAAATTAGTATATACTGACATTCAAAGGTAGAGTCAGATTATTACATACTGACATTCAAAGGTAGTCAGATTAGTACATACTGACATTCAAAGGTAGTCAGATTAGTACATACTGACATTCAAAGGTAGGGTCAGATTAGTACATACTAACATTGAAAGGTAGGGTCAGATTAGTACATACTGACATTCAAAGGTAGAGTCAGATTAGTACATACTGACATTCAAAGGTAGTCAGATTAGTGCATACTGACATTCAGAGGTAGATGGCTCATAGTTTATCTTTTTGCTTTAAAAAACATTCTTTATACACTAACAGTTTTCTGCACACTCCAAGCAGGAATATTTGTCAACTCCAATACACAGAAGGTGAAAGCCATACAAACAGTAAAGCAAACCATTTGTCAACTCCGATACACAGAAGTTGAAAACCATACAAACAGTAAAGCAAACCATTTGTCAACTCCAATACACGGAAGTTAAAAGCCATACAAAAAGTATAGCAAACCATTTGTCAACTCCAATACACGGAAGTTAAAAGCCATACAAACAGTAAAGATTTGTCAACTCCAATACACAGAAGTAAAAAACCATACAAGCAGTAAAGCAAACCATTTGTCAACTCCAATACTCGGAAGTTAAAAGCCATACAAACAGTAAAGATTTGTCAACTCCAATACACAGAAATAAAAAACCATACAAGCAGTAAAGCAAACCATTTGTCAACTTCAATACACAGAAGTTAAAAGCCATAAAAACAGTAAAGCAAACCACTTGTCAATTCCAATACACAGAAGGCAAAGCCATACAAACATATATGAAGTTTTACTGTGTCATCCTCCTGGAAGTCAAGAGTTTCACATTTTGGAGGGGTCACAGTTGTTTAATGGTTAGCATGCCAGACTAATGATATAAAGTTTTTGGGGTTCAATTCTACCATTTGGTCAGCTATACTCATGTGTTCTTTGGCAGTGTACATTACTGCTGTTGTATCTGCACTCAATAACCTGCTTTGCTGCAAAACACCAAGCCAAACAACCATGTTTTGGAATAAAACATGACCTGTTTTGTAAGATAAGGTTTACAATTGTACCTGATCTGTTTGACTATCAAATTATTTGGTATTAAGAACAAATGTTAATTAACTCTAAATATGATGCAGTACATGGAAGTAGCCAAATATGTAAAAGTTGAATTTAGTAAGCTTTGATTACCATAAAAATATATAAGAAAAAATAACACTGAAGAGCTTTTTTGTTGGAAGATTTCTAAACCTTGTTTTACCAATTAGATGGACCCTTAGATTAAAAAAGAGCATGAATTTTCAATGATTTAAAATATGCCTTAACTTGGCCCTGTTTTTCTGTATGATGTACATTTCAGTTTATTGTTTGGGGGTTTTATTTTGCAGCGGTCATAAGGAACTATGGCAACCTTTTAGTGGAGCTTTCAGCTGTTGTCCCTGATGGGGTCGTCTGCTTCTTTACAAGTTATATTTACATGGTGAGTTCCTCTGTGTAGTGCATGTACATGCTAGCTATTGCATACATTTGTATTTGTAAATATGTGTCAAGTGAAGAAGATATTTTCTGATGTCAGTGTAACATGAACAATATAAATGCATTAATCTGGTTTTTAATGATTGTAGGATCCTGCCATGTGTACATGCTGGTATTAATGATTGGAGTTCATGCCCATGTATGCATGCAGTTTCTCATTTGAATACATGTTGGTATTAATGATTGGAGTTCATGTCCATGTATGCATGCAGTTTCTCATTTGAATACATGTTGGTATTAATGATTGGAGTTCATGTCCATGTATGCATGCAGTTTCTCATTTGAATACATGCTGGTATTAATGATTGGAGTTCATGCCCATGTATGCATGCAGTTTCTCATTTGAATACATGCTGGTATTAATGATTGGAGTTCATGCCCATGTATGCATGCAGTTTCTCATTTGAATACATGTTGGTATTAATGATTGGAGTTTATGCCCATGTATGCATGCAGTTTCTCATTTGAATACATGCTGGTATTAATGATTGGAGTTCATGCCCATGTATGCATGCAGTTTCTCATTTGAATACATGTTGGTATTAATGATTGGAGTTCATGTCCATGTATGCATGCAGTTTCTCATTTGAATACATGCTGGTATTAATGATTGGAGTTCATGCCCATGTATGCATGCAGTTTCTCATTTGAATACATGCTGGTATTAATGATTGGAGTTCATGCCCATGTATGCATGCAGTTTCTCATTTGAATACATGTTGGTATTAATGATTGGAGTTTATGCCCATGTATGCATGCAGTTTCTCATTTGAATACATGCTGGTATTAATGATTGGAGTTCATGCCCATGTATGCATGCAGTTTCTCATTTGAATACATGTTGGTATTAATGATTGGAGTTCATGTCCATGTATGCATGCAGTTTCTCATTTGAATACATGCCGGTATTAATGATTGGAGTTCATGCCCATGTATGCATGCAGTTTCTCATTTGAATACATGCTGGTATTAATGTTTGGAGTTTATGCCCATGTATGCATGCAGTTTCTCATTTGAATACATGCTGGTATTAATGATTGGAGTTCATGCCCATGTATGCATGCAGTTTCTCATTTGAATACATGCTGGTATTAATGATTGGAGTTCATGTCCATGTATGCATGCAGTTTCTCATTTGAATACATGCTGGTATTAATGATTGGAGTTCATGCCCATGTATGCATGCAGTTTCTCATTTGAATACATGCTGGTATTAATGATTGGAGTTCATGCCCATGTATGCATGCAGTTTCTCATTTGAATACATGCTGGTATTAATGATTGGAGTTCATGCCCATGTATGCATGCAGTTTCTCATTTGAATACATGCTGGTATTAATGATTGGAGTTCATGCCCATGTATGCATGCAGTTTCTCATTTGAATACATGCTGGTATTAATGATTGGAGTTCATGTCCATGTATGCATGCAGTTTCTCATTTGAATACATGCTGGTATTAATGATTGGAGTTCATGCCCATGTATGCATGCAGTTTCTCATTTGAATACATGCTGGTATTAATGATTGGAGTTCATGCCCATGTATGCATGCAGTTTCTCATTTGAATACATGCTGGTATTAATGATTGGAGTTCATGCCCATGTATGCATGCAGTTTCTCATTTGAATACATGTTGGTATTAATGATTGGAGTTCATGTCCATGTATGCATGCAGTTTCTCATTTGAATACATGCTGGTATTAATGATTGGAGTTCATGCCCATGTATGCATGCAGTTTCTCATTTGAATACATGTTGGTATTAATGATTGGAGTTTATGCCCATGTATGCATGCAGTTTCTCATTTGAATACATGCTGGTATTAATGATTGGAGTTCATGCCCATGTATGCATGCAGTTTCTCATTTGAATACATGCTGGTATTAATGATTGGAGTTCATGTCCATGTATGCATGCAGTTTCTCATTTGAATACATGCTGGTATTAATGATTGGAGTTCATGCCCATGTATGCATGCAGTTTCTCATTTGAATACATGCTGGTATTAATGATTGGAGTTCATGCCCATGTATGCATGCAGTTTCTCATTTGAATACATGCTGGTATTAATGATTGGAGTTCATGCCCATGTATGCATGCAGTTTCTCATTTGAATACATGCTGGTATTAATGATTGGAGTTCATGTCCATGTATGCATGCAGTTTCTCATTTGAATACATGCTGGTATTAATGATTGGAGTTCATGTCCATGTATGCATGCAGTTTCTCATTTGAATACATGCTGGTATTAATGATTGGAGTTCATGCCCATGTATGCATGCAGTTTCTCATTTGAATACATGCTGGTATTAATGATTGGAGTTCATGCCCATGTATGCATGCAGTTTCTCATTTGAATACATGCTGGTATTAATGATTGGAGTTCATGCCCATGTATGCATGCAGTTTCTCATTTGAATACATGCTGGTATTAATGATTTGAGTTCATGTCCATGTATGCATGCAGTTTCTCATTTGAATACATGCTGGTATTAATGATTGGAGTTCATGCCCATGTATGCATGCAGTTTCTCATTTGAATACATGCTGGTATTAATGATTGGAGTTCATGTCCATGTATGCATGCAGTTTCTCATTTGAATACATGCTGGTATTAATGATTGGAGTTCATGTCCATGTATGCATGCAGTTTCTCATTTGAATACATGCTGGTATTAATGATTGGAGTTCATGTCCATGTATGCATGCAGTTTCTTATTTGAATACATGCTGGTATTAATGATTGGAGTTCATGTCCATGTATGCATGCAGTTTCTCATTTGAATACATGCTGGTATTAATGATTGGAGTTCATGCCCATGTATGCATGCAGTTTCTCATTTGAATACATGCTGGTATTAATGATTGGAGTTCATGCCCATGTATGCATGCAGTTTCTCATTTGAATACATGCTGGTATTAATGATTGGAGTTCATGCCCATGTATGCATGTAGTTTCTTATTTGAATACATGCTGGTATTAATGATTGGAGTTCATGTCCATGTATGCATGCAGTTTCTCATTTGAATACATGCTGGTATTAATGATTGGAGTTCATGCCCATGTATGCACATTGACATTAACATGTTCCACAATATCTGGAATCCAGCAATCTCAGAAAGATAAACAAAAAAATAAACAAAATTTCTTCTTAAAATACATTACCCAATCATAATACTTTCGGAGCACTACTACCACGTTGTAAATCCAGCCCTCCCAAATACTACTTTTAGCTAAAGCGAGGTACAAATTGTATGCCAACTAAGTGGCAGTCGGGCAGAGTAATCTTCTCTTGGGTATAAGACTTGGTGCTATAAAGTCTAAGAACCCTTCAGTTACTACATCTGCTTGTGCCAAGAAGTAAACTCTTGTTATAAAAGACCTCACAAAAGCCAGAATCTACACGGAAGAGAAACAATTACATATACTCCATACCATTGGAGGAGTTTTCACTTTTAAGGAGACTACTCTGATGACCACTCCGATGGCCTAGTGGTTAGAGTGTCTACCTCAGATGTGGGAGGTGCTGGGTTTCATCTCTGGCTACCAAAGACTTAAAAAAATGATACTAACAGCTGCCTTGCTTGGCTCTCAGCATTAAGAGAATGGTGTAAGGACTGGTCAGCCATCTATATTTCCAACAATTTCTCTTCCTATCTTGACAAAGTCCTTTGTTGTCATCAGACATTTAAGTACTTGCATGGGGATCCTAAATGACTCATGTTAAGTTTGGGCTATAATTATGTTGTACATGCAAGTCTCTTGCAATTCCATTACAAATAAGGACATATTGGTGAGTTTCTGTTTCGAAGGCCATTGTAGCATCCAGGTTCCAACTAAAGTCTCCCTTTTTTTTACTTGTACAGACACTTGTATACATTTCTGTATTGCTTCCACTCTGCTCAGACAAGTATAGGTCAGCTCTTTCTATGTATTCAAACATGTACAGGCCCACCATTGTTTTCTTCATATTGTTATTATATTTTACCTGGCTCACTCAGTCACTTCTTGCTCATGCATGTTTCTCTAGGCGACACTTGAGCCATATTTATTTGCATAATGCATTATTCTATCATATTTATAGAGCACTGAGTCACTCGCATGGGTAGCCTATGCAACTTCACAAGATAGGTTCTGGCCACAACACTGTATGTGTGCAGGTCTGTATGCCCTTAAGAAACTCCTTATATATGTATAATTCCTTCATTTGTTGTACATACAGGGTTTCCTATAAGATGGCATCCTTAGCCTTGGCTACAACTCTTGGACACATTCCGACATCATAGTAGAACAGATTAGGATTTTAGTCAGTTTTCAGATTAATAGACCAAATTCTGTCACTCTGTCTCCCAGGTGGAATTTATCATAATTCCTGATATAGATCAGTTCAAATCAGTTTAAACCCTTAGCCAGCACCTCCATGAAGTGCTGCTCTCACACATATTGTTTCTTGATAGTGAGTTGCAGTGGGCCCATGATATCCACAGTTCAGATCACATGGTTAGTAGTCTGGATGATTTGACAAAGCTTCATTGCAAAGAAAGAGATACTGGCAGTGGGCAAGCAAAGAACAGTCTTCTGTTCCCTCTTTTGCATCTATAAGTATATGAGTCATTGATTCAGGACCCAGTCCATGCTCTAGAAAATTAAAAACACATACAGAAAAGTGTGGGGATGGGGACTTATCTTCTAATCAAAACAAGAGAGGATATAACCACCCAAGCCCCAAGTGCCTTGGCTAAGTTGCATAAAATGCTCATTATACACTGAGATGCAAAGAGATCAAGTAATATGCCCCATGATAATTATTTCAACTCATCTCGTGGCTGTTTCAGACATAATAGATGCATTTGGCTGGAATGCACATGTAATGTAAACATGTGATCATCTGATGTACCCTCATACAGAGAAAAATCATGACTCTCTCAAGGGTGACCATGATACAGGTAGGAAGCTTAGTATTGATCCATTGTTTACAAATTATCCTAACGTCAGAATGATTGGAGAATATTTTCAAGGGAGACAGCAACGTTTTAAGTAAATTATGTTTCTCAAAAAATTCTTCCCCAGTCATATTACTAATTACTAATAAATCCTCCCCAACCTCCAAAGAAATCCATGTATCCTCACCAAGCAAAATTGGTGGTGGTAAGGGGAGGTAATGCAAAGGATTGGAAAGAGTTTCTTCCCTTGATCCAAATGGCCTGTGGAGAAGAGTGAATTTCTTCATGGTTGCTGGATTTGAGTTAACATTCCTAACAATATGATCAGGTAATAATTCTCAGAGAAACATAAATTGCTTTTTAAAAAAAGTGCTTTTAATGATTTTTGGATCCAGCTCCTTTGTGTATCTGCTGGTCACAGGCCCAAAGAGCTTGTCACACATCCTGTTTGCTGTCTGTGCTCATCCATCATCCAATGTCCATCAATTGGCTCAGGTTTATTACTGCTACACTTCCTATAAAAAATGATGATTACCATAAAACTTGACACTTACCCATGTCCCATGGTCTGGTTGGTCCTAAATGAAACTGGTACCACTCAGACATTTAGTATAGCCACAACAGCAGCCATATTGAAAATCTTGTTATCAACATTCCTCTGGTATGGATGGGCATACCATGTGATTTCACTAACAAACTTCAGTTTATAAAATGTTTCCCATCTGATCAATAGGGACACCTTAACAGCCAGCTTGAAAATCTTGTTGTCATCACTTCTGATGAATGGAAAGTCATATTTATTCTAATGATATGTAGTTGGTCATAAATGAAAATGGACTTCCTGGATTTCCAGCCTGATCAGTACAGCTGCTTTGGTTGCGACAATGAACATATTGAAAATTTTGTCTCATTTTCTTCTGAATAGGCGCTTAAATTAGCTTTTTCTTCCAAAATACTTCTAATGATGTCTAGTTAAAAATATTACCAATTATATATCTAGTATGGTTGGCACAGTTGCTTAGTTTTGAAAATTATGTCAGGTAAAATTATCAAAGATAGTTTCAACACTTATCAGTCAAAAAGAAGAAATAGTCTAAGCTTGAAATTTCTGGAACTTCTTTTTAGCCATGTGAGTGTCATTCTTTTCAAGGGACTCATGTAATAACTGATGGATCCTTCCAATCTATGCATGCAGGTGTTAATGATGATGTCCATGTGTGTATGATGGTTTTAATGTTTACATGGTCCTGCCTTTGTGTGCTGTTATTTATTTAATATTCGATTGTTAGCCTAAATATTTAGCAAATCTCAAATACATTTACATATTGCATCATTTGAAAATATAAATAAGTAAAGGATCTTAAGACTTAATGTAAAAGCATGCTTAGTTATCGGTATTTATATTTCTTCTAGCTTTTATTCTCCAATATCTTTTTTGTTTTAGGAGTCCACTGTTGCATCATGGTACGAACAGGTATGGTTGATATTTTACTGTGTTAGTAAGGCATTTATAACTCTGTACTTTTCTACTGTAGATTACATTGTGATATTCATTCTACTTTTCTACTGTAGATTACATTGTGATATTCACTGTACTTTTCTACAGTAGATTACATTGTGATATTCACTGTACTTTTCTACTGTATATTACATTGTGATATTCACTGTACTTTTCTACTGTAGATTACATTGTGATATTCACTGTACTTTTCTACTGTAGATTACATTGTGATATTCACTGTACTTTTCTACTGTAGATTACATTGTGATATTCACTGTACTTTTCTACTGTATATTACATTTGTGATATTCACTGTACGTTTCTACTGTAGATTACATTGTGATATTCACTGTACTTTTCTACTGTAGATTACATTGTGATACTCTCTGTACTTTTCTACTGTAGATTACATTGTGATATTCACTGTACTTTTCTACTGTAGATTACATTGTGATATTCACTGTACTTTTCTACTGTAGATTACATTGTGATACTCTCTGTACTTTTCTACTGTAGATTACATTGTGATATTCACTGTACTTTTCTACTGTAGATTACATTGTGATATTCACTGTACTTTGCTACTGTAGATTACATTGTGATTCTGTACTTTTCTACTGTAGATTACATTGTGATATTCACTGTACTTTTCTACTGTAGATTACATTGTGATATTCACTGTACTTTTCTACTGTAGATTACATTGTGATACTCTCTGTACTTTTCTACTGTAGATTACATTGTGATATTCACTTTACTTTTCTACTGTAGATTACATTGTGATACTCTCTACTTTTCTACTGTAGATTACATTGTGATATTCACTACTTTTCTACTGTAGATTACATTGTGATATTCACTGTACTTTTCTACTGTAGATTACATTGTGATACTCTCTGTACTTTTCTACTGTAGATTACATTGTGATATTCACTGTACTTTTCTACTGTAGATTACATTGTGATACTCTCTACTTTTCTACTGTAGATTACATTGTGATATTCACTGTACTTTTCTACTGTAGATTACATTGTGATACTCTGTACTTTTCTACTGTAGATTACATTGTGATACTCTCTGTACTTTTCTACTGTAGATTACATTGTGATACTCTCTGTACTTTTCTACTGTAGATTACATTGTGATACTCACTACTTTTCTACTGTAGATTACATTGTCATACTCTACTTTTCTACTGTAGATTACATTGTGATATTCACTGTACTTTGCTACTGTAGATTACATTGTGATACTCACAGTATTTTTCTACTGTAGATTACATTGTGATATTCACTGTACTTTTCTACTGTAGATTACATTGTGATATTCACTGTACTTTTCTACTGTAGATTACATTGTGATATTCACTGTTCTTTGCTAGTGTAAAGTGAACAGTAACTCTGTACTGTACTAACATAACAGTAACCCTGTACTTTGCTATCATAATGGTAACCCTGTACTGTACTATCATAACAGTAACCCTGTACTGAACTATCATAACAGTAACCCTGTACTGTACTATAATAACAGTGTACAGTATGTTATACACTATACTTTGTTACTATTTTACAAAATACAAGTAAATAAAATGTGTACCAGGGCTTAAAGAAGTTAATTATTGTGTTCATTATAAGTATACTTACCTAATTTTCTATAATCTGGGCATATTAATATTAAGATAATATAAGTAATACTTTAATCAGTAATCTAGGGCACTGACCCATATTGCAAAATACAAGTAAATATAATGTCTTACGGTTGAAAGAAGTTAAACATGGTATACGTCATGTGTTTACATACCTATCATGTGTTGACATACCTATCATGTGTTGACATATCTATCATGTATTTACATACCTATCATGTATTTACATACCTATCATGTGTTTACATACCTATCATCATCATTGGCGCCTTAGTCTCGGGAAACTATGCGGATAGCGCCCTTGGGGTGTTGTCTGTCTCTGGGTTGTTGGCATCGTCTGTTGTGGCTGTGGAGACCTATGCCACGAGTGGCAGTCCCTCTTGCAATTTGTGCAGACATATTGGGAAGCCCGAGTTGCTGTGGTTGCTGTCACATGGCCCTTTCTGACACGTTTCTCTGCTGCCAACTGGCCTCTCCTTGTATCAGCGACTGATATACCTTTACTTACTATCAGTCTCCAGGTGCCTCGGTCCTCGGCCAGCACTTCTCAGCCATCAGATGTGATGTCACATGCCTTCAGGTCCCTCTTGCATGCATCCTTGAAATGGAGTGAGGGGCGGCTGACTCTTCTTGCGCCATTGGCCAGCTGTCCATATAGGATGTCCTTTGGCAGCCTCCCATCCTCCATGCGTCGGACGTGTCCCAGCCATCGAAGGAAACGTTTGCTCAGCAGGGAGAACATGCTGTGGGTGTGTGCACGCTGCAGGATTTCACTGTTTGGGACACTATCTTGCCAGCTGATTTTCAAGATGTGTTTAAGGCACCGTATTTGGAAGGAGTTGAGTCGGCGCTCTTGCCTCATGTAGGTACTCCAGGTCTCACTTCCATATAGAAGGGTGCTGAGAATGCAGGCTTGGTAAACTTTGACTTTGGTTCGCACTGTCAGCGCGTTGTTTTCCCACACCCTCTTGGTCAGTCGTGACATGATGGTGTTTGCCTATCCAAGCCTTCTGTCCAGCTCCTTATCGAGCAAGAGAGTGTTGCTGATGGTTGACCCCAGGTAGGTAAAGTTGTTGACTGCTTCCAAGGTGACACCATTGATTTTGATTGTAGGGGCAATGGTGGTATCTTGCACGCTGACCTTTGCTTTTTCCAGGCTGATGGTGAGTCCAAACTGCATGCAGGCATCAGCAAAATGATCTCCCAGTCTCTGAAGGGCTTCCTAAGTGTGTGCCACAAGAGCTGCGTCATCTGCAAAAAGCATCTCCCTGATAAGCACAGCCCTCACTTTCGTCTTTGAGCGCAGTTGTGCCAGGTTAAACAGCCTCCCATCGGACCTGGTGTGTATATATATGCCATCAGTAAACGAGTCAAAGGCGTAGGACAGAAGCAAGGAGAAGAAGATCCCGACTAGGGTTTTTGCCAGAACGATGCCCTGCTTCACACCGCTGTTAACTGGGAAGGAGGTTGAGGAAGTTCCATCATATAGGACTGTTTCCTTCATATCTGCATGGAAAGAGATTATCATGTTGCGGAGTTTTGAAGGGCAAACGATCTTACTGAGAACTTCAAAAAGGCCCTTCCTGCTGACTAAGTCAAAGGCCTTGGTGAGGTCGATGAACATCATGTAGAGTGGTTGACCTTGCTCTCTGCTCTTCTCTTGGAATTGTTGTAAAGAGAAGATCATGTCTGTTGTCGACCTGCCTGCTCTGAAACCGCACTGGGATTCTGGGTACACACGGTCTGCCAGTAACTGAAGCCTGTTTAGTATGATGCGGGCATACACTTTACCAACGATGCTCAGAAGCGAGATCCCTCTGTAATTATTGCAGTCACTGCGGTCGCCCTTGTTTTTGTAAAGGGTCACAATTGTGGCATCTCGCATGTCTTGGGGGACTGCTCCTTCCTCCCAGCAGAGGCAAAGTAGTTCGTACAGTGGTTGGAGCAGTGTTGGTTTCCTACATTTGATAGCTTCGGGTGAGATGCTGTCACTACCTGGTGCTTTGAGTTTGGGAGGGAGTCAATTGCTTTGCAGAGCTCTTCTAAGGTTGGCACTTCGTCAAGCTCCTCCATGATGGGAAGATTCTTTATGCTGCTGAGGGCTGCTTCAGTGACTAACGTTTCACGGGAGTATAGCTCTGAGTAGGGCTCCACCCATCTGGCCATCTGTTGCCCACGGTCTGTGATCTTCTCTCCCATCATAGATTTCAGGGGAGTGACCCCATTCACTGTAAGGCCTAGAGCCTTCTTGATGCCATTGTACATACCTTTTATGTTTCCGGTCTCGGCACTGCGCTGGATTCCTTAACACAGCTGTTGCCAGTACTCATTCGCGCACTGTCTAGCGATGCGTTGGGTGTTGCTTTGAGCACTTTTAAGAGCAGCATGCATCTGTTCATTGGGGCATTTTTTGTACGCTATAAAGGCTTTTTGTTTCTCCTCGATTAGTGGTTCCATCCTTGTTAGGTGTGCGTTGAACCAGTCCTGACTGGGTTGTTCCTTTTTGCCAAACGTGGACATGGCTGTTTTGTAGATAGCACCCTTCATGGTGTTCCACTTGGCTGTGGCGTCGTGCTCTGGCAAGTCCTGGAGAGCTTTGTCTAGGGTGGACACATACTCCTGTACCTTCAAAGGGACCGACATCTGTGCGGTGTTTATTCGTGGGTGTCCTTTTGGTTTTGAATGGTGTAGTGTCTTTGGCTGTAGTCTCACCCTGCTGCTCATGAGGGCATGGTCGGAGTCGCAGTCTACACTGTGGTAGGTTTTGGTTGAGAGGACGCTGTTAAGGGCAGAACGCCTGGTGATGACCAAGTCAAGTTGGTGCCAGTGATGGGACCTGGGGTGTTTCCATGACACTTTGTGTTGTGGCTTACCCTTGAAAAAGTGTTTGTTATGCACAGGCCATGGTAGGTGCACAGCTCCAGCAATCTCTGACCGTTTTCATTGGTCTTTACAGTACCATGATATCCAAGACAGGTAGGCCATGATTCGTGATCCTCACCTATTCTGGCATTGAAGTCGCCGAGGAGAAAAAGTGATTCGTGTTTGGGGCATCCTTTAATCTGTTCATCCAGTTGCCCATAGAACTGATCCTTGGTGTCTTCTGAAGACGAGAGAGTTGGGGCGTAGACACTAAAGATGTTGACAGGACCTGCAGCAGTGGTGAGGCGGATGGACAGGAGACACTCAGTGACCCCTGTGGGAGGTTCAACCAAGCCCAGAAGATTGTTTTTGATGGCAAAGCCCACTCCGTGCTGACGGGGCTCCTCAGGTTCGCGACCCTTCCAGAAGAAAGTGTAGTTTTCCTCTCTGAGGGAGCCATTAGAGGCTAGTCTAGTTTCCTGGAGGGCAGCAATGTTGATATTTAGCTTGGTGAGTTCTCTATCGATGATGGCCGTTTTCCTGGTGTCATCCACTTCTCTGAGGTCATCAGAGATGCCTGTACACATAGTGCGCACATTCCAGCTTGCAAATCGAAGAGCTGGAGTCTTCTTTATTGGTTTCTTTTTCTTTTTGTCTGGTGTGGAGTTTTTGTCTGCTTGTCATGTTAAGCAACACACTGAGCTCCAGACACCCACTGGAGCAGGCAGACGATGGCGGGTCAACACCTTATTGACTGGGGGCTGCCCGGCTTGAGGCGGGCGGTAGTTGACCATTGAGACACGATGATCCCACCCACCGTCAAAGCTGACCCGTGGCAACCCTTCCCTATGCCAATCGGGTGGGACTTATAACCCGTAAACTGTCAGCTTCCGTGCTGTTTCCTCACTTAATAGCGAGACTGGAGTGACCTCTCCAGGGCGCAAGCCTGGGCATGGAATATGGAGATCCTGAGTTGCCCAGGCTTCAGGATCCCCCTCTCGTCCTTGATGGTTGGGTCCAAAGGAATGCTGAGCATGACATTTGGCACCAGTTTGGATGCAGGAGCTGCCGGAAGGAAGTCATAGTCGACAACCAGCCGCCTTAGGGGCTCCACTCCGGATTTTCTGTCTGGGTTTACTCCCGTAGCCTTTCCTTCTCCCGAAGATATTCACAAGGCAGTGGAACCATTGGTTTTCAATCAGAGTTTTCTTCTCCTAGAAAAATTGCCTTGACCAGGCTAACGAGCTTCATCTACCCGGGTTTGGAGTCAGAGTTTCCCTTCTCTTAGACTGGCTGCCTGCCAAGGCTGATGAGCCCAGTCTGCCCACCCAGTTATACCGCCGAGCACTTGGTCGCACCACACAACAGGCTCTGTGAAAACAAGGGGCCCCGCGTGAAGGTGCTGTTGTGGACACAATAGTGTAGGAGAGGCTATATGCAAGTAACCTCCTGTCCATCAGAGCAAGACAGTGGTCCTGCAGCGATCTCTACACCTGGAAAGGAGAGGCTATGAGAGATGCTTCACATCCCTTTGGCAAGCGGGACGTCAGGCCCAGACCTTGCACCCCCCACCTATCATGTGTTGACATACTTATCATGTGTTTACATACCTATCATGTGTTGACATACCTATCATGTGTTGACATACCTATCATGTGTTGACACCATGTGTTTACATACCTATCATATGTTTACATACCTGTTATGTGTTTACATACCTATTTTCCTTATAATCAATGTATTAGTTTATAAAGTTCTTACTACTTCAAAGTATATTATTCACCATGTGCTTGAGTTGTCAGAGATTGCCGAAAACTAAAAGCCAAATTGATATAGTAGAAAAATTTCTTGTAATTAATAAATTACTATGACACACGAGGGATATAAACAATTCAACTGACTGATAAAAAAAACAACTTATTTAAGCATTTCTTTCTTAAATAGTCATAAGCTGAACAAACACAGAAATAATGGAATTACTCTTCTACCAAATAAACATTAATTTTCTGGAATAATCAAAGTGCCTATTATCAGTATAAATCCTGCTTTGCCTATCTGTGTTTTCAACATAGGCACTGAGACCTAAAGTTAGCAAGTAAGAAAAAATAATAACCCACATGGATGGTATTTTTCCGGTTCAAATTTGGATTTATTTTATACATGCTGTAATGTTAAGTTTATGTGAATTATTAATATCACTTCAGCAGTTTTAGAAAGTTGAGTCCTTAATTTGGCAAAAATAGTGAGATATTTTCTTTCTCCCTCTGTTGTAGGTATGTTCATATAGCTAAATATACCCAGAACCAAAGCAAAATAATGTCTTTAACTTTGGTAGACCAAGTGACATGGTTAGTTTTATTAATCTTTTGACCATTAATTAACACTGGTGTGGATAACAAGTGAAAGGCGTTCTTACAACCATCAACCAGTACTTAATACATCCCCAAATATATGAGGTACAAAGTCTTCGACAATCCTCTAACACAATGATTGGCAGTTTTAGAATGCCTAAATACTGTTTGCAAAAGTTGTATTGTACAATTTCAATATCTCTACTAAATTTCTGACCTATTGCAAACAACTGTTTTTATTACTGAATCAAAACTTTTACAAGCATCCTCCTAAAATAGTCTAATAGATTTTCATAATTCAAAATCCTTAAAGTTGCTTTCTTTACCTGAGCCACTAGTATCTGCTTAGCTTTCATCCAAACCAACTTTGGGGTGAAAAAAGACCCATGTACTTGTAACAAGGAACAAACTCAATTCGATTTTCCTTGAAAATTCATTCTATATACTTCAGTTTTATCAAGATTGACCATCACACCAGTGTTATCATAGAAACGTTAAATAACATTTATTTGATGCTGTATCTGAGCAATTAGCGGCATCATCAGCATAAGTCAATGCAATATCTTATGAGTTAAATATACCTCTGTCGCATTATGGCTTCAGCCGTGTAATCAAATCATAAATAAAAAGACTTACTTTGCTACAGTAAGAGTGGTCTGTATGTTACAACCATACTTTGCTACCTTAATAGAGTACAGAATGCTGCAACATACTTTGCTACCTTAATAGAGTACAGAATGCTGCAACATACTTTGCTACCTTAATAGAGTACAGAATGCTGCAACATACTTTGCTACCTTAATAGAGTACAGAATGCTGCAACATACTTTGCCACCTTAATAGAGTACAGTATGCTACAAACATACTTTGCTACCTTAATAGAGTACAGTATGCTACAAACATACTTTGCTACCTTAATAGAGTACAGAATGCTACAACATACTTTGCCACCTTTTTAATGTACAGTATGCTACAACCATACTTTGCTACTTTAATAGAGTACAGTATGCTACAACCATACTTTCTTACCTTAATAGCATACAGCATGTTATGACCATACTTTATTACCTTAAGTTTGATTCCTAAAATGTCAGTGAAAACCATATCTAAAGCAACATTGACAAAGTACAGAAATTAACTTTAAACTTTCTGAAATTGAAAATACATCACTAACTGTACTGTGATATGCATACAATTGAAAATACATCACTAACTGTACTGTGATATGCATACAATGAAACTGTTTTGAAGTACTTCTTTATATAGTAAACAAAATGACTCATACTTGAGTCTTGTTTTCATATTAACATTTTGTTGCTTCCAATCTTTTTGATTTAAAACCAATTAAAAGTTTTTGAAATACATATATGTTTAACTGCATAACAACAACTAAGATATACTAATATGGTGGTCAAGGAGTGCCGGTACCAAATAAAAAACAAAATCACTTGCCTGCCAGCAGTTTTGGCTGAAATTCTGTCAGAAACTTGTAAAAGACCATGCCATTTATTGGGGATATGAAGGTAATGTTTTTGGTGAGATGATCAAGTTAGCATTTGCCAGCATCATATCATCCTGGCCAGAGATGCAGCCAGAACTGTGAAGATGCAAATTAAAGAGGAGCCTATCTCATGTAGCTTTCCTTCATGGATGGATGTTTCTCAATTATTTTACACTTTATGCCATTTTTAAGAAATTAAAGTTAATCCAACTTTGACATTTTGTTCATTCTTGAATATTTGGCGCACTTTCTATGGATTTTCCCAGCATTTGGCAATGCACTATCCTGTGACACAGTATATCACATGACAACAATTATGGTGATATAAAACCCTGGTAACTAGTTCTGTTACAAAGTATTTTGATACAAAACCCTGGTAAATAGTATGGTAAATAGTCCTGCTACAAATTATGGTGATACAAACCCTGGTAACTAGTACTGTTACAAAGTATTGTGATACAAAACCCTGGTAACTAGTCCTGTTACAAAGTATTGTGATACAAAACCCTGGTAACTAGTCCTGTTACAAATTATGGTGATACAAACCTTGGTAACTAGTTCTGTTACAAATTATGGTGATACAAACCCAGGTAACTAGTTCTGTTACAAATTATGGTGATACAAACCTGGTAACTAGTCCTGTTACAAAGTAATGTGATACAAAACCCTGGTAACTAGTCCTGTTACAAATTATTGTGATACAAAACCCTGGTAACTAGTCCTGTTACAAATTATGGTGATACAAACCCTGGTAATTAGTTATGTTACAAATTATGGTGATACAAACATTGGTAACTAGTCCTGTTACAAATTCAGTATCAGAGCCTTCATCAACACAACTTCTCTAACAGATCTAAAACTACCTAAGATTTTTAAGTCTACAAGAAAATCAACACACTTAATAAAGAAATTTAGTAACCATTGGTTCACACAGGCATGCAGTCTTGCAACAGCATTACAAATGAAGCCACTATAGATATCTTTCACTGAACTAGAATTTAAAACTTAAGATGGGTGTTCATGTTTGTGTGTAAAATGGCAAAGGGTGCTGGAAATAGATTATAGATTGTAAGCTAAGAATATTTTGAAGCTCAAAATTTGTTCTAAAAGATTCTAAAAGATTCTAAAAGATCATGTGACCCATTTCTTGTTTATGTAAAAATAGGTATATAAATTATGTTTTGGAGCGAACTATTTAGTAGAAGTTGCGCTGTTAGAATAGTAAGTTGTGTGTCGTTTTGAGTTATTTTAAATTACCTTGTATTGGAAATTATTTCAATTCGTTTGGATGAAAGAGGATTTATTTTGTTATTTATCTGGAAAATAATTGTGCTCATTGAATTTTATAAGACCAGAACTGATTTCATCATGTTAAATCGTCTTCCATCTTGGATGCTTCACTAAGTTTCGAACTTGGAATTATTATGACATTTTATTACCAGGACTTTTGCAATTTCACTAGTGGATTATATTTTGAATTATTTTTGGATTAATTTTGGAATTGATTCTTAAAACTGTAAGTTTATTTTTCTTTTCTGGAAAATATTTGTGCTCAATAAATTGTTTATTAAGTTTTTACAAGCTTGTTATTTTCACTCTTTCTATGTTACTGTTTATTTGAGCCTAAGCACATAACACAAGTCATATGACTATATGTAAATGTTACAGGAGTAGCTGTGTTTCCCTTTGACTCATTCTCATTGGTTTTAATGTATGAATTTCATGTGTGACCAGAAATTGGCATAATTGCATTCTTCTATATGCATCAGTTTGACTCTTGGATTTTTTCCTTAATTGTCCAACATTGAAATCAGTACCTTATAATAACCTCAGTCATTCATGCTGTTTGAATGAACATCTTCAGATCCATTTTTCAGCAGTTTTCATGAGAAGTTCTTTGAAACTATTACTGATAATTCTGCCTTGTGAATAATATTAAAATCTATGCGTAAAATAAATACTAATTGTGAGTTTTGTATATTATGATTTTTTTTTATTGAAATAAGGGAAAACTTGTGTAAGTGTTATAAATGTTTAGTACCGTACTATGCAAATCATGGTATGATACTGGTTGATTCAATCTGTTTGTAATATTTAGAACTGACCATGTGCTATCTGATTTATCATAGATGATACTGGTTGATTCAATCTGTTTGTAATATTTAGAACTGACCATGTGCTATCTGATTTATCATAGATGATGCTGGTTGATTCAGTCTGTTTGTAATATTTAGAACTGACCATGTGCTATCTGATTTATCATAGATGAGGCTGGTTGATTCAGTCTGTTTGTAATATTTATAACTGACCATGTGCTATCTGATTTATCATAGATGATGCTGGTTGATTCAATCTGTTTGTAATATTTAGAACTGACCATGTGCTATCTGATTTATCATAGATGATGCTGGTTGATTCAGTCTGTTTGTAATATTTAGAACTGACCATGTGCTATCTGATTTATCATAGATGATGCTGGTTGATTCAGTCTGTTTGTAATATTTAGAACTGACCATGTGCTATCTGATTTATCATAGATGATGCTGGTTGATTCAGTCTGTTTGTAATATTTAGAACTGACCATATGCTATCTGATTTATCATAGATGATGCTGGTTGATTCAGTCTGTTTGTAATATTTAGAACTGACCATATGCTATCTGATTTATCATAGATGATGCTGGTCGATTCAGTCTGTTTGTAATATTTAGAACTGACCATGTGCTATCTGATTTATCATAGATGATACTAGTTGATTCAGTCTGTTTGTAATATTTAGAACTGACCATGTGCTATCTGATTTATCATAGATGATGCTGGGAGATTACAGTATAATCCATTTTTTACTTCATGCATGAAGTGTTTTCTAGCATGCATGCATTTTTCTTTGGATCAAAATAAATATGAAACTAAGCACGTTTTTATTTATAATTTTCAACTGTCATTACTTTGCTGTTTTACAAACAGGTAACCTTATATAATGGTTACATTATGTAATGTGGATACATTGCTATTTTTCATTTGTTTGCTTTCAGACACTAAATGAAATATTGCTCTGTTTTAGACACACACAAAACAGTTCTATATGTGCTGCTGTTCACATTTTAAAATACAACAGTGAAATTTGCCAAAATTATGAACCATGAAGACACTTGATAGACAGACAGGCTTAGTAGCCCTTGCTGTTATTTCATAATTCATCAAACATTTTGACTTGTAAATGAGCCAAAAGCACATGAATATAGACAAAAAATTATCAACTAATAGATGATGTCTTGAGGTAGGTGGGTGGAGCTTGAGGTAAGTGGGTGGAGCTTAGGGTAGGTGGGTGGAGCTTGGGGATTCATGAGTCTGTGACTAGGTATGTCATGTTTTTACTTTGGTATGTCTGTCAGATTATTTGTAGATGTTTCCACCATATCACACTTAAGTCTTGATGTTGTGACCTCTGATAGTACGGGTTTGGTTTGGTTTGACCTTTGGTATTACTGGCTTGTTTTGGTTTCTTGTGACCTTTGGTATTACTGCTTTGGTTTGGTTTGGTGTAAACTTTGGTTGTTACAGTTTGGTTTGGCTAGGTGTTTTACAGCTCAGCAACTGCTTGAAGGTTATATTCTGGTAAGGTATGTGGAGAAGATTGCCTTGCTGCCCAAGAACATGCTGAAGTAGCTAATATGGGCTGCTAGTAAGAATATAAGCCACACCCTTTTGATTATTACAAGTCATGGAGCAATGTATTGGATATATATATATATATTGGAGAAAGGAAGGGAGAGGTAGAGAGAGACAGAGTCCACTTACCTGATGTACAGAAATTATAACACATCCTATTTTTCAAGCTACAACGGAGTCAGAGCTCATCCTGACTGGGTACAAGTTTGCTAAGCTGAATAATGTGTTACTACACACTTGTCCACTCATCCTGACTGGGTACAAGTTCGCTAAGCTGAATAATGTGTTACTACACACTCGTCCACTCATCCTGACTGGGTACAACTTTGTTAAGCTGAGTAATGTGTTACTACACACTCGTCCACTCATCCTGACTGAGTACAAATCGACTGAATAATGTGTTACTACACACTTGTCCCTGGGCTGAGTACATACAGAATCACTCCTTGAGAATTAATCTCAATGCATTATCTATCATTACCAATATCACTTGACATTTGGTGTGCTTCAGTTGTAAATAACTTATGACTAATCTGCCTAATTGATGTCAGTCTAAAACTTGTTGCAATAAAGTGGATACTAAAAATGGGTAAATATAATAACATATTGCAGTTAAATGCTCAGCCTATAATGTTTTAATAATGTTGGCATTTAAGTGACACTTTTTAGTAATTTGGGCATTAGTTTGATGTGTAGAAAGTGTCCTTCTCAAATAGTTATCACAGATCTTTATGAGTCTGACCTCTTTACAGTTAAGAGACAGATTGTCAAAATGTAGGTGATGTTTCATCTGTTCAGGTAATCTTGCAGTTGCCATGGTGACTCATTTTCAAGACAGAAGCTGTATTGATACATTGTCATTCCAACTGGCATGTAATTACTTTTCATAAGAAAATGGCATGTAATTACATTTCATAAGAAAATGGCATATGATTACTTTCCCTTAGAAAAATTGCACATTACTTTTCATAGAAAATGGCATGTGATTACTTTCCCTAAGAAAAATGGCATGTAATTACTTTTCATAAGAAAATGGCATGTAATTACATTTCATAAGAAAATGGCATATGATTACTTTCCCTTAGAAAAATTGCACATTACTTTTCATAGAAAATTGCATGTAATTACTTTCCCTTAGAAAAATGACATGTAATTACTATTCGTAAGAAAATGGTATGTGATTACTTTTAATAAGAAAAATCACATGTAATTACATTTCATAACAAAATATTGCCAACTTAAAATTTAAATGGGTATTTTAAGTACTTTAGCCAATTCCCACAAAGTTCCACACAATGTATGCAGTTATAATTTATTTTTAAAGCAGATAATGTCGAGACAATGGTTGATTGGTCAAAACCATGTTGAGGTAATGACCTTGAAATGTTCTTTTGGGCAGAGATTAATGCTAGTAACTGGAGTGGGCTATGGTCAGTAACAGAAGTAATTTTTATTTAAGGTGGTAGCATGCATGACAGGTCTGCATTATCAGGTTAAGTAACCTCCGTAGTAGTAATTTGAGAAACCAAGCTAAACACAGGGTAATTGAAGTCACTGTCATGGGAAATATAGGTCTCAGAGACACATTTTTGACAGAAGGGTGACGTGCTCCTCATGATGTTTCTTTACATGGTTTGCAAAAAACTGAGTTGGAGGAAGTGAACCGAACACAGGCTCTAACCTAGAGAAACTGAACTTAAAGCCATGGTAAGCAGATATTACTGAACAATGAAATATGGGGCACAATGACCTGGTTTTTACTGATAGCTGTTGTACATCTTGTGACGCGATTACGTACCAAGACTAAATGCAGCAGTTAACCAAAATAAATAGCGAAGTACAGGTGACCATTTAATGTTCAGGACTCCATATGATAAATCTAAATATCTATTGGGGTGGGTGGGTTTAAAACTAATTTTAATTATGTAATACTTATTCATAGATATTGTTGGTGTAAGTAGAGTCTAAGAAAAATTACTATAATGTAAACCCAGCCAAAAAGAAACTGAGCTGTAGGCAAAGGCTAATAAAAAAAAAATGGTCCATGAACAATAAGTCAGTGAAATTATTTTCACAGATGGTGGTCCATGAATAATATGTGACAGTGACATGATTTTCACTGTAAGTGGTCTATAAATAATAGGTGACAGTGACATGATTTTCACTGTTAGTGGTCTATGAATAATAGGTGACAGTGACATGATTTTCACTGATGGTGTTCCATGAATAGTAGTTAACAGTGACATGATTTTCACTGATGGTGGTCCATGAATAATAGTTGACAGTGACATGATTTTCACTGATGGTGGTCCATGAATAATAGTTGACAGTGACATGATTTTCACTGATAGTGGTCTATGAATAATATGTGACAGTGACATGATTTTCACTGATGGTGGTCCATGAATAATAGTTGATAGTGACATGATTTTGACTGATTGTGGTCCATGAATAATAGTTGACGGTGACATGATTTTCACTGATGATGTTCCATGAATGATATGTGACAGTGACATGATTTTGACTGATTGTGATCCATGAATAATATGTGACAGTGACATGATTTTCACTGATGGTGGTCCATGAATAATAGTTGACAGTGACATGATTTTCACTGATATTGGTCTATGAGTAATATGTGACAGTGACATGATTTTCACTGATGGTGATCCATGAATAATAGTTGACAGTGACATGATTTGCACTGATAGTGGTCTATGACTAATAGGTGACAGTGACATGATTTTCACTGATGGTGGTCCATGAATAATAGTTGACAGTGATAGGATTTTCACTGATGGTGTTCCGTGAATAATATGTGACAGTGACAGGATTTTCACTGATTATGGTCCATGAATAATAGGTGACAATGACATGATTTTCACCGATAGTGGTCTATGACTAATAGGTGACAGTGATATGATTTTCACTGATGGTGGTCCATGAATAATAGTTGACAGTGACATGATTTTCACTGTTAGTGGTCTATGAATAATAGTTGACAGTGACATGATTTTCACTGATGGTGATCCATGAATAATAGTTGACAGTGACATGATTTTCACTGATAGTGGTCTATGACTAATAGGTGACAGTGACATGATTTTCACTGATGGTGGTCCATGAATAATAGTTGACAGTGACATAATTTTCACTGATGGTGTCCCATGAATAATATGTGACAGTGACATGATTTTCACTGATTATGGTCCATGAATAATAGGTGACAGTGACATGATTTTCACTGATAGTGGTCTATGACTAATAGGTGACAGTGACATGATTTTCACTGATGGTGGTCCATGAATAATAGGTGACAGTGACATGAATTTCACTGATGGTGGTCCATGAATAATATGTAACAGTGGCATGATTTTCACTGATGGTGGTTCATGAATAATAGTTGACAGTGACATGATTTTCACTGATGATTTTAGTACTCGTACTTTAGTGAAAGACATGACTTTAAGAGAAATAGTCTATAAGAAAATGACCTACATGCAAACCCTTACCTGAGTCTTTACTAAGATTTGATGCAATATGTAATGGACCAGTTTTCATTTTATATTCACAAGAGAGGTATAGAAAGACCAGTATAGATATAAAAAAAGAAAAGGAAAGATGCATTAACCAGAAAAGTACTCATTTGCATGAAACAAGAGAGAGAGAGAGAGAGAGAGAGAGAGAGAGAGAGAGAGAGAGAGAGAGAGAGAGAGAGAGAGAGAGAGAGAGAGAGAGATAACATTATGTTGAAATAAAACGAAGTTGAATGAAAATACAAATCAACACATTGAGAGCAAAATTAGTGTTTATTTACACATTGTGCATAATTCAACACTAGGAAAACAAACTTTTCATATTTTTAGCACAAATAATAGCACTTGCCAAAAATTGTAATTAAAGTTATTTTTTTTAAGTTAAGACTATATAATTGATTCAACCAGAAATTATAGAATTAGCCGACAAAATGCAGGAGACGAGAAAAAAGGGATTGGAAAATTTGAACATTTTGTATTTTCAGATTTCATGTCAGTGTAAAGGCATATTGTTTGTCACAGTAAAAGTAGAGTATCTTGCATATATATATATATATATATATATCCCATTTTTTGAATGCATACATATAGCTGTGTGTATATCACAAAATCATGTTCTTTTGAATTCATACATATAACTGTGTATATAGGAAGATCACATTTTTTTAATGCATGCAAATAAGTGTATGTATACCATAGGATGTGTTTTGATGAATGAATACATGCATAGCTCCTTGTATACTATAACATGACATTCTTTTAAATGAATACATGTGTAGCTCCTTGTATATTATAACATGACATTCTTTTAAATGAATACATGTGTAGCTCCTTGTATATTATAACATGACATTCTTTTAAATGAATACATGTGTAGCTCCTTGTATATTATAACATGACATTCTTTGAAATGAATACATGTGTAGCTCCTTGTATATTATAACATGACATTCTTTTAAATGAATACATGTGTAGCTCCTTGTATACTATAACATGACATTCATTTAAATGCATACATGTGTAGCTCCTTGTATATTATAACATGACATTCTTTTAAATGAATACATGTGTAGCTCCTTGTATACTATAACATGACATTCATTTAAATGCATACATGTGTAGCTCCTTGTATACTGTTACATCACATTCTTTTAAATGCATGCATTTCACTATGTATACCATAAGATCTGTGTATGTTTTAATGCATACATTTCACTATGTACACCTAAAGATCTGTGTATGTTTTAATGCATACAGATAGCTGTATGTAAACCATAAGATCTGTGTATGTTTTAATGCATACAGATAGCTGTATGTACACCATAAGATCTGTGTATGTTTTAATGCATACAGATAGTTGTATGTACACCATAAGATCTGTGTATGTTTTAATGCATACATTTCACTATGTACACCATAAGATCTGTGTACGTTTTAATGCATACAGATAGTTGTATGTACACCATAAGATCTGTGTATGTTTTAATGCATACATTTCACTATGTACATCTAAAGATCTGTGTATGTTTTAATGCATACAGATAGCTGTATGTACACCATAAGATCTGTGTTCTTTGTGATGCATACATTTCACTATGTAAACCATAAGATCTGTGTATGTTTTAATGCATACAGATAACTGTATGTAAACCATAAGATCTGTGTAGTTTTAATGCATACAGATAGCTGTATGTACACCATAAGATCTGTGTATGTTTTAATGCATACAGATAGCTGTATGTACACCATAAGATCTGTGCATGTTTTAATGCATACATTTCACTATGTACACCTAAAGATCTGTGTACATTTTAATGCATACAGATAGCTGTATGTACACCATAAGATCTGTGTATGTTTATGCATACATTTCACTATGTAGACCATAAGATCTGTGTATGTTTTAATGCATACAGATAGCTAGCTGTATGTAGACCATAAGATCTGTGTTCTTTTTATGCATGTTGTGTAATTGTGATAATAGATTAAGTAACATTTGGTAAAGTAAAGGTTGGCTTTCCCAACATAAGTAAATATAAGAATGGTCAGTTTACGTTAATACATAACCACACAGATGCCTCTGCCTTCTACCTCCCCCATTTAACTCCCCCACCCAGTCCTTCAAAATAAATATACTATTACTCTTGCTTATCATTTTCATTGATACATAGAGGTATGTTATTTGCAATTTTTATCAAGTTCAATTCAGGATTATTCAAGTTACAATGGTACAATCTTTTCACAAAAAAGACACTATACAACAGAAAAGTGTGGTAATGGATTCAACAGAAACATGATGACACACGGTTAGGTTGATAAGATAAAAATCTTGTGATAAGAAATACATATGAAGAATTGTGAATGAATAATGAAATAGACCGATTTAAAATTCTGAAAAATAATACCAGCATTATTTAAAAAGTATGGATAAGTGGCACACAGTTTAATAAAACCTGCAAATTTGTAAAACAAAACAAAAAAGGTAAGGGCTCTTCTCTCCCCTGTTCTGTTCCTAAATAGTGTGATCATTAATTTCTTTGTTGTCATCTTTGGATTCAGTCTTTCCTACTTACTGTCTATGGTTGATGAGTCTAAATATAGAAACTTTATAAATAACGATTATTTTTTATTTTCTTATTATCATGTTTATATAAAATGTAGGTAATATCACTTCCTTGAATTTCAACATCAATTATATCATCAGCATTAATATCAGTAATAAGTCAGTTATCCATATCATCTGATTAGATGAAAATAAATCATCTGTACTGTCTTATAAGGTGAGTCCAACTGCAATCAACATACATTCAAATCTATTCCCAGGTAATGGCAAATTCTAGTGTCTATATCTTTTTTTCTACTTCTAAACTGCATAGATCTACATCTGACAGTGCATTATGTTTTTGAAGTCCTGGGTTGGTGCAGTTTGCAATTAGATTAATAACCAAATATATACCATAGATTTATTTTACATATATTCATTGCTTGCATAAACAACGTACACTACATAATACAAAATGTTACTTTTACGAAGAAAAAAAGGACACATTAATACCTGATAGACAAACTCTATGAAAAAAATGGAACACATTAATATTTGATTGACAAACACTGAAAAAAATGGAACACATTAATACTTGACATACATACTACAGCTAGAAAGCATACACAGGGATGGAAATGAATTCTTAGTACAATATTCTTGTTGTAGTTTCAATGTTGAAACTAAGAAAGTGCAAGGACAAACACAAGGAATCAGTTTTCAGCAAATGTTTTGTAGATGATGTATGTATATAACATACCTTTATAGCATCAATGTTTGTATGCATGCACAAACATGTATGTATGTATGTATGTATGTATGTATGTATGTATGTATGTATGTATGTATGTGTGTGTGTGCGCATGCGTGCATGCGTGTATGTATGTATGTATTATTTATTTATCACAGCATCAGCCTATGCAATTCATTTACAAGTAACACCCTAGCAAAATTATCACAGTTTTGTATTTGTCACCCTACTATCATAAAAGATAAAAGGCTGATTTTGATATGGACAGAATTTAGGCATGTGTAAGTTGTGCCTTTTCAAGTTGCTTATCTTTGCAGTTTGTTAGGAGTAATCAGTAGAACAAACAAGATATCCTGATCTACCAGTTCTTTGTGCATGACAGTGTTTTGTTCACAGCTGGACTATATTTTCTTTTCAATCTGAACTTGGGACATTTGCAAAAACTTAAACAAAAATCATCATAAAGAAATCACTTTATTTGTCCATTGATATTTTTAATTTAAATATTTCATTTAAAAAAGAATGCAGATTGACCTTGTCACTATGTTATATAGATTTTTTTTTTTACACTGAAATGAGTTTAAAGAATATATAGATAATACCAAAGATTTTTTCAATTGAGTAAAGATAGTGGAGAACATTTAAAATAATGTATGACAGACATTATTATCAAATATGATTTACAATACACAATACACAATTATTATCAAATACTATTTGCAATACACAAAACAGTACAGGATGTAGTCTGCAAACATCAAAGACCCAGATATACAAGCTCATCATGTGCAGATACTGTTATCAAAGTCGGCATATCAACATCAAAACTCTTCTCAGTGTAATGGGCTGGTTGTATGGGGTTGTGAGAATGGTAATTAAAGTTTAATTTATGGATCACTGTCTTTCCTTACAATAGATTTTCTTACAATAGATTTTCTTACAATAGATTTTATGTTCATGGCAGCATTTCCTTTGTACAGGATATGATTATGAATTATTTTGATTAATAACATTTTCCCATAGAGGGGGCTTGCACCAAAAGTACAAAATGAAGAAAATAATACATCATAGTTATATAAATTTTGTAAGGATTACAAAGTAAAACAGTAATATCACTAAGGTAAGGCAGTGACCAGGCAAATCTAAGAAATGGAAGGAATGAAAATGTTTTGAATTGAAAACATTTAAATATAAACAATACTCCACTTGCCTATATGAGGCAAACATATCTGGGTCCGTGCTATTTGCATGGCATAAATTAGTTACAGAATTAAATTCACATACCTCAAGATACATTAAGCATCTGAGTTTATGATGGTGGAGAGTTGCTGTATGTAGTAGGCATTGTCCTTGTTTGGCTGTCCAACAGAGTCTCGGGCCAGCTGGTGACAGATATCCAGCAGCTTGTTTGTCATTTCCAGCTTCTGCTTTTTGGGGCGGGTGTTATTGCTGCGATTTCGTTTGTTGGCAAACCATGACTTGACCTGTGCCACAGAAATACCTCCAGACTTAGCAAGCTGTTCTTTTTCTGCCTTGGTTGGGTAGGGGCTTTTGATATGTTCATGATACCAATCTGTCATGATTTGGATTGCCTGGTTATTAAGAGGCTCATTGTGACGTCGACGTTTACTGTTCTGATCTGTTGAATACTTTACGTCATCATTCTCCTTTTCTGAATCAGGAGAAAGACTTCTTTTGCATCTGGACGTTGTATTTTCTTCATCGTCTAGCTTACTAGTACAGTCTAATATTTCCTGCTGGTTTGTGATGTTGCTTGTGTCATCGCTAGTGTCATCATTCTGAACAGTAGAAGTTGGGGTACATTTTGTTTTTGATGACAAGATAGTAGTAGATGTGGATACATCACTTGATTGAATTTGGCTCTTTTTCATTGAGTACGAGAGACTCTTGGCAAAACCAGCCTCAACATTGAACTGGCTCAAGTCAGGATAGGTCTGTGATTTTGGTGTAAATCCTGGCATGGACATAGACAGCCGTGGAGAAACATTTCTGTGTGCAATCGGTGGGATATTTTCCTTCCGTCTGTTAATATTGGCAACTCGTAAAATTGGATAGCATGGCACTGGGGTGGATGCCTGACAGTGTTTACCCGGCATCTCGTTGTTTGTCGTCATGGTAACCATGCTTTTAGCATTGGTGTTTTGGTACTGAATAACAGGAGAGGCATTGAGATCTGAGCTGTAACCACTGTCTTGGATTTTAGAAACATTTTTACCTGATGGGTAGATGTTTTTGTTGAGTTTGTCATTATTGACATTGGTTGCCGATATTGAAGTTGCAATGTGGGAATTTGTGGCATTTGAGCTATTGAGGGTGTTATTCAAGATGGATGGCCTACTTGTATCCTCATTATCAGTTGTTCCTACTATGGACACCTCAGGGTCAGTTGGCTTAAGAGAATTAAGTGCCATCAAATATTCTGGAGTAGAGCAGCGAGTAAATTCCACATTCTGGTTGTTTAGATTTATCAGCGGATCATTGTGTTGGTCATTCTGAGTTGAAGTGTTGGAATTTACAAGGTTTACTGGTGGACAGAATCCCCATGTCAGAGGTCTTTCATTTGAGACAGGGTTTCCTCCCACATACGCACTGGGACAGTGCCAGGAATACATTTCCTCCCACTCTAGATTGTAACCATAACTAAAGTTGTCACCGTTCTCCTGTAATGACATAGCTGGGCCACTGTGTTGTTGGTTGGTGTAATAATACTCTGTCCCTTCAGTCTTCTCATCATTAGACATGTGGGGTTGAGAGGGGTGGGAGTGTATTTCACTGATAGGGGACAAAGTCCATGATCCAAAGTTGGTGGTACTCTGAGTGCTGCTTTCACAAATTGAAGGACCTTCCCCATTGGTTGTAGACATGTTCTCAATACTTGAATAAAGTTCTTCAAAGGTCTGCAGATTTTCACATTCATTTGGTTGAAGTTTCTCATCTACTTCCATTACTAGATTAGGTTTGACCAAATTTATGTTTTAAAGTTCTGAAATGTACTCACAGTTGCCCTAATCAAAACTCCTGTAAGTAATATCAACTGCATTGCCTCTTTTAGAACATTTTGTTACTCTACAACACAACAATCAACATATGTTATTTTTTTAGATTTAAAACCCTTTCTACCCATTGGTTAGCTTCAGTTAGCTATTTGCTTTCTGTGTCCTTCACAGCTTGAACAATTTGTTGAAAAATTTCATGCATGCATGCTGCATGCATGGCCCTTACAGGCCACATAGGGACAGGGTTCACTCAGTGGTTGAGTTACTCATGTGTGACAGTCATGACCTAATGGACCTTAATTGCACCAGCATGTATGCTTATATGAACCAGGCTTCAGGAACCATTTATTTCTAATTTTTTAATTCATTTATGCATCTTTTTTGATGTTTGGATATATGCAACAGTACTTATTATATTAAGCAGTAAATTCTTTGTTGAATTTATTTTTGTATTTATTTATTCTAATTTATTTATTGCATGTATGATTGTTCTTTCATTATTTCTTATGTCATATAGTTTGAAGAATGAGTCTGTATGGCTTAAAATGGTTTCATAGACATTCCTTGGCTGAAACATATACATACTATAATTAGTTAAACATTATAATTATATTTTTTTTGTTAAAGCTTGGAGCTTCTACAAAGAATACAAGAATAATGTAACCATCCTAATGGGTCTACAGAACATTATCATTGACTGCAATTATTTTCCATTCTATTTTTTCTCAGTTTCCTTTTGTTGCGATGCCTAATTTTATTTTATGTGCTCGATCATATTGTATGATATTTTGCTGTATTGAAACAAACACCACTTCCACCCCCACCACCACCATCATCGTCAATGACACCATAATCAACACATATCTGCTTAGAATAGTTTTTCTTCTTTTTCCTTTCATCACTTTTTTTTCTTTCTCTCCATTCTTCATCTGAGTCCCATATAATGTTTTACAACAGAAGTTATAAATTATCATTAACATTTACTTGGATCATATTCAGCTGTATTTAAAACAACTACAACTCACACCACCACCACCACCACCACCACCATCATCATCATCATCATCATCATCATCATCATCATCATCACCAATGACACCATACTCAAGAAATGTTTAACTGATTAGAATTTCAAGTTTTTCTTTGATTTCATCAATTGTTCTTTCTTTCCTTTCTTTCTTAACCAGAGTGGCATATAATGTGTTACAACAAAATTGATACATTATCAATGACAATATTAAAATGTGTTACAACAAAATTGATACATTATCAATGACAATATTAAAATGTGTTACAACAAAATTGATACATTATCAATGACAATATTAAAATGTGTTACAACAAAATTGATACATTATCAATGACAATATTATAATGTGTTACAACAAAATTGATACATTATCATTAACATTGACAGTATTAAAATGTGTTACAAAAATTGATACATTATCAATGACAATATTAAAATGTGTTACAACAAAATTACATTATCATTAACATTGACAGTATTAAAATGTGTTGCAAAAATTGATACATTATCATTAACATTGAAAATATTAAAATGTGTTGCAAAAATTGATACATTATCATTAACATTGACAATATTGCAAGAAAAGATTCAAGTGGAGTTGAGTAGTTGGGTGCCTGGGCTGACTGATGAGACTTGATTAATTCTGATTAATCCTATATACTGGACTCCAAAGGGTATGCCACTGTTGTCATGGATGAATGGATATTGGCCTACTATCCTACTTTTTGGGTCTGATTTTGTGGAATGTCAATAACATTCTTTGATTCTATTTTTAGGTCCTGAAAAAGAAAAAAAACTTTTAAAATGGGTTAATCAGACATGGAATAAGTAAAGGAAATTGTATAAATGACAAACTTAATTTAAAGATTCTGTTGACAGATAAATTATCTGCAAATTAAATATTTTTTTTTTTTAAAGTGGGGATATAATATCACTGTTTCAGTCACTATCCTTTCTGTCCATAGTTAACACTTTGTTGTTTACTCTGTAATTTTAATGCTGTTGAAGAACAGTGGATATGACATTGTATACTTGTACAGTATTTAGGGCTAGAATTTTTATTTATACTTGTACAGTATTTAGGGCTAGAATTTTTATATGTACTTGTACAGCATGTAGGGCTAGAATTTTTATATATACTTGTACAGTATTTAGGGCTAGAATTTTTATATGTACTTGTACAGCATGTAGGGCTAGAATTTTTATATATACTTGTACATCATTTAGGGTTAGAATTTTCTTAATATTTGTACAGCATTTAGGGCTAGAAAACTTTGTATACTTGTACAGCATTTAGGGCTAGAATTTTTTATATATACTTGTACAGCATGTAGGGCTAGAATTTTTATATATACTTGTACAGCATTTAGGGCTAGAATTTTTATATATACTTGTACAGCATGTAGGGCTAGAATTTTTATATATACTTGTACAGCATGTAGGGCTAGAATTTTTATATATACTTGTACAGCATGTAGGGCTAGAATTTTTATATATGCTTGTACAGCATGTAGGGCTAGAATTTTTATATATGCTTGTACAGCATGTAGGGCTAGAATTTTTATGTATACTTGTACAGCATTTAGGGCTAGAATTTTTTATGTATACTTGTACAGCATTTAGGGCTAGAATTTATATATACTTGTACATCATTTAGGGTTAGAATTTTCTTAATATTTGTACAGCATTTAGGGCTAGAAAACTTTGTATACTTGCACAGCATTTAGGGCTAGAAAACTTTGTATACTTGTACAGCATATAGGGCTGGAAAACCTTTTATACTTGTACAGCATTTAGGGCTAGAAAATGTTGTATACTTGTTGAGCATTTAGAGCTAGAAAACTATTTATACTTGTTGAGCATTTATGGCTATGAATCTTTGTATACTTGTACAATATTTAGGGCTAGAAAACTTTGTATACTGGTACAATATTTAGGGCTAGAAAACATAGTATAATGGTATAGTATTTAGGGCTAGAAAACTTTGTATACTGGTACATCATTTAGGGCTAGAAAACTTTGTATACTTGTACAATATTTAGGGCTAGAAAACTTTGTATACTGGTACAGTATTTAGGGCTAGAAAACTTTGTATACTGGTACATCATATAGGGCTAGAAAACTTTGTATACTTGTACAATATTTAGGGCTAGAAAACTTTGTATACTTCTTGAGCATGGAGGGCTAGAAAACATAGTATACTGGTACAGTATTTAGGGCTAGAAAACTTTGTATACTGGTACAGTATTTAGGGCTAGAAAACTTTGTACACTGGTACAGTATTTAGGGCTAGAAAACTTTGTATACTGGTACAATATTTAGGGCTAGAAAACTTTGTATACTGGTACAGTATTTAGGGCTAGAAAACATAGTATAATGGTATAGTATTTAGGGCTAGAAAACTTTGTATACTGGTACAGTATTTAGGGCTAGAAAACTTTGTATACTGGTACAATATTTAGGGCTAGAAAACTTTGTATACTGGTACATCATTTAGGGCTAGAAAACTTTGTATACTTGTACAATATTTAGGGCTAGAAAACTTTGTATACTGGTACAGTATTTAGGGCTAGAAAACTTTGTACACTGGTACATCATTTAGGGCTAGAAAACTTTGTATACTTGTACAATATTTAGGGCTAGAAAACTTTGTATACTTCTTGAGCATGGAGGGCTAGAAAACATAGTATACTGGTACAGTATTTAGGGCTAGAAAACTTTGTATACTGGTACAGTATTTAGGGCTAGAAAACTTTGTATACTGGTACAGTATTTAGGGCTAGAAAACTTTGTATACTGGAACAATATTTAGGGCTAGAAAACTTTGTATACTGGTACAGTATTTAGGGCTAGAAAACATAGTATAATGGTATAGTATTTAGGGCTAGAAAACTTTGTATACTGGTACAGTATTTAGGGCTAGAAAACTTTGTATACTGGTACAATATTTAGGGCTAGAAAACTTTGTATACTGGTACAATATTTAGGGCTAGAAAACATAGTATAATGGTATAGTATTTAGGGCTAGAAAACTTTATATACTGGTACAGTATTTAGGGCTAGAAAATGTTGTATACTGGTACAATATTTAGGGCTAGAAAACTTTGTATACTGGTACAATATTTAGGGCTAGAAAACTTTGTATACTGGTACAATATTTAGGGCTAGAAAACATAGTATAATGGTATAGTATTTAGGGCTAGAAAACGTTGTATAATGGTATAGTATTTTGGGCTAGAAAAGTTTGTATACTTGTTGAGCATTTAGGGCTAGGAAATTTCACTCCTCAACTAATACTGTCCACTTGTTCTTACTAGTTGTGTGTGAGGAATTGAACATCACTGTTTCAAGATGCTTATTTTAAGGGACAATCGGTACTTTAAGTAGATTCAAGTATCGAGTACTTTGTAAACTGAGTAACATTGATGTGGGATCAAAAGAAGTTTCCATTCACTTGCTTTATAGGACCGGAATAAGTTTAAATTCTCTTGCCCTGCAGGAGATGTAATCAAATTATGTTTATAAAACCCATACATCATTAGATTGTTTGTTGTGAAATGAAATAATCTACCATTAAAAAAGTAAAACCTTTCCTAATTCTTCATGAAAACTGCATAATACAATTTGTCCAAATTTAGCAGAAAACTTCCTGACATGAAGGGCTTTCAGTTTAATTGCATGATGCCATCTACCATCAAATATGATCAGCATTGCTGAAAACAGAAACATCAAATGACTTCTTTTAGAAAATGCTAAATAGAATTTGTCTAAACTTTATGGAAATCAATGTGGCATACAAAACTTTAATGTTATACACATGCTGCCGATGTACCATGAGATGCAGTAACTTTTACATAAAAAAAACATTAATGACTTCTATGCTACACTAAATACAAAATTTGATCTATACAGAAAGCATTGTGGCATAAAGGGCTTTCATATTTGTGACATAAAGGGCTTTCATATGTGTGGAAATAATGCCAACCTATCATCAGATATGGCCACCAATACTAAAATGTGAAAAACTTTAAATGAAGCTTCTTATTATTCATGTTTTTCTAAGCGGAGATTGACTTTTTGGGTATTAAAGACTTTAAAAATTTATGCCAGATCACAAGCAAATATGGTCACTATTATTCAAATTAAAAAAGCCTTTAAATGATGTCTCAATCATGATTAAACAGAGTTTAATTAAATTTACAGACTGCTTCAGTGGCATAGGTGGTTAGAGTATCCAACTCAGATATAGAAGGTTGCAGGTTCAAACCCCGAACAAGTCATGCCAAAGACTTATAAAAATGGTTTGAATCTGCCTCTCTTGGCACTCAGCATTAAGAGGTTAATGTTAGGACTGGTCAACCTGGTGTTAGGATAATGTGACTGGTCAACCTGGTGTAAGAGATGATGCTACGTGTCACTGTTATGATGCCACGGTGCTAGATATTACAATAAACTGCCACACTGCAGACATCATGGCAGTAAGCCTTGTAAATTATTAAAGAAATGTTGAAAAAGCAAATAACAATAAATTTTACACAAAGTACAAAGATAGTACATTGTGACATCAAATATGGCTGCTGTAACTGACCATACTTAATAAAGACATTTAATAACTTCTTTTAAAAGGGTTTTCTAATTTGTATAAATCATGCCAATCCATCATCAAATATGGCTGCTGTAACTGACCATACTTAATAAAGACATTTAATAACTTCTTTTAAAAGGGTCTTCTAGTTTGTATAAATCGTGCCAATCCATCATCAAATATGGCTCATATGTTGTTCTTCAATGTTCTGTACCATAATTTGTTAATTGATCTTTTAAAATGTCAGTATTAATTTCCTTTTTATACCAAAGCAATCAAGGCTGCAGATGTTCCTTATAAAGACAACTCACACTAATGGTTCTCTGCATCCTGTGTGATATAAAATGATGTCATGCTTCATGTGTGATATAAAATGATGTCATGCTTCATGTGTGATATAAAATGATGTGATGTCATGCTTCATGTGTAATATAAAATGATGTCATGCTTCATGTGTGATATAAAATGATGTCATGCTTCATGTGTAATATAAAATGATGTCATGCTTCATGTGTAATATAAAATGATGTCATGCTTCATGTGTAATATAAAATGATGTCATGCTTCATGTGTAATATAAAATGATGTCATGCTTCATGTGTAATATAAAATGATGTCATGCTTCATGTGTAATATAAAATGATGTCATGCTTCATGTGTAATATAAAATGATGTCATGCTTCATGTGTGATATAAAATGATGTCATGCTTCATGTGTGATATAAAATGATGTCATGCTTCATGTGTGATATAAAATGATGTCATGCTTCATGTGTGATATAAAATGATGTCATGCTTCATGTGTAATATAAAATGATGTCATGCTTCTTGTGTAATATAAAATGATGTCATGCTTCATGTGTAATATAAAATGATGTCATGCTTCATGTGTAATATAAAATGATGTCATGCTTCATGTGTAATATAAAATGATGTCATGGTTCATGTGTAATATAAAATGATGTCATGCTTCATGTGTAATATAAAATGATGTCATGCTTCATGTGTGATATAAAATGATGTCATGCTTCATGTGTGATATAAAATGATGTCATGCTTCAAATGTCATGAGCTCTTGAATTAAAAATGTTCGGTACCAACAAAGTTACTAGTGAGGTACTGTTTTATTTATGTCACCAGAGAGATTCTGGACTAAAAAAGCTTCAGCCATGCCTATTTCAGAAAGTATTTTATGCTATGCAACTTTATCAGTCATCAAAATAAATTTAAAAAAAGAAATGCTCTTAAGTAATTATATTCACAAATGAAACTGTAAACAGCTACACCCAAATGTTTGGAGAATTCTCAGCTGTTGTACATCTGAGCTCTTGATTTTAAATTAGTATACACAAACTGCATACATAGCTAAATATTTTTCAAGAAATTAGTTGCATGCCTCTTTCTACAGTTGTTTACAATTTAGACCTAATCACATACAAGATATGGGTGCATTCTTGAAGTAAATAGTTTTCACAATATCAGTTCTTATTTTTCATTATTATTATTTGGAAAGCCAAGTCGGTTCCTTGAGACTAAAGAATATTTTGGTGCAAGTTGAATTAATATAAAAATTATTTTTCAGTTTTCGTAGGTGTTAGTATATACATGTAAATGGTAAAGACTATATGTTTTGTGTATAAATTAGTGTTCGTGAAGATATTTCAGGTTTATTTACAAGGATTTACAGGAATTAATTAAACACAGTAAGACCTAATTAAATTTGGACGGTATAGGGGGTTTCAGGATTAGTAATGTGATTCGGCATCTCTACGTCTTAATTTAAAATTGGCAATCTTGATAGAAGTCAGTCATCATCTTTGCCACCACATGCCATTCATGTTTTTTTTATATAGACTGTGCTATTAAGGTATTGATTTGTACCTATACTACATCCATCACATCACATTGTGCCCATACTACATCCATCACATTGCATTTGTACCCATACTACATCCATCACATTGCATTTGTACCCATACTACATCCATCACATCACATTGTACCCATACTACATCCATCACATCACATTGTACCCATACTACATCCATCACATTGCATTTGTACCCATACTACATCCATCACATTGCATTTGTACCCATATTACATCCATCACATTGCATTTGTACCCATACTACATCCATCACATTGCATTTGTACCCATACTACATCCATCACATTGCATTTGTACCCATACTACATCCATCACATTGCATTTGTACCCATACTACATCCATCACATTGCAGTTCAAAATTGCTTTGCATAACCTACATATTACTGCCCTTTCACTGTGTTCAGTTTGCACACACACAAAAAAAAATATTCCAGTCATTATTGCCCTCACAATATCTTCCCTCTGTTGATTATACAAATGATTCCCTCCCCATCACTGCCAGATTTTCAACATGCTCTTGTATGACTATTAGGCAGATGTTAGCAATCTCAACTGCTTTTGTATGACTATTAGGCAGATGTTAGCAATCTCAACTGCTTTTGTATGACTATTAGGCAGATGTTAGCAATCTCAACTGCTCTTGTAAATGACTATTAGGCAGATGTTAGCAATCTCAACTGCTTTTGTAAATGACTATTAGGCAGATGTTAGCAATCTCAACTGCTTTTGTATGACTATTAGGCAGATGTTAGCAATCTCAACTGCTTTTGTATGACTATTAGGCAGATGTTAGCAATCTCAACTGATTTTGTAAATGACTATTAGGCAGATGTTAGCAATCTCAACTGCTTTTGTAAATGACTATTAGGCAGATGTTAGCAATCTCAACTGCTTTTGTATGACTATTAGGCAGATGTTAGCAATCTCAACTGTTCTTGTATTACTATTAGGCAGATGTTAGCAATCTCAACTGCTTTTGTATGACTATTAGGCAGATGTTAGCAATCTCAACTGATTTTGTAAATGACTATTAGGCAGATGTTAGCAATCTCAACTGCTCTTGTAAATGACTATTAGGCAGATGTTAGCAATCTCAACTGCTTTTGTATGACTATTAGGCAGATGTTAGCAATCTCAACTGTTCTTGTATTACTATTAGGCAGATGTTAGCAATCTCAACTGCTCTAGTATATGACTATTAGGCAGATATTAATAATCTCAACTGCTCTAGTATATGACTGACTATTAGGCAGATTTTAACAATCTCAACTGCTCTAGTATATGACTATTAGGCGGATGGTAGCCAGGAGAGTGATCTCAGACTTTCTTGGTGTCTTGTTTCTTTTCCTTATTTATTGGTGAAATGTTTTTTTTTTGTGAGTTGTTAATATCATATTGTTTTAACACTACTGCATGTTTTTCCAGGAAAAAATCTTAGGCAAATAATCTTAAGATGGATATTAATTTAAATCACAGATCTAATACAGAAATGACCAGGTAACTGACACTTCGCATTTTACATTTCCCTGGAACAATAGTTATCCAGGAATAATTCATCATGTAATTTAAATTTTGCAACATACATGTGTATAGAGACTTACAAATTAAGTGTAGCATACAATATTTGTTTTTTTTAAAAATGGTTGATGCCCATTTCAAAATTGAAACTTTTAGAAAACATATATACTGACAATGCATGATATAACTACTAAGAATTTCTTCTGAAAACAGTATTTAATCTCATGACCTGCTTAATACATTGAAAATGACCAGTAAATAAAAACAGATTTGTTATGCTAAAAACTTGTATGCCTTATTAGGCATCATGTAATATAGTATGATGTTGCCAATCACTTGTGTGTTATCAATTTAATTGACATAAAAAAACTCAACTTGTTCACAATCAACAGTTACAAGACTTTGTGTATCCCTTGTAAATTGGGTAAGTTGGAAGTATTTTTTGCAGTAATCTCAGAACATCTTTCCTTTAGAGTGAATGAATTCAGGCCTTGTATAATTATCAGCTGTTGGCACCCCTTATGAGTCATATGTTTCCTGTACCAGATCAATTAAGGTGTACACTGAAATTGTGGCAGCTACTTTTGAGATTTTGATGGATGTTGTGACCATAGTACGAAAGGATACTGTTATGATTGCTAGAACTGGGGAGGTATTTGTTTCTTGCCCTTAGTGAGCAAGAATCTAACATGACTGATTTTGGAGAAGACCAAGTCTGTTGTAGATTCTACACCGGGAGAAAAGCTGGCAGAATTCCAGGTTAGGAGGCAGAAAGGAGCGCACCACATTATAACAGAACAATCCTTAGAATTACAGTCACTCCTATCTGTTTTGTGGACTTTGGGAAAGTATTGAACATGATGGATACAAGCGCCATATGGAAAATCCTTAGGTAGTATGGCATCCCAGGGAAGATCATCAGCATTATACAGTGTTTCATCATACAGTAAACTGGGTGATGAAGATGGCAATACAGTGGACATGGTGATGAAGATGGCAATGAAGTAGACTGGGTGATGAAGACGGCAATACAGTAAACTGGGTGTTGAAGATGGCAATGCAGCAGACTGGGTGATGAAGATGGCAATACAGTGGACTGGGTGATGAAGATGGCAATACAGTGGACTGGGTGTCGAAGATGGCAATACAGAAGACTGGGTGATGAAGATGGCAATACAGTAGACTGGGTGATGAAGATGGCAATATAGTGGACTGGGTGATGATGGCAATACAGTGGACTGGGTGTCGGAGATGGCAATACAGTAGACTGGGTGATGAAGATGGCAATACAGTAGACTGGGTGATGAAGATGGCAATAGACAGTAGATTGGGTGATGAACATGGCAATACAGTAGACTAGGTGATGAAGATGGCAATACAGTAGACTGGGTGATGAAGATGGCAATACAGTAGACTGGGTGATGAAGATGGCTATACAGTAGACTGGGTGATGAAGATGGCAATGCAGTAGACTGGGTGTGTAAGATGGTAATACAGTAAACTGGATGTTGAAGATGGCAATACAGTATACTGGGTGTTGAAGATGGCAGTACAGTGGACTGGGTGTCAAAGATGGCAATACAGTAGACTGGGTGTCGAAGATGGCAATACAGTAGACTGGGTGATGAAGATGGCAATACAGTGGACCTTAATTAAAAACCAGGAAGATCATGCTTTGCAAACAATATTGGAATGATATTATGTCAGAAGTCAAATTGTACTCATGATGTCATTAAAGTCACATAACACTCATGATACATTATAAAAGGTTAGATAACACTCATAATACATTCTTAAAGGTTACAAAACATCTTAAAGTTACATAATGTTTTAGATATCATGAAAGTCACATATTACTTGTGTCATTGAAGTCATGTAACATTTATTTAAAAGTCATAAAACTCATGTTATAATAATCACATGAATTGTGATATCATGTAATTAAAACAACATGCTTTAAGAATATGTGTTATGTTTATCTTTTATGTAAATATTTCAAACTTAACCTTTAGTTGGTTCTGTATAAACACTACTGTGCTGAAGTACTTTAAATACATACATACTTGCATACATGCATACATACATACATACATACATACATACATACATACATACATACATACATACATACAGGTAGTAAATTCATACAACACATGATATATCATAAATATCACATAGCACTAAAAGTATCATGGGATAAAATGCTGTTTCCATACTTTAGTGTATCACATAACAACATCACTGAGAGGGAAAGCCCTTAATGAACGAATCATAAACTTATTTTTAATTGACATAAAATATATGAAAAGAATTGAATAATATCTGCAATCAGCTTGTGGAATATACAAATGATTTATCTGTGCTTCATAACTTTAAATGATTGCATATTTAAGATTAAAATGGATTTTAGGGATTAAAATAAGTGTACATATTTAAATGTATTTCTTTGTCAATACTTTCATTTATGTAACAAATACCAAAATGCTAAGAAAAGTTATAACAGAAATTGCAAACAAATCTTCTTAGCACCATGTAAATTGAATAATACACAATTTGTAAAGTGAATAATACACAATTTGTAAATTGAATAATACACAATTTGTAAATTGAATAACACAATTTGTTTCTCTCCAGTCTTGGATTAGTTTTTTGAATAATACACAATTTGTTTCTCTCCAGTCTTGGATTAGTTTTTTGTGTACTATTTTGATATTTCTGTGTGTTACAGGGTTTACTGTCCAGCTTCAGAAACAAAGTCTGTTTGAGCATTTCATTCCTTTTTGTGTTGCAGGGCATTATTGACCAGGTGCAGAAACACAAACTGTTATTTATAGAGACCCAAGATGCTGCAGAGACCTCCCTGGCTCTACTTAACTATCAGAAGGTAATTTAAGTAGATCTTGCACCATGCAGATTTTGACTAAAGAGGGATTGGCTTGAGAAAAAAAATCATTATAGCTTTAAACATCTCTGTTTAGAAAAGGAAGAGTTTTGAAATGTATGCTTTGGCACAAAATCTGGTGAAAACAAATCATTTAAAAAAATTGTGGATAACTTATTTTTAAGGAGTACAACGATGCCTATTACAAGCTAATTTTCCCCAGTCTTTAATGGGTTGATATTGCGATGCCATCCATATGTCTGGTACTCAATCCATTACCGATGTCTGGTACTCAGTCCATTACCGCACATTTTCCTAAACAGATCAGTAAAATTTCACAATTTGTTTTAGTTTTGCTCTCTTGGTGATATCTGTCAGCAAGTGGTGATTCATCCTAGACTCAAAATCCTGCAGTCTCTGTGAAAGAGTCTTTACATTGACATTTTTTCAGACTCAAAATCCTGCAGTCTCTGTGAAAGGGTCTCTACATTGACATTTTTTGATAGTTGCAATAGAATGATACATATATATACAATGTATAGCATTGTGAGCAAATATATAACAATAATGCAATATGATAGCTTGTATAGCAAATATATAACAATAATGCTATATGATAGCTTGTATAGCAAATATATAACAATAATGCTATATGATAGCTTGTATAGCATCTTCAATTTAAAATAAAAGTGTTTCTGTGTTATGTTGTTGTGTCTATGATATATATATTTTGTCCTCTCTTTAATTTAATTTTAGTATATGTTTATATCAGTTCTAAAGTAATTACTGGCCTTACTCTTTTAAAACTATAATATCATGTATCATTTGGGAATGCTAGTAAAAAAGTGTAGATTTGTATAATATAGTTATGTGTTGATGCACAAATAATACAAAATAATCACGATTCCTTTAAATGTTTTCAATCATACATTTTTGGCTAATTGTTATCTAATTTATATTTAATGTTTCATATATTATTAATATTATTCATGTTTTCTACTTGTCATGTGCTATTGTTTGATATTATAAAGAGGAACTTGTAAATTCCTTTGAATTTTTGTGTTATTTAGGCCTGCAATAATGGAAGAGGAGCTGTCCTTCTGTCTGTAGCTAGAGGCAAGGTCTCTGAAGGGATAGATTTTGGTGAGTAATATACACAACACAATATTATTGCTTAGGTGTAATAATTAATTTAATATAATTTTTTTCCCCTTCTTTTTCTTTCTACAAGAAAATAAAATGTGTACCCATGGCCTTGGGAAGTATCTTGAGTTCAGGTGCTGCATCCAGTTCAAGGTCATATTTCAGTCTGGTAGATGTGTTATAGGCTGAATCCAGCATGTAAAGTTTAGTTACATATGCATATATATGTATCAGGTTTATTGAAACATTTCGGGAAAAGGAGTAATTTTTTATAGACATGGATAAAGCAAGGGAATTTTTTTTTAAAGTAAGGAATATTGGGTTTTTGTGGTGAATATTTTTTTTAAAGTAAGGAATATTGGGTTTTTGTGGTGAAAATTTTTTTAAAGTAAGGAATATTGGGTTTTTGTGGTGAATATTTTTTTTTGTTCTTGCTTGAACCTATTTGTTGTGCTGAAGGTCACCACAGATAAATAAGCACCACTTTACAGAGTGAAGGTCACCAAAGATAAATAAGCACCACTTCACAGAATGAAGGTCACCACAGATAAATAAGCACCACTTCACAGAGTGAAGGTCACCACAGATAAATAAGCACCACTTCACAGAATGAAGGTCACCACAGATAAATAAGCACCACTTCACAGAATGAAGGTCACACAAATAAAAAGCACCACTTCACAGAATGAAGGTCACCACAGATAAATAAGCACCACTTTACAGAGTGAAGGTCACCAAAGATAAATAAGCATCACTTCACAGAATGAAGGTCACCACAGATAAATAAGCACCACTTCACAGAGTGAAGGTCACCACAGATAAATAAGCACCACTTCACAGAGTGAAGGTCACCACAGATAAATAAGCACCACTTCACAGAATGAAGGTCACCACAGATAAATAAGCACCACTTCACAGAATGAAGGTCACACAAATAAAAAGCACCACTTCACAGAATGAAGGTCACCACAGATAAATAAGCACCACTTCACAGAATGCCAAAAAACAGCTAGAGTGAAACTGTCTTAAATCTGTTGAAGACTGCTGTGGGTTAATTTGCATAAGTAAAATGGAACAACCCAATTTCTTTGAAGTTCTAGATAACTAAATGATGTGCATGTTATGGAACAAAAGTTGCTGTCATTATCGGAGATTATTTACAAGTTTATGGTAAACAGCACCAAAACTTGAACCTGAACTTCACTCTTTAAATAAAATGCAAAACATGATTATTTTGATAGTTGGAATAGCATAAAAGAGTAATCCATTTTTGAAGGTAGTGTCAGTATGCAGCTGTGATTTAATGAAAGATGAGCCATCTTTTAATCAAATTCCAGCAAAATTAAATTTATTTTGTGCACACACTGCAATCAGTCATTCTGGAGTGTGTAATATTCATTAACTTAACAGCACCACCTAGCATATTGACTAGTCATTACAAAAATGCAGAAAGATAGTTTTCTAATCTGAGAAAACTTTAACAAGACCTTCTGAAAATTTGAACAACAATGTTGACTGGTCTCTGAAGAGTTCAAAATGAACCCAAATGATACATTACCTTTAACCCTTGTCTCCTCGTGAACTACTGAGTACAGTAAACCCAAATGATACATTACCATCAACCCCTGTCTCTTCTTGAACTATTGAGTACAGTAAACCCAAATGATACATTACCTTTAACCCCTGTTTCCTCTTGAACTTTTGAGTACAGTAAACCCAAATGATACATTATCATCAACCCCTGTCTCCTCTTGAACTACTGAGTACAGTAAACCCAAATGATATATTACCTTTAACCCCTGTTTCCTCTTGAACTATTGAGTACAGTAAACCCAAATGATACATTACCTTTAACCCCTGTTTCCTCTTGAACTTTTGAGTACAGTAAACCCAAATGATACATTACCATCAACCCCTGTCTCCTCTTGAACTATTGAGTACAGTAAACCCAAATGATACATTACCTTTAACCCCTGTCTCTTCTTTAACTATTGAGTACAGTTAACCCAAATGATACATTACCATCAACCCCTGTCTCCTCTTGAACTTTTGAGTACAGCAAAGAAGTCATATAGTTAAGAAAACAGTCCACTGTCTAATGGATTTTAAAGATAAAATCTTGGTGCATGTTTTGTTTAACCTTGTCTGTATGGTTGTGATTATGTATGTGCATTTGTGTGTATGTATATGTGTATGTATTTGTGCATGTGGTGATGGTACTGGTCATTGCTAACTCTAACAACTATTTTTTTTGTAAATGTTTTAAAGCTTCAGATGAGACACGTGTTATTTTCTTTTCCAATCAGATCTGAATTTCATGCAATTTTCAAGAAGCTTATATGAAAAGATAACTTATTTTTAATTGTATGATGTCCCCCTTTTCTAGGTCATATGCACTTAACCCCCCATGGTACCTCAACACTCTATTTGAGTCTTCAACCCCACCCCACCCCATCACTGTCTGGGAATATGACTACAGTAGAAAAAAAATAATTAATTAGCGGACATTCAGTACATGCAGTTGAGAGACAAATATGTCAGATTTTGTATAGCATCTATAAATGAGAAACATACAGGTCACAGTGACCTCTATTCTACATGTAAGAGAGTTTTGCAACTAAACTTTTCTTTCATAGATCTTTTTTCGATACTTAAATATATAGGCTGAGAAATGCTTTAAAACTGAGTTTATTTACATTATATTTAACTGCTCCAGTGGCCTAGTGGTTAGAGCGTCTGCCACGAAAGCGAGAGGTCGTGGATTTTGATCTGCAGCTGAGTTATACCAAAGACTTACAAAGATGGTACTAACAGCTGCTTTGCTTGGTGCTCAGCATTAAGAGGTTAGTGTTAGGACTGGTCAGCCTGGTGTCAGGATAATGTAACTGGGTGGGACATCATGCTAAATGTCTGTGGCATGATGCCCCAGTGCCTGAGATCACTATAAACTGCCACACTGCAGACATCATAGCAATATGACTGAAAAATCTTTATAGCTATGTTAAAAATTCTAATGAAACAAACAAAATACATTATATTGATTAATACTTATCTTTTTTTTCTTCATTTTTTTATAAACCTGCAAGAAACAGGCATTACCCTCCCACCAGTATCTGGATTCATTTTTTCTATTCATCACTGTGTAGATCCTTCTTCTCTGGGGTGTAACTCTTCTTTCAAAGCACTGAATAAAATCCATACTAAGGGTAGCAGAATAGATTGTTATAATTTTAGAAGAATAAGAGACTTTTATTATTTTGAATACAAATATTCTGTGTACATCATCATTATGGATCTGTATTATTATACAAAGTTAAAATGATTTGCTTAATAGCTGAAATGGCTTATTATTCATACATGTATTTTGTATATGTGTAATATTTCTACTTCAGACCATCACTACGGTCGTTGTGTCATTATGTTTGGAGTACCATATGTCTATACACAGAGCAAGATATTGAAGGTGGGATGTTCAAATTTCTCTCTAATGATTGTGTATTTATATGTTCAAATTTCTCTCTAATGATTGTGTATTTATATATTCAAATTTCTCTCTAATGATTGTGTATTTATATGTTCAAATTTCTCTCTAATGATTGTGTATTTATATATTCAAATTTCTCTCTAATGATTGTGTATTTATATGTTCAAATTTCTATCTAATGATTGTGTATTTATATGTTCAAATATCTGTTTCTGCATAACTGATTCCCAAGATTTTTAAATAATATACAAATTAAGAACCCAAAATGATGCAGTAAGTACATGAGGTGGGGGACAGGCATTTATCTGTTTACAAATTTAATATGAGAATTTTAATAATAAATGTATTGATTTATTTTTTAAAATCATTATCAGATATATAACCTTATTATAATTATTGCTGCTGGAATCATTATTTGAATTAGTACGCAAAAGTAAAGTTCCTTAACGGTTTTTATTTTTCTGGAATCATTATTTGAATTAGTAAGCAAATGTAAAGTTCCTTAACAGTTTTTATTTTTCTGGAATCATTATTTGAAATAATTTTCGACATGTTAAGTTCTGTAACCTTATAGTTTGTATTTTTATAGTTTGTATTTTTATAGTTTGTATTTTTATAGTTTGTATTTTTATGAGATTTTATTTGTAGGCTCGACTTGAGTATTTGAGAGACCAGTTCCAGATTCGTGAGAATGACTTCCTGACGTTTGATGCCATGCGGCATGCAGCTCAATGTGTGGGGCGGGCTCTAAGAGGAAAAACAGATTATGGCATCATGGTATTTGCAGATAAGGTATGTTGTAAATTTGAATTTTAATTAAGAGCACATAAGCTTAGGCATTATAGTTGATCAAAGGATACAATTTTAACAAATTAGTTTTATGTGACCTTTAATGATGTGTCATCTCTTCTGAAGCATCACTTGTATTGTACTGTATGGACAGACTGATATTCATTTCCCATTTATAAGTGAATTAGCCTATTAACATATGAAAATTAATACATATAGTGCAGCACAGGTGAACAATTGAAAACAGTACCTGTATTTATTACATGTATTATTGAATTGAATTTGGAGCTGATATGGGAGTTTTTTTTTAAAGAGTTTCAGCAGTCTTTATTTTATGTCATTTATTGGTAAATTATTGACTCCTGGTTGTTGACTTTAATTTTGTTGCGTCATTGACTCAGTTTATTTGTATTAGATTTAAGTTTAGTGTGCTGATTTATGATATTGGGATTTGTGAGTTTGATTTTCAGCACTTTATAGTTTTGATTTGCCTGAGTTGTGTCCCCTGATTAGAAGTGTATGCCCAATCCTGGTCATTATTAGCTAAACTCAACTAAATCTTTAGAGCTTTTTATTAACAAGACTTGGATGGATTTGCAGCATTTTTTATTATTTTTTGCTAGAGTTATGGCCTTACATTACCTTTTTTCGTAACCACAGGACTTGATTTCATGATGATTTGTCTTACACCATGATTTGTACATACCGTAAATAAATATTCTTTCATTCTCAATGGTCAGTGAAATGTCTGCATTTTTAGGGCTTATCAGCAGAGCTACTGGTCAGCTGTCTGTACATTAACAATTTGGTCTCCAAATGTAACTTTACTGGTAACTTGATTTTGACCAAATATCGTGAAAGGCTTTTTAATGATGGAACAGTAAGAGTTCTTTTTATTCCTTCCTTCCAGCTTCTTCTTTTGTCATTTTGAGAAAAACTAAGGTCCTGATTGTCCTCCTAATTTTCATTTCTTTCATTTTTCTTTACAAGGTATTGTGAGATTTCATTCAAATTAGCATGTTCTTTTATGTTGTTGAGACCATGAATAATTTCAATTTCCAGCATTCTATTTACACAAGTTATTCACCTTGATTATTTGCCCTTCCAACTTTTCTTCCTGTAAGATAACATTGCCATAATTAGTTGGATTTTCAACCAAGTATTTGACGTGTTCATAAAGATTTGTGAGATCTTCAATGAGAGTTATAACACCTGACTGATTATCCTCCAGACTACAGATTGGTGAGATCTTTAACAAGATTTATAACAACTGATTGATTATCCTTCAGACTACAGATTGGTGAGATCTTGAATGAGAGTTATAACAACTGATTGATTATCATCCAGACTACAGATTGTTGAGATCTTGAATGAGAGTTATAACACCTGATTGATTATCATCCAGACTACAGATTGGTGAGATCTTGAATGAGAGTTATAACACCTGATTGATTATCCTGGAATTTATTTTGAATCATTCTACATTGTCCTTTGGAAGAGTTATGGCTCCTTGTACCTTGTCCTTATTTTTTGGTTTCTGCAGCACAACTTTACTAAGGAATGCTGGATTCTGGCAAAATTTATCATACCTTTGTATTGATGATGAGACTCTAAAAGAGTTGAGTTTTCAGCATTCCTTATTTAGATATTTGACCTCTGAAATTTCATTTTTTAAATTTATCTTTCCAACACAAGTTCTTCTTTCTTAGGAAATACTGAACACATTGTAATGAATGGGCTGTTTATAATCTATATTTACTATTAACTCTAGTTTACTCACTATTTTTTACTAATAACTCAAGTTTACTCACAATTTTACTCAAGTTTACTCACTATTTTCAGAGGTTTGCTAGAGCTGACAAACGTGGTAAGCTTCCTCGCTGGATTCAAGAACATCTAAAAGATGGATTGTGTAATTTGTCAACAGACGAGGCTATTCAGGTTGCCAAACGTTTCCTGCGACAGATGGCCCAACCATTCCATAGGGTGGGTTACGTCATGTGTAGAATTCTATTATTTTAAGAATATTTAAATAATAAATAAAAGATAATATTATAAATATATCATAGAGAAGAGTTAAGTGTCCAGATCCTATTATGTTTTGAAATTATGAATATTTCTTATCACTGCATGTTTATTGTAAAGCATTTCCCCTACAATAGGTTTTGGAGGCTGCAGTATTTTGTGTTGAAGATTTATGTTGTTGAAAAGTTGGGATTTGGCTTATTATAGAGAAGGGATTTACTTTACAAAAATGCAGAATTTGTCATTAAGCATGGTTTTATCTATTATTATAATTATGTTCATGTGTTTGTGATTTGTCATGCAATGTTGCAGGGCCAATTAAAGAATTGTTATTAAAATTACATATAATGGTCATGAAATAGACAATACATGTTGTGTGTAAGTAAATTAAAGTTACATATAATGGTCATGAAATAGACAATACATGTTGTGTGTAAGTAAATTAAAGTTACATATAATGGTCATGAAATAGACAATACATGTTGTGTGTAAGAAAATTAAAGTTACATATAAAGGTCATGAAATAGACAATACATGCTGTGTGTAAGTAAATTAAAGTTACATATAATGGTCATGAAATAGACAATACATGTTTTGTGTAAGTAAATTAAAATTACATATAATGGTCATAAAATAGACAATACATGTTTTTACGTAAATTAAAATTACATATAATGGTCATGAAATAGACAATACATGTTTTGTGTAAGTAAATTAAAATTACATATAATGATCATGAAATAGACAATACATCTTGTAAGTAAATTAAAATTACATATAATGGTCATGAAATAGACAATACATGTTTTGTGTAAGTAATTAAAGTTACAGATGATGGTCATGAAAAAGACAATACATGTTGTGTGTAAGTAAATTAAAATTACAGATAATGGTTATGAAATAGACAATACATGTTGTGTGTAAGTAAATTAAAGTTACATATAATGGTCATGAAATAGACAATACATGTTGTGTGTAAGTAAATTAAAGTTACATATAATGGTTATGAAATAGACAATACATGTTGTAAGTAAATTAAAATTACATATAATGGTCATGAAATAGACAATACATGTTTTGTGTAAGTAAATTAAAATTACATATAATGGTCATGAAATAGACAATACATGTTGTGTGTAAGTAAATTAAAGTTACATATAATGGTCATGAAATAGACAATACATGTTTTTAAGTAAATTAAAATTACATATAATGGTCATGAAATAGACAATACATGTTTTGTGTAAGTAAATTAAAATTACAGATAATGGTTATGAAATAGACAATACATGTTGTGTGTAAGTAAATTAAAATTACATATAATGGTCATGAAATAGAGAATACATGCTGTGTGTAAGTAAATTAAAGTTACATATAATGGTCATGAAATAGACAATACATGTTTTTAAGTAAATTAAAATTACATATAATGGTCATGAAATAGACAATACATGTTTTGTGTAAGTAAATTAAAATTACATATAATGGTCATGAAATAGACAATACATGTTGTGTGTAAGTAAATTAAAATTACAGATAATGATCATGAAATAGACAATACATCTTGTAAGTAAATTAAAATTACATATAATGGTCATGAAATAGACAATACATGTTTTGTGTAAGTAAATTAAAATTACATATAATGGTCATGAAATAGACAATACATGTTGTGTGTAAGTAAATTAAAGTTACATATAATGGTCATGAAATAGACAATACATGTTTTGTGTAAGTAAATTAAAATTACAGATAATGGTTATGAAATAGACAATACATGTTGTAAGTAAATTAAAATTACATATAATGGTCATGAAATAGACAATACATGTTGTAAGTAAATTAAAATTACATATAATGGTCATGAAATAGACAATACATGTTTTGTGTAAGTAAATTAAAATTACATATAATGGTCATGAAATAGACAATACATGTTGTGTGTAAGTAAATTAAAATTGCAAATAATGGTCATGAAATAGACAATACATGTTGTGTGTAAGAAAATTAAAATTACATATAATGGTCATGAAATAGACAATACATCTTGTGTGTAAGTAAATTAAAGTTACATATAATGGTCATGAAATAGACAATACATGTTTTGTGTAAGTAAATTAAAATTACAGATAATGGTTATGAAATAGACAATACATGTTGTAAGTAAATTAAAATTACAGATAATGGTCATGAAATAGACAATACATGTTGTGTGTAAGAAAATTAAAATTACATATAATGGTCATGAAATAGACAATACATGTTGTGTGTAAGTAAATTAAAATTACATATAAAGGTCATGAAATAGACAATACATGTTTTGTGTAAGTAAATTAAAATTACAGATAATGGTCATGAAATAGACAATACATGTTTTGTGTAAGTAAATTAAAATTACAGATAATGGTCATGAAATAGACAATACATGTTGTGTGTAAGAAAATTAAAATTACATATAATGGTTATGAAATAGACGATACATGTTGTGTGTAAGTTAATTAAAATTACAGATAATGGTCATGAAATAGACAATACATGTTGTGTGTAAGGAAATTAAAATTACATATAATGGTTATGAAATAGACGATACATGTTGTGTGTAAGTAAATTAAAATTACATATAAAGGTCATGAAATAGACAATACATGTTTTGTGTAAGTAAATTAAAATTACAGATAATGGTCATGAAATAGACAATACATGTTGTGTGTAAGTAAATTAAAGTTACATATAATGGTCATGAAATAGACAATACATGTTGTGTGTAAGTAAATTAAAGTTACATATAATGGTCATGAAATAGACAATACATGTTTTTAAGTAAATTAAATTTTCATATAATGGTCATGAAATAGACAATACATGTTTTCTGTAAGTAAATTAAAATTACATATAATGGTCATAAAATAGACAATACATGTTTTTACGTAAATTAAAATTACATATAATGGTCATGAAATAGACAATACATGTTTTGTGTAAGTAAATTAAAATTACATATAATGATCATGAAATAGACAATACATCTTGTAAGTAAATTAAAATTACATATAATGGTCATGAAATAGACAATACATGTTTTGTGTAAGTAATTAAAGTTACAGATGATGGTCATGAAAAAGACAATACATGTTGTGTGTAAGTAAATTAAAATTGCAGATAATGGTTATGAAATAGACAATACATGTTGTGTGTAAGTAAATTAAAGTTACATATAATGGTCATGAAATAGACAATACATGTTGTGTGTAAGTAAATTAAAGTTACATATAATGGTTATGAAATAGACAATACATGATGTAAGTAAATTAAAATTACATATAATGGTCATGAAATAGACAATACATGTTTTGTGTAAGTAAATTAAAATTGCATATAAAGGTCATGAAATAGACAATACATGTTTTGTGTAAGTAAATTAAAATTACAGATAATGGTCATGAAATAGACAATACATGTTGTGTGTAAGAAAATTAAAATTACATATAATGGTCATGAAATAGACAATACATCTTGTGTGTAAGTAAATTAAAGTTACATATAATGGTCATGAAATAGACAATACATGTTTTGTGTAAGTAAATTAAAATTACAGATAATGGTTATGAAATAGACAATACATGTTGTAAGTAAATTAAAATTACAGATAATGGTCATGAAATAGACAATACATGTTGTGTGTAAGAAAATTAAAATTACATATAATGGTCATGAAATAGACAATACATGTTGTGTGTAAGTAAATTAAAATTACATATAAAGGTCATGAAATAGACAATACATCTTTTGTGTAAGTAAATTAAAATTACAGATAATGGTCATGAAATAGACAATACATGTTTTGTGTAAGTAAATTAAAATTACAGATAATGGTCATGAAATAGACAATACATGTTGTGTGTAAGAAAATTAAAATTACATATAATGGTTATGAAATAGACGATACATGTTGTGTGTAAGTTAATTAAAATTACAGATAATGGTCATGAAATAGACAATACATGTTGTGTGTAAGAAAATTAAAATTACATATAATGGTTATGAAATAGACGATACATGTTGTGTGTAAGTAAATTAAAATTACATATAAAGGTCATGAAATAGACAATACATGTTTTGTGTAAGTAAATTAAAATTACAGATAATGGTCATGAAATAGACAATACATGTTGTGTGTAAGTAAATTAAAGTTACATATAATGGTCATGAAATAGACAATACATGTTGTGTGTAAGTAAATTAAAGTTACATATAATGGTCATGAAATAGACAATACATGTTTTTAAGTAAATTAAATTTTCATATAATGGTCATGAAATAGACAATACATGTTTTGTGTAAGTAAATTAAAATTACATATAATGGTCATAAAATAGACAATACATAATTTTACGTAAATTAAAATTACATATAATGGTCATGAAATAGACAATACATGTTTTGTGTAAGTAAATTAAAATTACATATAATGATCATGAAATAGACAATACATCTTGTAAGTAAATTAAAATTACATATAATGGTCATGAAATAGACAATACATGTTTTGTGTAAGTAATTAAAGTTACAGATGATGGTCATGAAAAAGACAATACATGTTGTGTGTAAGTAAATTAAAATTACAGATAATGGTTATGAAATAGACAATACATGTTGTGTGTAAGTAAATTAAAGTTACATATAATGGTCATGAAATAGACAATACATGTTGTGTGTAAGTAAATTAAAGTTACATATAATGGTAATGAAATAGACAATACATGTTGTAAGTAAATTAAAATTACATATAATGGTCATGAAATAGACAATACATGTTTTGTGTAAGTAAATTAAAATTACATATAATGGTCATGAAATAGACAATACATGTTGTGTGTAAGTAAATTAAAGTTACATATAATGGTCATGAAATAGACAATACATGTTTTTAAGTAAATTAAAATTACATATAATGGTCATGAAATAGACAATACATGTTTTGTGTAAGTAAATTAAAATTACAGATAATGGTTATGAAATAGACAATACATGTTGTGTGTAAGTAAATTAAAATTACATATAATGGTCATGAAATAGAGAATACATGCTGTGTGTAAGTAAATTAAAGTTACATATAATGGTCATGAAATAGACAATACATGTTTTTAAGTAAATTAAAATTACATATAATGGTCATGAAATAGACAATACATGTTTTGTGTAAGTAAATTAAAATTACATATAATGGTCATGAAATAGACAATACATGTTGTGTGTAAGTAAATTAAAATTACAGATAATGATCATGAAATAGACAATACATCTTGTAAGTAAATTAAAATTACATATAATGGTCATGAAATAGACAATACATGTTTTGTGTAAGTAAATTAAAATTACATATAATGGTCATGAAATAGACAATACATGTTGTGTGTAAGTAAATTAAAGTTACATATAATGGTCATGAAATAGACAATACATGTTTTGTGTAAGTAAATTAAAATTACAGATAATGGTTATGAAATAGACAATACATGTTGTAAGTAAATTAAAATTACATATAATGGTCATGAAATAGACAATACATGTTGTAAGTAAATTAAAATTACATATAATGGTCATGAAATAGACAATACATGTTTTGTGTAAGTAAATTAAAATTACATATAATGGTCATGAAATAGACAATACATGTTGTGTGTAAGTAAATTAAAATTGCAAATAATGGTCATGAAATAGACAATACATGTTGTGTGTAAGAAAATTAAAATTACATATAATGGTCATGAAATAGACAATACATCTTGTGTGTAAGTAAATTAAAGTTACATATAATGGTCATGAAATAGACAATACATGTTTTGTGTAAGTAAATTAAAATTACAGATAATGGTTATGAAATAGACAATACATGTTGTAAGTAAATTAAAATTACAGATAATGGTCATGAAATAGACAATACATGTTGTGTGTAAGAAAATTAAAATTACATATAATGGTCATGAAATAGACAATACATGTTGTGTGTAAGTAAATTAAAATTACATATAAAGGTCATGAAATAGACAATACATGTTTTGTGTAAGTAAATTAAAATTACAGATAATGGTCATGAAATAGACAATACATGTTTTGTGTAAGTAAATTAAAATTACAGATAATGGTCATGAAATAGACAATACATGTTGTGTGTAAGAAAATTAAAATTACATATAATGGTTATGAAATAGACGATACATGTTGTGTGTAAGTTAATTAAAATTACAGATAATGGTCATGAAATAGACAATACATGTTGTGTGTAAGGAAATTAAAATTACATATAATGGTTATGAAATAGACGATACATGTTGTGTGTAAGTAAATTAAAATTACATATAAAGGTCATGAAATAGACAATACATGTTTTGTGTAAGTAAATTAAAATTACAGATAATGGTCATGAAATAGACAATACATGTTGTGTGTAAGTAAATTAAAGTTACATATAATGGTCATGAAATAGACAATACATGTTGTGTGTAAGTAAATTAAAGTTACATATAATGGTCATGAAATAGACAATACATGTTTTTAAGTAAATTAAATTTTCATATAATGGTCATGAAATAGACAATACATGTTTTCTGTAAGTAAATTAAAATTACATATAATGGTCATAAAATAGACAATACATGTTTTTACGTAAATTAAAATTACATATAATGGTCATGAAATAGACAATACATGTTTTGTGTAAGTAAATTAAAATTACATATAATGATCATGAAATAGACAATACATCTTGTAAGTAAATTAAAATTACATATAATGGTCATGAAATAGACAATACATGTTTTGTGTAAGTAATTAAAGTTACAGATGATGGTCATGAAAAAGACAATACATGTTGTGTGTAAGTAAATTAAAATTGCAGATAATGGTTATGAAATAGACAATACATGTTGTGTGTAAGTAAATTAAAGTTACATATAATGGTCATGAAATAGACAATACATGTTGTGTGTAAGTAAATTAAAGTTACATATAATGGTTATGAAATAGACAATACATGATGTAAGTAAATTAAAATTACATATAATGGTCATGAAATAGACAATACATGTTTTGTGTAAGTAAATTAAAATTGCATATAAAGGTCATGAAATAGACAATACATGTTTTGTGTAAGTAAATTAAAATTACAGATAATGGTCATGAAATAGACAATACATGTTGTGTGTAAGAAAATTAAAATTACATATAATGGTCATGAAATAGACAATACATCTTGTGTGTAAGTAAATTAAAGTTACATATAATGGTCATGAAATAGACAATACATGTTTTGTGTAAGTAAATTAAAATTACAGATAATGGTTATGAAATAGACAATACATGTTGTAAGTAAATTAAAATTACAGATAATGGTCATGAAATAGACAATACATGTTGTGTGTAAGAAAATTAAAATTACATATAATGGTCATGAAATAGACAATACATGTTGTGTGTAAGTAAATTAAAATTACATATAAAGGTCATGAAATAGACAATACATCTTTTGTGTAAGTAAAATAAAATTACAGATAATGGTCATGAAATAGACAATACATGTTTTGTGTAAGTAAATTAAAATTACAGATAATGGTCATGAAATAGACAATACATGTTGTGTGTAAGAAAATTAAAATTACATATAATGGTTATGAAATAGACGATACATGTTGTGTGTAAGTTAATTAAAATTACAGATAATGGTCATGAAATAGACAATACATGTTGTGTGTAAGAAAATTAAAATTACATATAATGGTTATGAAATAGACGATACATGTTGTGTGTAAGTAAATTAAAATTACATATAAAGGTCATGAAATAGACAATACATGTTTTGTGTAAGTAAATTAAAATTACAGATAATGGTCATGAAATAGACAATACATGTTGTGTGTAAGTAAATTAAAGTTACATATAATGGTCATGAAATAGACAATACATGTTGTGTGTAAGTAAATTAAAGTTACATATAATGGTCATGAAATAGACAATACATGTTTTTAAGTAAATTAAATTTTCATATAATGGTCATGAAATAGACAATACATGTTTTGTGTAAGTAAATTAAAATTACATATAATGGTCATAAAATAGACAATACATAATTTTACGTAAATTAAAATTACATATAATGGTCATGAAATAGACAATACATGTTTTGTGTAAGTAAATTAAAATTACATATAATGATCATGAAATAGACAATACATCTTGTAAGTAAATTAAAATTACATATAATGGTCATGAAATAGACAATACATGTTTTGTGTAAGTAATTAAAGTTACAGATGATGGTCATGAAAAAGACAATACATGTTGTGTGTAAGTAAATTAAAATTACAGATAATGGTTATGAAATAGACAATACATGTTGTGTGTAAGTAAATTAAAGTTACATATAATGGTCATGAAATAGACAATACATGTTGTGTGTAAGTAAATTAAAGTTTCATATAATGGTTATGAAATAGACAATACATGATGTAAGTAAATTAAAATTACATATAATGGTCATGAAATAGACAATACATGTTTTGTGTAAGTAAATTAAAATTACATATAATGGTCATGAAATAGACAATACATGTTGTGTGTAAGTAAATTAAAGTTACATATAATGGTCATGAAATAGACAATACATGTTTTTAAGTAAATTAAAATTACATATAATGGTCATGAAATAGACAATACATGTTTTGTGTAAGTAAATTAAAATTACAGATAATGGTTATGAAATAGACAATACATGTTGTGTGTAAGTAAATTAAAATTACATATAATGGTCATGAAATAGACAATACATGCTGTGTGTAAGTAAATTAAAGTTACATATAATGGTCATGAAATAGACAATACATGTTTTTAAGTAAATTAAAATTACATATAATGGTCATGAAATAGACAATACATGTTTTGTGTAAGTAAATTAAAATTACATATAATGGTCATAAAATAGACAATACATGTTTTTAAGTAAATTAAAATTACATATAATGGTCATGAAATAGACAATACATGTTTTGTGTAAGTAAATTAAAATTACATATAATGGTCATGAAATAGACAATACATGTTGTGTGTAAGTAAATTAAAATTACAGATAATGATCATGAAATAGACAATACATCTTGTAAGTAAATTAAAATTACATATAATGGTCATGAAATAGACAATACATGTTTTGTGTAAGTAAATTAAAATTACATATAATGGTCATGAAATAGACAATACATGTTGTGTGTAAGTAAATTAAAGTTACATATAATGGTCATGAAATAGACAATACATGTTTTGTGTAAGTAAATTAAAATTACAGATAATGGTTATGAAATAGACAATACATGTTGTAAGTAAATTAAAATTACATATAATGGTCATGAAATAGACAATACATGTTGTAAGTAAATTAAAATTACATATAATGGTCATGAAATAGACAATACATGTTTTGTGTAAGTAAATTAAAATTACATATAATGGTCATGAAATAGACAATACATGTTGTGTGTAAGTAAATTAAAATTGCAAATAATGGTCATGAAATAGACAATACATGTTGTGTGTAAGAAAATTAAAATTACATATAATGGTCATGAAATAGACAATACATCTTGTGTGTAAGTAAATTAAAGTTACATATAATGGTCATGAAATAGACAATACATGTTTTGTGTAAGTAAATTAAAATTACAGATAATGGTTATGAAATAGACAATACATGTTGTAAGTAAATTAAAATTACAGATAATGGTCATGAAATAGACAATACATGTTGTGTGTAAGAAAATTAAAATTACATATAATGGTCATGAAATAGACAATACATGTTGTGTGTAAGTAAATTAAAATTACATATAAAGGTCATGAAATAGACAATACATGTTTTGTGTAAGTAAATTAAAATTACAGATAATGGTCATGAAATAGACAATACATGTTTTGTGTAAGTAAATTAAAATTACAGATAATGGTCATGAAATAGACAATACATGTTGTGTGTAAGAAAATTAAAATTACATATAATGGTTATGAAATAGACGATACATGTTGTGTGTAAGTTAATTAAAATTACAGATAATGGTCATGAAATAGACAATACATGTTGTGTGTAAGAAAATTAAAATTACATATAATGGTTATGAAATAGACGATACATGTTGTGTGTAAGTAAATTAAAATTACATATAAAGGTCATGAAATAGACAATACATGTTTTGTGTAAGTAAATTAAAATTACAGATAATGGTCATGAAATAGACAATACATGTTGTGTGTAAGTAAATTAAAATTACATATAATGGTTATGAAATAGACGATACATGTTGTGTGTAAGTAAATTAAAATTACATATAAAGGTTATGAAATAGACACTACATGTTGTGTGTAAGTAAATTAAAATTACAGATAATGGTCATGAAATAGACAATACATGTTGTGTGTAAGAAAATTAAAATTACATATAATGGTCATGAAATAGACAATACATGTTGTGTGTAAGTAAATTAAAGTTACATATAATGGTCATGAAATAGACAATACATGTTTTTAAGTAAATTAAAATTACATATAATGGTCATGAAATAGACAATACATGTTTTGTGTAAGTAAATTAAAATTACAGATAATGGTTATGAAATAGACAATACATGTTGTGTGTAAGTAAATTAAAATTACATATAATGGTCATGAAATAGAGAATACATGCTGTGTGTAAGTAAATTAAAGTTACATATAATGGTCATGAAATAGACAATACATGTTTTTAAGTAAATTAAAATTACATATAATGGTCATGAAATAGACAATACATGTTTTGTGTAAGTAAATTAAAATTACATATAATGGTCATGAAATAGACAATACATGTTGTGTGTAAGTAAATTAAAATTACAGATAATGATCATGAAATAGACAATACATCTTGTAAGTAAATTAAAATTACATATAATGGTCATGAAATAGACAATACATGTTTTGTGTAAGTAAATTAAAATTACATATAATGGTCATGAAATAGACAATACATGTTGTGTGTAAGTAAATTAAAGTTACATATAATGGTCATGAAATAGACAATACATGTTTTGTGTAAGTAAATTAAAATTACAGATAATGGTTATGAAATAGACAATACATGTTGTAAGTAAATTAAAATTACATATAATGGTCATGAAATAGACAATACATGTTGTAAGTAAATTAAAATTACATATAATGGTCATGAAATAGACAATACATGTTTTGTGTAAGTAAATTAAAATTACATATAATGGTCATGAAATAGACAATACATGTTGTGTGTAAGTAAATTAAAATTGCAAATAATGGTCATGAAATAGACAATACATGTTGTGTGTAAGAAAATTAAAATTACATATAATGGTCATGAAATAGACAATACATCTTGTGTGTAAGTAAATTAAAGTTACATATAATGGTCATGAAATAGACAATACATGTTTTGTGTAAGTAAATTAAAATTACAGATAATGGTTATGAAATAGACAATACATGTTGTAAGTAAATTAAAATTACAGATAATGGTCATGAAATAGACAATACATGTTGTGTGTAAGAAAATTAAAATTACATATAATGGTCATGAAATAGACAATACATGTTGTGTGTAAGTAAATTAAAATTACATATAAAGGTCATGAAATAGACAATACATGTTTTGTGTAAGTAAATTAAAATTACAGATAATGGTCATGAAATAGACAATACATGTTTTGTGTAAGTAAATTAAAATTACAGATAATGGTCATGAAATAGACAATACATGTTGTGTGTAAGAAAATTAAAATTACATATAATGGTTATGAAATAGACGATACATGTTGTGTGTAAGTTAATTAAAATTACAGATAATGGTCATGAAATAGACAATACATGTTGTGTGTAAGGAAATTAAAATTACATATAATGGTTATGAAATAGACGATACATGTTGTGTGTAAGTAAATTAAAATTACATATAAAGGTCATGAAATAGACAATACATGTTTTGTGTAAGTAAATTAAAATTACAGATAATGGTCATGAAATAGACAATACATGTTGTGTGTAAGTAAATTAAAGTTACATATAATGGTCATGAAATAGACAATACATGTTGTGTGTAAGTAAATTAAAGTTACATATAATGGTCATGAAATAGACAATACATGTTTTTAAGTAAATTAAATTTTCATATAATGGTCATGAAATAGACAATACATGTTTTCTGTAAGTAAATTAAAATTACATATAATGGTCATAAAATAGACAATACATGTTTTTACGTAAATTAAAATTACATATAATGGTCATGAAATAGACAATACATGTTTTGTGTAAGTAAATTAAAATTACATATAATGATCATGAAATAGACAATACATCTTGTAAGTAAATTAAAATTACATATAATGGTCATGAAATAGACAATACATGTTTTGTGTAAGTAATTAAAGTTACAGATGATGGTCATGAAAAAGACAATACATGTTGTGTGTAAGTAAATTAAAATTGCAGATAATGGTTATGAAATAGACAATACATGTTGTGTGTAAGTAAATTAAAGTTACATATAATGGTCATGAAATAGACAATACATGTTGTGTGTAAGTAAATTAAAGTTACATATAATGGTTATGAAATAGACAATACATGATGTAAGTAAATTAAAATTACATATAATGGTCATGAAATAGACAATACATGTTTTGTGTAAGTAAACTAAAATTGCATATAAAGGTCATGAAATAGACAATACATGTTTTGTGTAAGTAAATTAAAATTACAGATAATGGTCATGAAATAGACAATACATGTTGTGTGTAAGAAAATTAAAATTACATATAATGGTCATGAAATAGACAATACATCTTGTGTGTAAGTAAATTAAAGTTACATATAATGGTCATGAAATAGACAATACATGTTTTGTGTAAGTAAATTAAAATTACAGATAATGGTTATGAAATAGACAATACATGTTGTAAGTAAATTAAAATTACAGATAATGGTCATGAAATAGACAATACATGTTGTGTGTAAGAAAATTAAAATTACATATAATGGTCATGAAATAGACAATACATGTTGTGTGTAAGTAAATTAAAATTACATATAAAGGTCATGAAATAGACAATACATCTTTTGTGTAAGTAAATTAAAATTACAGATAATGGTCATGAAATAGACAATACATGTTTTGTGTAAGTAAATTAAAATTACAGATAATGGTCATGAAATAGACAATACATGTTGTGTGTAAGAAAATTAAAATTACATATAATGGTTATGAAATAGACGATACATGTTGTGTGTAAGTTAATTAAAATTACAGATAATGGTCATGAAATAGACAATACATGTTGTGTGTAAGAAAATTAAAATTACATATAATGGTTATGAAATAGACGATACATGTTGTGTGTAAGTAAATTAAAATTACATATAAAGGTCATGAAATAGACAATACATGTTTTGTGTAAGTAAATTAAAATTACAGATAATGGTCATGAAATAGACAATACATGTTGTGTGTAAGTAAATTAAAGTTACATATAATGGTCATGAAATAGACAATACATGTTGTGTGTAAGTAAATTAAAGTTACATATAATGGTCATGAAATAGACAATACATGTTTTTAAGTAAATTAAATTTTCATATAATGGTCATGAAATAGACAATACATGTTTTGTGTAAGTAAATTAAAATTACATATAATGGTCATAAAATAGACAATACATAATTTTACGTAAATTAAAATTACATATAATGGTCATGAAATAGACAATACATGTTTTGTGTAAGTAAATTAAAATTACATATAATGATCATGAAATAGACAATACATCTTGTAAGTAAATTAAAATTACATATAATGGTCATGAAATAGACAATACATGTTTTGTGTAAGTAATTAAAGTTACAGATGATGGTCATGAAAAAGACAATACATGTTGTGTGTAAGTAAATTAAAATTACAGATAATGGTTATGAAATAGACAATACATGTTGTGTGTAAGTAAATTAAAGTTACATATAATGGTCATGAAATAGACAATACATGTTGTGTGTAAGTAAATTAAAGTTACATATAATGGTTATGAAATAGACAATACATGTTGTAAGTAAATTAAAATTACATATAATGGTCATGAAATAGACAATACATGTTTTGTGTAAGTAAATTAAAATTACATATAATGGTCATGAAATAGACAATACATGTTGTGTGTAAGTAAATTAAAGTTACATATAATGGTCATGAAATAGACAATACATGTTTTTAAGTAAATTAAAATTACATATAATGGTCATGAAATAGACAATACATGTTTTGTGTAAGTAAATTAAAATTACAGATAATGGTTATGAAATAGACAATACATGTTGTGTGTAAGTAAATTAAAATTACATATAATGGTCATGAAATAGAGAATACATGCTGTGTGTAAGTAAATTAAAGTTACATATAATGGTCATGAAATAGACAATACATGTTTTTAAGTAAATTAAAATTACATATAATGGTCATGAAATAGACAATACATGTTTTGTGTAAGTAAATTAAAATTACATATAATGGTCATGAAATAGACAATACATGTTGTGTGTAAGTAAATTAAAATTACAGATAATGATCATGAAATAGACAATACATCTTGTAAGTAAATTAAAATTACATATAATGGTCATGAAATAGACAATACATGTTTTGTGTAAGTAAATTAAAATTACATATAATGGTCATGAAATAGACAATACATGTTGTGTGTAAGTAAATTAAAGTTACATATAATGGTCATGAAGTAGACAATACATGTTTTGTGTAAGTAAATTAAAATTACAGATAATGGTTATGAAATAGACAATACATGTTGTAAGTAAATTAAAATTACATATAATGGTCATGAAATAGACAATACATGTTGTAAGTAAATTAAAATTACATATAATGGTCATGAAATAGACAATACATGTTTTGTGTAAGTAAATTAAAATTACATATAATGGTCATGAAATAGACAATACATGTTGTGTGTAAGTAAATTAAAATTGCAAATAATGGTCATGAAATAGACAATACATGTTGTGTGTAAGAAAATTAAAATTACATATAATGGTCATGAAATAGACAATACATCTTGTGTGTAAGTAAATTAAAGTTACATATAATGGTCATGAAATAGACAATACATGTTTTGTGTAAGTAAATTAAAATTACAGATAATGGTTATGAAATAGACAATACATGTTGTAAGTAAATTAAAATTACAGATAATGGTCATGAAATAGACAATACATGTTGTGTGTAAGAAAATTAAAATTACATATAATGGTCATGAAATAGACAATACATGTTGTGTGTAAGTAAATTAAAATTACATATAAAGGTCATGAAATAGACAATACATGTTTTGTGTAAGTAAATTAAAATTACAGATAATGGTCATGAAATAGACAATACATGTTTTGTGTAAGTAAATTAAAATTACAGATAATGGTCATGAAATAGACAATACATGTTGTGTGTAAGAAAATTAAAATTACATATAATGGTTATGAAATAGACGATACATGTTGTGTGTAAGTTAATTAAAATTACAGATAATGGTCATGAAATAGACAATACATGTTGTGTGTAAGGAAATTAAAATTACATATAATGGTTATGAAATAGACGATACATGTTGTGTGTAAGTAAATTAAAATTACATATAAAGGTCATGAAATAGACAATACATGTTTTGTGTAAGTAAATTAAAATTACAGATAATGGTCATGAAATAGACAATACATGTTGTGTGTAAGTAAATTAAAGTTACATATAATGGTCATGAAATAGACAATACATGTTGTGTGTAAGTAAATTAAAGTTACATATAATGGTCATGAAATAGACAATACATGTTTTTAAGTAAATTAAATTTTCATATAATGGTCATGAAATAGACAATACATGTTTTCTGTAAGTAAATTAAAATTACATATAATGGTCACAAAATAGACAATACATGTTTTTACGTAAATTAAAATTACATATAATGGTCATGAAATAGACAATACATGTTTTGTGTAAGTAAATTAAAATTACATATAATGATCATGAAATAGACAATACATCTTGTAAGTAAATTAAAATTACATATAATGGTCATGAAATAGACAATACATGTTTTGTGTAAGTAATTAAAGTTACAGATGATGGTCATGAAAAAGACAATACATGTTGTGTGTAAGTAAATTAAAATTGCAGATAATGGTTATGAAATAGACAATACATGTTGTGTGTAAGTAAATTAAAGTTACATATAATGGTCATGAAATAGACAATACATGTTGTGTGTAAGTAAATTAAAGTTACATATAATGGTTATGAAATAGACAATACATGATGTAAGTAAATTAAAATTACATATAATGGTCATGAAATAGACAATACATGTTTTGTGTAAGTAAATTAAAATTGCATATAAAGGTCATGAAATAGACAATACATGTTTTGTGTAAGTAAATTAAAATTACAGATAATGGTCATGAAATAGACAATACATGTTGTGTGTAAGAAAATTAAAATTACATATAATGGTCATGAAATAGACAATACATCTTGTGTGTAAGTAAATTAAAGTTACATATAATGGTCATGAAATAGACAATACATGTTTTGTGTAAGTAAATTAAAATTACAGATAATGGTTATGAAATAGACAATACATGTTGTAAGTAAATTAAAATTACAGATAATGGTCATGAAATAGACAATACATGTTGTGTGTAAGAAAATTAAAATTACATATAATGGTCATGAAATAGACAATACATGTTGTGTGTAAGTAAATTAAAATTACATATAAAGGTCATGAAATAGACAATACATCTTTTGTGTAAGTAAATTAAAATTACAGATAATGGTCATGAAATAGACAATACATGTTTTGTGTAAGTAAATTAAAATTACAGATAATGGTCATGAAATAGACAATACATGTTGTGTGTAAGAAAATTAAAATTACATATAATGGTTATGAAATAGACGATACATGTTGTGTGTAAGTTAATTAAAATTACAGATAATGGTCATGAAATAGACAATACATGTTGTGTGTAAGAAAATTAAAATTACATATAATGGTTATGAAATAGACGATACATGTTGTGTGTAAGTAAATTAAAATTACATATAAAGGTCATGAAATAGACAATACATGTTTTGTGTAAGTAAATTAAAATTACAGATAATGGTCATGAAATAGACAATACATGTTGTGTGTAAGTAAATTAAAGTTACATATAATGGTCATGAAATAGACAATACATGTTGTGTGTAAGTAAATTAAAGTTACATATAATGGTCATGAAATAGACAATACATGTTTTTAAGTAAATTAAATTTTCATATAATGGTCATGAAATAGACAATACATGTTTTGTGTAAGTAAATTAAAATTACATATAATGGTCATAAAATAGACAATACATAATTTTACGTAAATTAAAATTACATATAATGGTCATGAAATAGACAATACATGTTTTGTGTAAGTAAATTAAAATTACATATAATGATCATGAAATAGACAATACATCTTGTAAGTAAATTAAAATTACATATAATGGTCATGAAATAGACAATACATGTTTTGTGTAAGTAATTAAAGTTACAGATGATGGTCATGAAAAAGACAATACATGTTGTGTGTAAGTAAATTAAAATTACAGATAATGGTTATGAAATAGACAATACATGTTGTGTGTAAGTAAATTAAAGTTACATATAATGGTCATGAAATAGACAATACATGTTGTGTGTAAGTAAATTAAAGTTACATATAATGGTTATGAAATAGACAATACATGATGTAAGTAAATTAAAATTACATATAATGGTCATGAAATAGACAATACATGTTTTGTGTAAGTAAATTAAAATTACATATAATGGTCATGAAATAGACAATACATGTTGTGTGTAAGTAAATTAAAGTTACATATAATGGTCATGAAATAGACAATACATGTTTTTAAGTAAATTAAAATTACATATAATGGTCATGAAATAGACAATACATGTTTTGTGTAAGTAAATTAAAATTACAGATAATGGTTATGAAATAGACAATACATGTTGTGTGTAAGTAAATTAAAATTACATATAATGGTCATGAAATAGACAATACATGCTGTGTGTAAGTAAATTAAAGTTACATATAATGGTCATGAAATAGACAATACATGTTTTTAAGTAAATTAAAATTACATATAATGGTCATGAAATAGACAATACATGTTTTGTGTAAGTAAATTAAAATTACATATAATGGTCATAAAATAGACAATACATGTTTTTAAGTAAATTAAAATTACATATAATGGTCATGAAATAGACAATACATGTTTTGTGTAAGTAAATTAAAATTACATATAATGGTCATGAAATAGACAATACATGTTGTGTGTAAGTAAATTAAAATTACAGATAATGATCATGAAATAGACAATACATCTTGTAAGTAAATTAAAATTACATATAATGGTCATGAAATAGACAATACATGTTTTGTGTAAGTAAATTAAAATTACATATAATGGTCATGAAATAGACAATACATGTTGTGTGTAAGTAAATTAAAGTTACATATAATGGTCATGAAATAGACAATACATGTTTTGTGTAAGTAAATTAAAATTACAGATAATGGTTATGAAATAGACAATACATGTTGTAAGTAAATTAAAATTACATATAATGGTCATGAAATAGACAATACATGTTGTAAGTAAATTAAAATTACATATAATGGTCATGAAATAGACAATACATGTTTTGTGTAAGTAAATTAAAATTACATATAATGGTCATGAAATAGACAATACATGTTGTGTGTAAGTAAATTAAAATTGCAAATAATGGTCATGAAATAGACAATACATGTTGTGTGTAAGAAAATTAAAATTACATATAATGGTCATGAAATAGACAATACATCTTGTGTGTAAGTAAATTAAAGTTACATATAATGGTCATGAAATAGACAATACATGTTTTGTGTAAGTAAATTAAAATTACAGATAATGGTTATGAAATAGACAATACATGTTGTAAGTAAATTAAAATTACAGATAATGGTCATGAAATAGACAATACATGTTGTGTGTAAGAAAATTAAAATTACATATAATGGTCATGAAATAGACAATACATGTTGTGTGTAAGTAAATTAAAATTACATATAAAGGTCATGAAATAGACAATACATGTTTTGTGTAAGTAAATTAAAATTACAGATAATGGTCATGAAATAGACAATACATGTTTTGTGTAAGTAAATTAAAATTACAGATAATGGTCATGAAATAGACAATACATGTTGTGTGTAAGAAAATTAAAATTACATATAATGGTTATGAAATAGACGATACATGTTGTGTGTAAGTTAATTAAAATTACAGATAATGGTCATGAAATAGACAATACATGTTGTGTGTAAGAAAATTAAAATTACATATAATGGTTATGAAATAGACGATACATGTTGTGTGTAAGTAAATTAAAATTACATATAAAGGTCATGAAATAGACAATACATGTTTTGTGTAAGTAAATTAAAATTACAGATAATGGTCATGAAATAGACAATACATGTTGTGTGTAAGTAAATTAAAATTACATATAATGGTTATGAAATAGACGATACATGTTGTGTGTAAGTAAATTAAAATTACATATAAAGGTTATGAAATAGACACTACATGTTGTGTGTAAGTAAATTAAAATTACAGATAATGGTCATGAAATAGACAATACATGTTGTGTGTAAGTAAATTAAAATTACATATAATGGTTATGAAATAGACGATACATGTTGTGTGTAAGTAAATTAAAATTACATATAATGGTTATGAAATTGACGATACATGTAGTGTGTAAGTAAATTAAAATTACAGATAATGGTCATGAAATAGACAATACATGTTGTGTGTAAGAAAATTAAAATTACATCTAATGGTTATGAAATAGACAATACATGTTGTGTGTAAGTAAATTAAAATTACATATAAAGGTCATGAAATAGACAATACATGTTTTGTGTAAGTAAATTAAAATTACAGATAATGGTCATGAAATAGACAATACATGTTGTGTGTAAGAAAATTAAAATTACATATAATGGTCATGAAATAGACAATACATGTTTTGTGTAAGTAAATTAAAATTACATATAATGGTTATGAAATAGACAATACATGTTGTGTGTAAGTAGATTAAAATTACAGATAATGGTCATGAAATAGACAATACATGTTTTGTGTAAGTAAATTAAAATTACATATAATGGTCATGAAATAGACAATACATGTTGTGTGTAAGTAAATTAAAGTTACATATAAAGGTCATGAAATAGACAATACATGCTGTGTGTAAGTAAATTAAAATTACATATAATGGTCATGAAATAGACAATACATGTTTTGTGTAAGTAAATTAAAATTACATATAAAGGTCATGAAATAGACAATACATGCTGTGTGTAAGTAAATTAAAATTACATATAAAGGTCATGAAATAGACAATACATGTTTTGTGTAAGTAAATTAAAATTACATATAATGGTTATGAAATAGACAATACATGTTGTGTGTAAGTAAATTAAAATTACATATAAAGGTCATGAAATAGACAATACATGTTGTAAGTAAATTAAAATTACATATAATGGTCATGAAATAGACAATACATGTTGTGTGTAAGTAAATTAAAATTACAGATAATGGTTATGAAATAGACAATACATGTTGTGTGTAAGTAAATTAAAATTACATATAATGGTCATGAAATAGACAATACATGTTGTAAGTAAATTAAAATTACAGATAATAGTCATGAAATAGACAATACATATTGTGTGTAAGTAAATTAAAGTTATATATAATGGTCATGAAATAGACAATACATGTTGTGTGTAAGTAAATTAAAATTACAGATAATGGTTATGAAATGGACGATACATGTTGTGTGTAAGTAAATTAAAATTACAGATAATGGTCATGAAATAGACAATACATCTTGTAAGTAAATTAAAATTACATATAATGGTTATGAAATAAACAATACATGTTGTGTGTAAGTAAATTAAAATTACAGATAATGGTTATGAAATAGACAATACATGTTGTGTGTAAGTAAATTAAAGTTATATATAATGGTCATGAATTAGAAAATACATGTTGTGTGTAAGTAAATTAAAATTACAGATAATGGTCATGAAATAGACAATACATGTTGTAAGTAAATTAAAATTACATATAAAGGTCATGAAATAGACAATACATGTTGTGTGTAAGTAAATTAAAATTACATATAATGGTTATGAAATAGACAATAGATGTTGTGTGTAAGTAAATTAAAGTTATATATAATGGTCATGAAATAGACAATACATGTTGTGTGTAAGTAAATTAAAATTACAGATAATGGTCATGAAATAGACAATACATGTTGTAAGTAAATTAAAATTACATATAAAGGTCATGAAATAGAAAATACATGTTGTGTGTAAGTAAATTAAAATTACAGATAATGGTCATGAAATAGACAATACATGTTGTAAGTAAATTAAAATTACATATAAAGGTCATGAAATAGACAATACATGTTGTGTGTAAGTAAATTAAAATTACATATAATGGTTATGAAATAAACAATACATGTTGTGTGTAAGTAAATTAAAATTACATATAAAGGTCATGAAATAGAAAATACATGTTGTGTGTAAGCAAATTAAAATTACATATAATGGTCATGAAATAGACAATACATGTTGTGTGTAAGTAAATTAAAGTTATATATAATGGTCATGAAATAGAAAATACATGTTGTGTGTAAGTAAATTAAAATTACAGATAATGGTTATGAAATAGACAATACATGTTGTAAGTAAATTAAAATTACATATAAAGGTCATGAAATAGACAATACATGTTGTGTGTAAGTAAATTAAAATTACATATAATGGTTATGAAATAAACAATACATGTTGTGTGTAAGAAAATTAAAGTTATATATAATGGTCATGAAATAGAAAATACATGTTGTGTGTAAGTAAATTAAAATTACAGATAATGGTCATGAAATAGACAATACATGTTGTAAGTAAATTGAAATTACATATAAAGGTCATGAAATAGACAATACATGTAGTAAGTAAATTAAAATTGCAAATAATGGTCATGAAATAGACAATACATGTTTTGTGTAAGTAAATTAAAATTACAGATAATGGTTATGAAATAGATAATACATGTTGTGTGTAAGTAAATTAAAATTACATATAATGGTCATAAAATAGACAATGCATGTTGTGTGTAAGTAAATTAAAATTACAGTTTAGACACAACAAAACACATGTTCAGTTAAGTTTTTATTGATAATTATACTCTTTGGCTAGGAGGACTATCTGCTGCTACTAATGAAGCCGTTTTGGTTCATTCTGTCAGTGAGTGATTCAGTGGCTACTGAATGGCACAACGTGGTTGTACAGAGGTCACAGCTGGTCTGTGAAAACTCCCTGACAGAATGTTATGGATAACCCTTGAGTGAAGTTCCTTCAGCGGAAACTGAAGGAGCCCAGCGAAGACTGGGCTGTCCAACGTAGGTTGGGATGACAGCGGCAGCTGTGTGGACTTCACTCAAGGGTTTAGTATGAATACACCATATAGTGCTGACATTAGATTCTTGGGTGAATAACGAAATGGAATGAAGTGAATGCCCTTTAGGGTAAGCAACATGCAGCAGCAGACATTCCTTTGTCCATGGAACACTGTAGGCGTTGAGGTGGGGATGGCGGCGGGTTTTTCCAACCGAATTAAGCACGCTGTACGCTATCAGCTCCAAAAACCAAAACAACTGAGAACAAAGGACGTGGGTCTGTTCCGATTGGCCGGCAAGTGCTGTATTAATACATCTCATGCATATCAATGCGGACTATTTGCGAGAAAGGTAGTGAGTAGGTCACATATTGCTGTGCATAAACCATGCTTAAGTAAGCACTTAAGCGACAATTTATACACAACAAAACACATGTTCAGTTAAGTTTTTATTGATAATTATACTCTTTGGCTAGGAGGACTATCTGCTGCTACTAATGAAGCCGTTTTGGTTCATTCTGTCAGTGAGTGATTCAGTGGCTACTGAATGGCACAACGTGGTTGTACAGAGGTCACAGCTGGTCTGTGAAAACTCCCTGACAGAATGTTATGGATAACCCTTGAGTGAAGTTCCTTAAGCGGAAACTGAAGGAGCCCAGCGAAGACTGGGCTGTCCAACGTAGGTTGGGATGACAGCGGCAGCTGTGTGGACTTCACTCAAGGGTTTAGTATGAATACACCATATAGTGCTGACATTAGATTCTTGGGTGAATAACGAAATGGAATGAAGTGAATGCCCAAAGAAAACATATGCGCAGCAGATGTTGTCAACGAAATAAGTTTTTCCAACCGAATTAAGCACGCTGTACGCTATCAGCTCCAAAAACCAAAACAACTGAGAACAAAGGACGTGGGTCTGTTCCGATTGGCCGGCAAAGGCTGTATTAATACATCTCATGCATATCAATGCGGACTATTTGCGAGAAAGGTAGTGAGTAGGTCACATATTGCTGTGCATAAACCATGCTTAAGTAAGCACTTAAGCGACAAATAATGGTCATGAAATAGACAATACATGTTGTAAGTAAATTAAAATTACATATAATGGTCATGAAATAGACAATACATGTTTTGTGTAAGTAAATTAAAATTACAGATAATGGTTATGAAATAGACAATACATGTGTGTAAGTAAATTAAAGTTACTTATAATGGTCATGAAATAGACAATACATGTTGTAAGTAAATTAAAATTACAGAAAATAGTTATGAAATAGACAATACATGCTGTGTGTAAGTAAATTAAAGTTACATATAATGGTCATGAAATAGACAATACATGTTGTAAGTAAATTAAAATTACAGAGAATAGTTATGAAATAGACAATACATGTTGTGTGTAAGTAAATTAAAGTTACATATAATGGTCATGAAATAGACAATACATGTTGTGTGTAAGTAAATTAAAGTTACATATAATGGTTATGAAATAGACAATACATGTTGTAAGTAAATTAAAATTACATATAATGGTCATGAAATAGACAATACATGTTTTGTGTAAGTAAATTAAAATTACATATAATGGTCATGAAATAGACAATACATGTTGTAAGTAAATTAAAATTACATAAAATGGTTATGAAATAAACAATACATGTTGTGTGTAAGTAAATTAAAGTTACATATAATGGTCATGAAATAGACAATACATGTTGTGTGTAAGTAAATTAAAATTACAGAAAATAGTTATGAAATAGAAAATACATGCTGTGTGTAAGTAAATTAAAGTTACATATAATGGTCATGAAATAGACAATACATGTTGTGTGTAAGTAAATTAAAGTTACATATAATGGTTATGAAATAGACAATACATGTTGTAAGTAAATTAAAATTACATATAATGGTCATGAAATAGACAATACATGTTTTGTGTAAGTAAATTCAAATGACATATAATGGTCATGAAATAGACAATACATGTTGTTTGTAAGTAAATTAAAGTTACATATAATGGTCATGAAATAGACAATACATCTTTTTAAGTAAATTAAAATTACATATAATGGTCATGAAATAGACAATACATGTTTTGTGTAAGTAAATTAAAATTACAGATAATGGTTATGAAATAGACAATACATGTTGTGTGTAAGTAAATTAAAATTACATATAATGGTCATGAAATAGACAATACATGTTGTGTGTAAGTAAATTAAAGTTACATATAATGGTCATGAAATAGACAATACATGTTTTTAAGTAAATTAAAATTACATATAATGGTCATGAAATAGACAATACATGTTTTGTGTAAGTAAATTAAAATTACATATAATGGTCATAAAATAGACAATACATGTTTTTAAGTAAATTAAAATTACATATAATGGTCATGAAATAGACAATACATGTTTTGTGTAAGTAAATTAAAATTACATATAATGGTCATGAAATAGACAATACATGTTGTAGTTAAGTAAATTAAAATTACAGATAATGATCATGAAATAGACAATACATCTTGTAAGTAAACTAAAATTACATATAATGGTCATGAAATAGACAATACATGTTTTGTGTAAGTAAATTAAAATTACATATAATGGTCATGAAATAGACAATACATGTTGTGTGTAAGTAAATTAAAGTTACATATAATGGTCATGAAATAGACAATACATGTTTTGTGTAAGTAAATTAAAATTACAGATAATGGTTATGAAATAAACAATACATGTTGTAAGTAAATTAAAATTACATATAATGGTCATGAAATAGACAATACATGTTGTAAGTAAATTAAAATTACATATAATGGTCATGAAATAGACAATACATGTTTTGTGTAAGTAAATTAAAATTACATATAATGGTCATGAAATAGACAATACATGTTGTGTGTAAGTAAATTAAAATTGCAGAAAATAGTTATGAAATAGACAATACATGTTGTGTGTAAGTAAATTAAAATTACAGATAATGGTCATGAAATAGACAATACATGTTTTGTGTAAGTAAATTAAAATTACATATAATGGTCATGAAATAGACAATACATGTTGTGTGTAAGTAAATTAAAGTTACATATAAAGGTCATGAAATAGACAATACATGCTGTGTGTAAGTAAATTAAAATTACATATAATGGTCATGAAATAGACAATACATGTTTTGTGTAAGTAAATTAAAATTACATATAAAGGTCATGAAATAGACAATACATGCTGTGTGTAAGTAAATTAAAATTACATATAAAGGTCATGAAATAGACAATACATGTTGTGTGTAAGTAAATTAAAATTACATATAATGGTTATGAAATAAACAATACATGTTGTGTGTAAGTAAATTAAAGTTACATATAATGGTCATGAAATAAACAATACATGTTGAGTGTAAGTAAATTAAAGTTACATATAATGGTCATGAAATAGACAATACATGTTGTAATTAAATTAAAATTACATATAATGGTTATGAAATAAACAATACATGTTGTGTGTAAGTAAATTAAAATTACATATAATGGTCATGAAATAGACAATACATGTTGTAAGTAAATTAAAATTACATATAATGGTTATGAAATAAACAATACATGTTGTGTGTAAGTAAATTAAAGTTACATATAATGGTCATGAAATAGACAATACATGTTGTGTGTAAGTAAATTAAAGTTACATATAATGGTCATGAAATAGACAATACATGTTTTGTGTAAGTAAATTAAAATTACAGAAAATAGTTATGAAATAGACAATACATGTTGTGTGTAAGTAAATTAAAGTTACATATAATGGTCATGAAATAGACAATACATGTTGTAAGTAAATTAAAATTACAGAAAATAGTTATGAAATAGACAATACATGCTGTGTGTAAGTAAATTAAAGTTACATATAATGGTCATGAAATAGACAATACATGTTGTGTGTAAGTAAATTAAAATTACAGAAAATAGTTATGAAATAGACAATACATGCTGTGTGTAAGTAAATTAAAATTACATATAATGGTCATGAAATAGACAATACATGTTGTGTGTAAGTAAATTAAAGTTACATATAATGGTCATGAAATAGACAATACATGTTGTGTGTAAGTAAATTAAAATTACAGATAATGGTTATGAAATAGACAATACATGTTGTGTGTAAGTAAATTAAAGTTACATATAATGGTCATGAAATAGACAATACATGTTGTGTGTAAGTAAATTAAAGTTACATATAATGGTTATGAAATAGACAATACATGTTGTAAGTAAATTAAAATTACATATAATGGTTATGAAATAAACAATACATGTTGTGTGTAAGTAAATTAAAGTTATATATAATGGTCATGAAATTGAAAATACATGTTGTGTGTAAGTAAATTAAAATTACAGATAATGGTCATGAAATAGACAATACATGTTGTTTGTAAGTAAATTAAAGTTACAGATGATGGTCATGAAATAGACAATACATGTTTTGTGTAAGTAAATTAAAGTTACATATAATGGTCATGAAATAGACAATACATGTTGTAAGTAAATTAAAATTACATATAAAGGTCATGAAATAGACAATACATGGTGTGTGTAAGTAAATTAAAGTTACAGATGATGGTCATGTAATGGACAATACATGTTTTGTGTAAGTAAATTAAAGTTACATATGATGGTCATGAAATAGACAATACATGTTTTGTGTAAGTAAATTAAAATTACAGATAATGGTCATGAAATAGACAATACATGTTTTGTGTAAGTAAATTAAAATTACAGATAATGGTTATGAAATAGATAATACATGTTGTGTGTAAGTAAATTAAAATTACAGATAATGGTCATGAAATAGACAATACATGTTGTAAGTAAATTAAAATTACATATAATGGTCATGAAATAGACAATACATGTTGTGTGTAAGTAAATTAAAATTACAGATAATGGTTATGAAATAGACAATACATGTGTGTAAGTAAATTAAAGTTACTTATAATGGTCATGAAATAGACAATACATGTTGTAAGTAAATTAAAATTACAGAAAATAGTTATGAAATAGACAATACATGCTGTGTGTAAGTAAATTAAAGTTACATATAATGGTCATGAAATAGACAATACATGTTGTAAGTAAATTAAAATTACAGAGAATGGTTATGAAATAGACAATACATGTTGTGTGTAAGTAAATTAAAGTTACATATAATGGTCATGAAATAGACAATACATGTTGTAAGTAAATTAAAGTTACATATAATGGTCATGAAATAGACAATACATGTTTTGTGTAAGTTAATTAAAGTTACATATAATGGTCATGAAATAGACAATACATGTTGTAAGTAAATTAAAGTTACATATAATGGTTATGAAATAGACAATACATGTTGTGTGTAAGTAAATTAAAGTTACATATAATGGTCATGAAATAGACAATACATGTTGTAAGTAAATTAAAGTTACATATAATGGTCATGAAATAGACAATACATGTTTTGTGTAAGTTAATTAAAGTTACATATAATGGTCATGAAATAGACAATACATGTTGTAAGTAAATTAAAGTTACATATAATGGTTATGAAATAGACAATACATGTTGTGTGTAAGTAAATTAAAGTTACATATAATGGTCATGAAATAGACAATACATGTTGTAAGTAAATTAAAGTTACATATAATGGTTATGAAATAGACAATACATGTTGTAGGTAAATTAAAATTACATATAATGGTCATGAAATAGACAATACATGTTTTTAAGTAAATTAAAATTACATATAATGGTCATGAAATAGACAATACATGTTTTGTGTAAGTAAATTAAAATTACATATAATGGTCATGAAATAGACAATACATGTTGTAAGTAAATTAAAATTACAGATAATGGTTATGAAATAGACAATACATGTTTTTAAGTAAATTAAAATTACATATAATGGTTATGAAATAGACAATACATGTTTTGTGTAAGTAAATTAAAATTACAGATAATGGTTATGAAATAGACAATACATGTTGTGTGTAAGTAAATTAAAGTTACATATAATGGTCATGAAATAGACAAGACATGTTGTGTGTAAGTAAATTAAAATTACAGATAATGGTCATGAAATAGACAATACATGTTGCAAGTAAATTAAAATTACATATAATGGTCATGAAATAGACAATACATGTTTTGTGTAAGTAAATTAAAATTACAGATAATGGTTATGAAATAGATAATACATGTTGTGTTTAAGTAAATTAAAATTACATATAATGGTCATAAAATAGACAATACATGTTTTGTGTAAGTAAATTAAAATTACATATAATGGTCATGAAATAGACAATACATGCTGTAAGTAAATTAAAATTACATATAATGGTCATAAAATTGACAATACATGTTGTAAGTAAATTAAAATTACAGAGAATGGTTATGAAATAGACAATACATGTTGTGTGTAAGTAAATTAAAGTTACATATAATGGTCATGAAATAGACAATACATGTTGTGTGTAAGTAAATTAAAATTACAGATAATGGTTATGAAATAGACAATACATGTTGTGTGTAAGTAAATTAAAGTTACATATAATGGTCATGAAATAGACAATACATGTTGTGTGTAAGTAAATTAAAGTTACATATAATGGTTATGAAATAGACAATAGATGTTGTAAGTAAATTAAAATTACATATAATGGTTATGAAATAGACAATACATGTTTTGTGTAAGTAAATTAAAATTACATATAATGGTCATGAAATAGACAATACATGTTGTGTGTAAGTAAATTAAAGTTACATATAATGGTCATGAAATAGACAATACATGTTTTTAAGTAAATTAAAATTACATATAATGGTCATGAAATAGACAATACATGTTTTGTGTAAGTAAATTAAAATTACATATAATGGTCATGAAATAGACAATACATGTTGTAAGTAAATTAAAATTACAGATAATGGTTATGAAATCGAAGATACATGTTGTGTGTAAGTAAATTAAAATTACAGATAATGGTCATGAAATAGACAATACATGTTGTAAGTAAATTAAAATTACATATAATGGTTATGAAATAAACAATACATGTTGTGTGTAAGTAAATTAAAGTTATATATAATGGTCATGAAATAGACAATACATGTTGTGTGTAAGTAAATTAAAATTACAGATAATGGTCATGAAATAGACAATACATGTTTTGTGTAAGTAAATTAAAATTACAGATAATGGTTATGAAATAGATAATACATGTTATGTGTAAGTAAATTAAAATTACATATAATGGTCATAAAATAGACAATACATGTTGTGTGTAAGTAAATTAAAATTACATATAATGGTCATGAAATAGACAATACATGTTGTAAGTAAATTAAAATTACATATAATGGTCATGAAATAGACAATACATGTTTTGTGTAAGTAAATTAAAATTACAGATAATGGTTATGAAATAGACAATACATGTGTGTAAGTAAATTAAAGTTACATATAATGATCATGAAATAGATAATACATGTTTTGTGTAAGTAAATTAAAATTACAGATAATGGTTATGAAATAGACAATACATGTGTGTAAGTAAATTAAAGTTACATATAATGGTCATGAAATAGATAATACATGTTTTGTGTAAGTAAATTAAAATTACAGATAATGGTTATGAAATAGACAATACATGTTGTAAGTAAATTAAAATTACATATAATGGTCATGAAATAGATAATACATGTTTTGTGTAAGTAAATTAAAATTACAGATAATGGTTATGAAATAGACAATACATGTGTGTAAGTAAATTAAAGTTACATATAATGGTCATGAAATAGACAATACATGTTGTAAGTAAATTAAAATTACATATAATGGTCATGAAATAGACAATACATGTTTTGTGTAAGTAAATTAAAATTACAGATAATGGTTATGAAATAGATAATACATGTTATGTGTAAGTAAATTAAAATTACATATAATGGTCATAAAATAGACAATACATGTTGTGTGTAAGTAAATTAAAATTACATATAATGGTCATGAAATAGACAATACATGTTGTAAGTAAATTAAAATTACATATAATGGTCATGAAATAGACAATACATGTTTTGTGTAAGTAAATTAAAATTACAGATAATGGTTATGAAATAGACAATACATGTGTGTAAGTAAATTAAAGTTACATATAATGGTCATGAAATAGACAATACATGTTGTAAGTAAATTAAAATTACAGAAAATAGTTATGAAATAGACAATACATGTTGTGTGTAAGTAAATTAAAGTTACATATAATGGTCATGAAATGGACAATACATGTTGTAAGTAAATTAAAATTACAGAGAATGGTTATGAAATAGACAATACATGTTGTGTGTAAGTAAATTAAAGTTACATATAATGGTCATGAAATAGACAATACATGTTGTGTGTAAGTAAATTAAAATTACAGATAATGGTTATGAAATAGACAATACATGTTGTGTGTAAATAAATTAAAGTTACATATAATGGTCATGAAATAGACGATACATGTTGTGTGTAAGTAAATTAAAGTTACATATAATGGTCATGAAATAGACAATACATGTTTTGTGTAAGTAAATTAAAATTACAGATAATGGTTATGAAATAGACAATACATGTTGTGTGTAAGTAAATTAAAATTACATATAATGTTCATGAAATAGACAATATATGTTGTGTGTAAGTAAATTAAAGTTACATATAATGGTCATGAAATAGACAATACATGTTTTGTGTAAGTAAATTAAAATTACAGAGAATGGTTATGAAATAGACAATACATGTTGTGTGTAAGTAAATTAAAATTACATATAATGGTCATGAAATAGACAATACATGTTGTGTGTAAGTAAATTAAAGTTACATATAATGATCATGAAATAGACAATACATGTTGTGTGTAAGTAAATTAAAATTACATATAATGGTCATGAAATAGACAATACATGTTGTTTGTAAGTAAATTAAAATTACAGATAATGGTCATGAAATAGACAATACATGTTGTGTGTAAGTAAATTAAAATTACATATAATGGTCATGAAATAGACAATACATGTTGTGTGTAAGTAAATTAAAGTTACATATAATGGTTATGAAATAAATGATCAATATGATGTAAGTAAATAAAAGATCTTGTTTACATTTAGGAGGATCAGCTGGGTTTGTCTCTGTTGACACTGGAGCAGCTGGAATCTGAGGAGATGCAGAAGAAACTAGAGCAGAAAATGCAGTATATCTGAAGAGGACACAGTATCTTGTGCAACCATAGATAATGTTTTATTGTGTAAAAGATCAGGGCTTTGTTGGTTTAATGGAAATAGGTTAGATAAAAATATGATCAAATTAAAATATCTACTTTCATTGTATGTAATTGGCTGAGAAAGGACTAAAGAAAATCTGCCAAGTAGGCTGATATTTAAACAGAAGGATCTTTTATGCTTTCTTACGTCATCACATTGGTTGCATATGATAAACATGTTCTGTGATGGCTCATTCGGCAGTGTATTATATGGTAATAAGTAGTCACTGCAATAGATGCATTTCATCCGAGATAGTTGGTGAATTCTATTATTACTACTCCACTGTGTGATACATATTAATCTTTATCTTAGAAGGCTTGAAGAATTGGACAAAATATTGGGTCTTTCCAGGCCTGTATAATTGATGGAAATTGGAAAAATCGTTGAATGGCATAGTTAACATAAAGAAGTGAAGAAGTTAAAAAACATGTCAGAAGGAACCAAGAGTCAAATCCTCGCTTGATGTCATTCTTGAGCGAGCAATGAAGATATACGACAAAAATTTTATGGCCATTGTACCAGGTTGTAGCTCTGTTTGTTTACAATAAAAAGCTGTTATTCATAAGCTGTTGCATAGTTGTTGTTTTTTTTTTAAATTTTGTCACTTTAGACAAAAAAGAAAAGAAAAAGAAAAAGAAAGCCACATTGGCATGAACTTATTATAAGTAGGTTATTTTCACAACACAATATCATGAATACAGGATATCCATCTATCTGTCTGTTTTTCTGTCAGACTGTCTAACTGTCTGTCTGTCTGTCTGATCTGATCCATTACATTATTTTTATTCTGATGGTTATTATAGGGGACATGTGTAGGTGTGTATGTTAAATTTGGAGAAGTAAATATAGCCAACCAAGCATTTAACCACAATCTGGCATATTTGAACAAAATCATCTATCTTCTATCTATCTCTATATATCCCTTAGTCTTGCCGACCATTGGGAACCACTGATGACCTGACAACCAGCTTCCTCCATTCCAATCTGTTCTCTGATACTCTTACTGTGTCACTCAGCTTCAGTTCTGTCCACTCTGAGATCTTATCCTCCCATCTTTTCCTGTTTTCTTCTCCTTCGCCCTCCCTGCACAGTACCTTGCATGATTGTCTTATGATTGACATGATATACTTGATTATATCTTAGTGTCACACAAATAAATTGATTGACAGCAAACAAAGATTCTTCTTTATGTTTATGCACTGTGAACATGATTTTCAATCAATATATGCATGAAATTCTCCCAAATACTGTATAAGCCCGATGTGGATTATCTCCTCAAAGAGAATGCCATTATCAACCAATAGAAATTATTATTAGGAGGAGAGATTGACCAGTCTAATTACTACAACCGATCAACTTACCAGTCTTTCATAATCAAAACAAAGCTATTCATGCAGAGATGTAATAGGTAAAAACAAAATTACAATTGCTGTAACAATGTGGAATTTTAAAATCAATTAATTTCATTAACTTTTTTATTGCTAACAAAGCAACTTGAGTTTTCATTTGAGATAAAATGATTATGAATGTTATACAGTATGAGTTTTCATTTGAGATAAAATCATTATGAATGTTATACAGTATGACTTTTGGTTCCCTAAATTATTTTATTGAGGTGTTAAGTAGGATGATTGCTGACTTGAAATTGAGTCCAGTATCTGTATTTTAGAGACCTAATAATGTTTTGTATCTTGTATGCTTTCAGCATGTTTTTTATGTTTTCCAATTTCATGATTTTTATTTGTTTTTCTGTAGTGTAGTCATATCATTATAGATGGTGTAAAGCGCTTAGAGCTTCTGAAGATTAGGCGCTATACAAAGTCCTCATTATTATTATTATTATAATTATTTCATGGCTCACTCATTAAATCGATGTACTAAGTGAGAAAACAAAAGTCTGTAATTGCTCTTACTGTCATGCCATGATCAAAAATATTCCCATCAGAACATATTAGGTTGCTAAGAGTTCAACTTATTGTGATGAAACCATTGCACCCAATTTCTTTTTAGCATGTGTGGCCTGTTCAATCAGAATTCAGAAGACGTTTTATGAAATTAGGATCAAATTTATTTATCAGATAATGTTTCCTTCAGTCATTTGCCAAACTCATGAAAATTCAAAATTTCAAAACATTTCATTTGCAAAAGGCTTGGGAGGACTGCCATCAAAGCTGGGATCTGCGGATGTGCCACAAGCACCTGAGATTAAAGAACCTCTAAAGTAGTGTTACACGCACAGGGGTATTCACTTGACCGAGCGGTGTCAAAACCCTGGCGCGAGTCACGCTGGAAGTCATATGTTTTCCCCAAATTTCCAAAGACTTCCATACAACTTGAGTTGTAAAATGGAAAGAGAGACGTGTCTGCTATATTTAATAATCTTTTCTCTAATCAATTGGCGACCCAGAGGAGACAACTTGCCCAAGAGTCCATTAACCGCACCTTAGCATGGTTTTTCTTCGTTATCATCCTATTTCCGTACCGCAAGCCCGTCATGCCATAGAAATTCCACTAGTATTCCCTTACTAACTGGGAAATATTTAACTGCGCGACCCTAGGCCAGTCAGACCTCATAATTTCCGGCGTATCACGCTCATATACATACGCCCATTTTCCACTATGGACACATAAACGGTACCTACCAAATTCCAACTTATTGATTCCATTATATTCCCCCCATAAATACTACCATTTCAATCACATCACTTTTATACACCGCGGAATTTTAATATGGACTATGTTACTAATGGGACAGTCATTCGGCTTGTACCCAAATTCACTACTAACGACCCCAGCATGGTTCAAATTCACTAACACATACTCCAAATTTATTACAGTAGTATCTGTGTACCTTGTTCATGGGGAGGCTGCGTCTAAACTGACATCTATGGATGTGCTACCTGTACCTGGGTGGGGGTGGGGTATGGAGTAACTGCCTCCAAACTGGCATGTGGATGTGCCTTAGGGTAGAGACTACCTCTAAACTGGCATGTGGATGTAGAAAATGTGCCTTAGGGTAGAGACTACCGCTAAACTGGCATGTGGATGTAGAAAATGTGCCTTGGGGTAGAGACTACCTCTAAACTGGCATGTGGATGTACAAAATGTGCCTTGGGGTAGAGACTACCTCTAAACTGGCATGTGGATGTACAAAATGTGCCTTGGGGTATAGACTACATCTAAACTGGCATGTGGATGTAGAAAATGTGCCTTAGGGTAGAGACTACCTCTAAACTGGCATGTGGATGTAGAAAATGTGCCTTGGGGTAGAGACTACCTCTAAACTGGCAGGTGGATGTAGAAAATGTGCCTTGGGGTAGAGACTACCTCTAAACTGGCATGTGGATGTACAAAATGTGCCTTGGGGTAGAGACTACCTCTAAACTGGCATGTGGATGTACAAAATGTGCCTTGGGGTAGAGACTACCTCTAAACTGACATGTGGATGTAGAAAATGTGCCTTGGGGTAGAGACTACCTCTAAACTGGCATATGGATGTACAAAATGTGCCTTGGGGTAGAGACTAAACTGGCATAAGTGAATTTGCCACCATACTGGGTGCATAATAATATGTTTGTCAGTAAATCCGAAGTATTGTGAAATTATTCTACAGAAATGTTTCTACAAAGTTTTGCACCATTACGATAATTACAAATAATTTAGGTACAATGTTTGTAGAAGACATCACCATACCCTATGAAAGCGATCACTTGTTTAACATTTTAATGACTACAATATCTACACGACATATCAAGGTTTGTAATTACCAGATTCAGTCAGAATAACTAGGATTGAACAATGCTTTGTGAGTGATAAACTTACGATCTGAGGTAGATAATTAAAAAAATTACTGGTACTAATTTAATTTGTAGTAAACTTACGATCTGAGGTAGATAATTAAAAAAATTACTGGTACTAATTTAATTTGTAGTAAATGGCAAAATGTTAGGAGTACTATTACTGGTACTAATTTAATTTGTAGTAAATGGCAAAATGTTAGGAGTACTATTACTGGTACTAATTTAATTTGTAGTAAATGGCAAAATGTTAGGAGTACTATTACTGGTACTAATTTAATTTGTAGTAAATGGCAAAATGTTAGGAGTACTATTACTGGTACTAATTTAATTTGTAGTAAATGGCAAAATGTTAGGAGTACTATTACTGGTACTAATTTAATTTGTAGTAAATGGCAAAATGTTAGGAGTACTATTACTGGTACTAATTTAATTTGTAGTAAATGGCAAAATGTTAGGAGTACTATTACTGGTACTAATTTAATTTGTAGTAAATGGCAAAATGTTAGGAGTACTATTACTGGTACTAATTTAATTTGTAGTAAATGGCAAAATGTTAGGAGTACTATTACTGGTACTAATTTAATTTGTAGTAAATGGCAAAATGTTAGGAGTACTATTACTGGTACTAATTTAATTTGTAGTAAATGGCAAAATGTTAGGAGTACTATTACTGGTACTAATTTAATTTGTAGTAAATGGCAAAATGTTAGGAGTACTATTACTGGTACTAATTTAATTTGTAGTAAATGGCAAAATGTTAGGAGTACTATTACTGGTACTAATTTAATTTGTAGTAAATGGCAAAATGTTAGGAGTACTATTACTGGTACTAATTTAATTTGTAGTAAATGGCAAAATGTTAGGAGTACTATTACTGGTACTAATTTAATTTGTAGTAAATGGCAAAATGTTAGGAGTACTATTACTGGTACTAATTTAATTTGTAGTAAATGGCAAAATGTTAGGAGTACTATTACTGGTACTAATTTAATTTGTAGTAAATGGCAAAATGTTAGGAGTACTATTACTGGTACTAATTTAATTTGTAGTAAATGGCAAAATGTTAGGAGTACTATTACTGGTACTAATTTAATTTGTAGTAAATGGCAAAATGTTAGGAGTACTATTACTGGTACTAATTTAATTTGTAGTAAATGGCAAAATGTTAGGAGTACTATTACTGGTACTAATTTAATTTGTAGTAAATGGCAAAATGTTAGGAGTACTATTACTGGTACTAATTTAATTTGTAGTAAATGGCAAAATGTTAGGAGTACTATTACTGGTACTAATTTAATTTGTAGTAAATGGCAAAATGTTAGGAGTACTATTACTGGTACTAATTTAATTTGTAGTAAATGGCAAAATGTTAGGAGTACTATTACTGGTACTAATTTAATTTGTAGTAAATGGCAAAATGTTAGGAGTACTATTACTGGTACTAATTTAATTTGTAGTAAATGGCAAAATGTTAGGAGTACTATTACTGGTACTAATTTAATTTGTAGTAAATGGCAAAATGTTAGGAGTACTATTACTGGTACTAATTTAATTTGTAGTAAATGGCAAAATGTTAGGAGTACTATTACTGGTACTAATTTAATTTGTAGTAAATGGCAAAATGTTAGGAGTACTATTGGAGTTTTAGATACAAAGAGTTTACTGGCACTGTCCACTGTATCATTGTGGTCTTTCTCAATGCTTCAAAATTGTTCATTCAGGGAAAGCGAATAAAAAGATGGATTTTTAATTTAAAAAATGGTTACATTACGAGAGAGAGAGAGAGAGAGAGAGAGAGAGAGAGAGAGAGAGAGAGAGAGAGAGAGAGATTTGTTTTTCGTAAAATGAGTTTTAATATGAAGACTGAATTATATATATATATATATATATATATATATATATATATATATATATATATATATATATATATATATATATATATATATATATATATATATATATATATAGTAGTTTTTCGACTCCGCAAAAGAAAAAAAAGTTACTATAGAAGATCCTGTCAAATAATGTTTATTCAGTGGGTTAACCAACGAAGACGAAAATATGTTACTTTAAGGAGTGACAAAATGTAATGAACTCAATAACAGGTTTTAACAAAATTTACTCTCGTAATCATTGTATAAGGGTTGATTTATGGAATACACATTAAACGAGATTACTGGTCAAGAAATAATGCCCAAATAGGTATCAAATAAAAAATAAACAAAAGATACCATCAGCGTTCATCTAAATATTTAAAAGAAAAGATCAATTAATTATGGTTAGGTACAAATAAATATAAAATAACTTTGTATCTTTTTTCAGTTTTCGAAGATAAGTATATGCACGTCCGGTAAATCATTTTCATCTAGAATTCAAATTATCCAGAGCTAAAGGTTAGCCTTGGAAATAATCGCGTAAATGTAAACTCCATATTGACCTCGACAATGAGACCGTTTACTAAAATTAGCAGTATAACTGAATAAACGCTTATGTTACTTTAATAGTACCTTTATTTGGGCATCAACAGCTTTTTGGCCTTCTGTAATTTCATGGCCCATGGGCCGACGATAGAGATTGTTATCATGAGGTACCGACCTTTACCTTTTGTACTCACCAACATTTTGTTTAGCTTATCATGCTTATCAAATTTGCGATCATGTAGTTTGATAGGAGTAATCACTGAGACAGACAACATAGATCCTTATCTGCAAGCGGTATGATACGGCAGATCAGGGTCTTTGTTGTACTCGACTTATAAGCTAGTACATACAGTACATACTGAAGTAAGCCATCATACGCCTGTAGCTTTTCATATTTTTTAGGAAGCTTTTTTCTCTCTGTATGATCTATATTTATATTAGCAAAAATTTTACTATCTGTATACTAAGATTAAAATTAGTTATCAGTACAACCAATCTGACCGCGTGTTAGAAGACATATTGATTTGTGGAATAAATGAGTACTTTGTTGTAGGATTAATATTAAAAAGCAGATAGAGATAATTAAAGTGTACACAAGCAGTTTTTCCATTTTAATTTTAATATCGTGCATTTAAATACAGATTTTTATATTACGTGTATTTATTAATGTGCGAGAAGAAACAAAATTATTACTACAGAGCAGAAACGTCTATATGTTGGCACCAGAAAGGTACAGTCGGTTCTCAGTCACCAGTTAATGAGTAAGGGAAATGACATTGACATTAATCCAGGTCATTTTCTGGGTACGAACAAACAGTGATAAGTGAATACTCCTTTGTTTCTCTCTCTCTCTCTCTCTCTCGCTCTCTCTCTCTCTCTCTCTCTCTCTCTCTCTCTCTCTCTCTCTCTCTCTCTCTCTCTCTCTCTGTTATTTGGATTTTAACGTAGCTTTCATTGTTTAATTTATATCGCTAACATATCAACAGTATGGCAGTTTATAGTGATGTCTAGCACCGGGGCGGGGGGGCATCATTGCCGCAGACACACATGTAGCATGATGTCCCACCCAGTCATTATCCTGACACTAGGCGACTAGTCCTAACACTAACCTGTTAATGATGAGCTCCTAGCGTGGCAACTGTTCGTACAGTTTTTTCAAGTCTTTGGTATGATTCAGTCGGGAGTGTGTTTGTGTTTTATTATTCGATATTTTAGTCATCGTACCATACAGCCAGTGTTACAGTAATACATTCAACATAACAATAAAAACATGCACATAGTTTAACTGTTGTTGATAGATTTTGCATTTTACAAATCCGGCAAAAGGGCTCAATAAAAATGTTTATTTAAAAAAACAAACTTGCGATTTGTTCGTACATTGAAGTTAAATACTTAAAAATATAAATATCACTTTCGTGAAATACATTTCAATATCTCTTAGATGAATGAAAACGACTCACTAAAACGCACAACGCTAAATCGGAATGTATAGCAGATTTCGTGAACGATGAGCAAGGAAATTATAGTTAAAATGCAAATGCAGCATCTGGAATGTAAATGGATGGGAAACTGCGCCTAAAATTTGAAGCTCAAATGGATTGCAAATTCAGTGCAAACGAAATGCAGACTTGGTAATTTAAGAATGAGAAAGAACTACCAGTTTCATGGAACGTTTAGAGTTTATGTATTTATTTTTTTTTTACCAATATTCACTGGTCATGGGAAAGACAGTTTTTCAAATATGTATAGAATGATTACTAAGGAAGTAAATCAAAGTGAATAAGGTATCACATAAAATTGAAATATATCCGTCTCGTATTGTCAAGTAACTAAATATCATGTGCCACACTGAGAAATGTATAATAACGCCAGCTATAAACGCTATCCAGTCCAGTGTTATCTGGGAAAGTAAGAACTTATTTCACATTTACACATTTATGCGAATTAAACGTCTAATTTTATTATATACCATTCCTGTACATTTGACTCGCTTTATAAACTCGTACCGAATTAAAACTCATGGACCTGATATCACAGAGTGTGGGAGATCGTTGTCTTTTATCTAGGCCATACGATATCTCTAACAGGTCACATTACACATAGAGTGATATCACCTTTCTTTCATTTAGATCACCTGTAATCTCCGACAGATCCCAATACATCTGGTAGATCCTTCATACAGTGTTGTTCATATTGTCATGTAAGCAGAACAGATGATATCATTTGAAGTGCTATAAATAAAATACCCCACCCTACCCCCAGTGTGCTGCGGGATAATACAGTTCTGTAAATAATGCATCTAACTATGATCATATTTAAAAAAATATTGTACCTTTGCATTGCCCTACTCTAAGTATTTAACATGCCGGATTAGTGGCAAAATGGACGTAGTAACGTTAGAATCGTATTACTAGTATCAGATCAGCCGGGTCGACAACCTTAGCGTTCCTTTAAGCAATGCTCTTTATTAGGTCGCTTTTGCTGTGCAATAAAACATCGAACTGAACCAAAGTGAATAACGGGACTTGACACCACGTACGAACCTTTACGTGTACAAACTAAATGGCGGAATAGACCGGGATGCAAAGAAGTAACACTGCGTCGCATGATGAATTAATGAAAATCTATATTTTTTTCTTTGTCTCCGTCCATTTAACACAAATGCTATCCACCATGGCTGCTAGTACGTATCGACATTTAGCGCTGTCTGTTCAGAGGGCGAAATATTTCCACCGTGTTATTGGAGTTTATGTACGACCACTCTTCAAGTCAGATACATGTAAGTATATTTAATGTTGAAGTACTAAGTGCTGATCGTTGGCTGAAGTGGTCGATCCAGATCAAATTGACATTAAGCTTCGGTGTTATGAAATGCACGTAGTGTCGCCATAGAAAATACGGTTACCTCAAACACCGAAATACGCTCAAAATCCAAATTACACAGCAACTTTTATGCACATTAATTACTTTTTATTTTCTAGCATGAAATGACGTCACTTCTATTTGATTTTACTTGATTGGAAATGTATAAACGGCGAATTGAAAATTTTAAATAGTACATGAAAGAGTGAGATTATGAATGAGAGAAACCAGAAAATGTAGGTACATACTTAAGGTCTTTTTTTTCATTTTATTTTGTGTTTTAGATTATATTAAAGACTTAAAATGCTTTGGATTGAATTATTTGAAAGAGGTAATCACAGGAACAGACGATGTGTGTGTGTGTGTGTGTGTGTGTGTGTGTGTGTGTGTGTGTGTGTGTGTGTGTGTGTGTGAATGTAATCTTTAACGTTGCTTTAACAATTTTTCCGTCATATCGCTACGATGTCTGCAGTGAGGCAGTTTTATAGTGATGTCTAACACTAGGGCATCATGCCGCAGACATGTAGCATGATGTCCCACCCAGTCATATTATCCTGACACCAGGCCTACCAGTCGTAACACTAACTCGTAACACTAACCTCAGAATGCTGAGCGCCAAGCGAGGCAGCTGTTAGTACCGTTTTTGTAAGTCTTTGGTATGACTCGGCCGCGGATCGAACCCACGACCTCCCGTTTCCGCTGTGAATGCTCTAACCACTAGGCCGCTTGATATATATTATCATTATTAGATGTTTCAAGTGAAGATGTAACCAGATGTTTAATCTTCGTTCACGTTATTTTATATACTTTGCATGTGTGTCAGTGACTTCAATGTATTGCACAGCTTCAATAAGATAACGGGACATCAGTCTACAGGAACAGCTTCAATAAGATAACGGGACATCAGTCTACAGGAACAGCTTCAATAAGATAACGGGACATCAGTCTACAGGAACAGCTTCAATAAGATAACGGGACATCAGTCTACAGGAACAGCTTCAATAAGATAACGGGACATCAGTCTACAGGAACAGCTTCAATATGATAACGGGACATCAGTCTACAGGAACAGCTTCAATAAGATAACGGGACATCAGTCTACAGGAACAGCTTCAATAAGATAACGGGACATCAGTCTACAGGAACAGCTTCAATAAGATAACGGGACATCAGTCTACAGGAACAGCTTCAATAAGATAACGGGACATCAGTCTACAGGAACAGCTTCAATAAGATAACGGGACATCAGTCTACAGGAACAGGAGTGGAACTCCTAATCCACCGACTGTAGCGTGACGGGTTGTTATGCCGCCACTGTGGTAGTTGTATTATGGTTGGAATGGGGTGCTCCCAATATTTTATTCAAATTTTTATCGAAGTCCCAGGCTCGATTTTGGTTTGAAGTTAAATTAGTGAAAGATAGATGTAAAGCTCTGAGCCCCCAGTCAGCAATGCCGACGGTTAAATGATTGAATATACAGAAAGTGAAATTCAACGAATAACAATTTAATAACAATTCAAAAGTTGCATGCTAAGAATTTCCCGTGTACTCTATTTTCGCTCGACCCTGTTATAGCCTGTTGCATCACTTGATTAGTAGTGTGAAATAGCTTTTTCTACATGTCCTTGTACTCATCTTAACGAACCGCTAGTATCCAAATAGTTACACGGGAACAACTGCAAATCAGCAGATGTGTGACAGTGCATTTAGCCAGCGGAAATAATACTTTTTCGTTGTCTTGACCTTTTGGCCCTGAGGCTCTTTGTTTGCTCCCAAAGCCTTCAGTTGCACCCCCCCCCCACCCCCTTATTTAGTATTTTTACAGACCTGTACGCCCCTGATATGCGACATACTAGGTTGTCTAGTTATTCACAAACCAGTTTTATCAATCAACACCTAAAGCTTCTACGACATGAGTTGACATGGTCTGTTTTCAGCGTAGTTCGAAATACACTATACTATATTTACAGTTTAGTCACTCGTTGTGTGCACGTGCGTGCAATATCAACTTATTCAAAATACTGTACGATTCTGCTAATGTAAAGTTAAAGGAGAGAAAACTGAACATATAATAAGACACGAAATACACCACCGGCAATAACAGTCCGAAAAAAGTATAGTTTATTTCATTAATTAGGAATACTGGTCTGTATATCTTTTATCTTTGAGACAAAATTTGCTAAATTTAACGTTGTGTTACAGTTCAACTGAAGAAAGTCATGACTGAAAATGTAATTTCAGATGGTACCAATTCCCATTTTCGGCGCTGGCAGGAAGCAACTACCCTTGTTAATGGCGTCAGATTTTACTCGATGGTAATGAATTAAAGATCTATATAACTTGGCGAACAGTTTTATTTTCTTCTAATATTTATAATTGATATTTTCTCCCATACCTGTACGTTAATAGAAACACAGCGATATTACAAATTACGAGCAACTATATTGTTACAATGTTACATTAACTGAAATGATTGGTTAAATAGTTATTGCATCTCGTCAAGAGCCGCATGAATTATGTTAATAACAGCACATGCGTATAAAGTGAATTATATATATTTTATTTATCAAAGAATTTTACATGACGATTTCTACTATTTGCAAGTTAACATAGGGAATGTTGTAATACATGAGAATAAATGTTTAGATTTTTTAAAATTTAGTAGTTAATTTAAATAAATACAATTTTTAAAAAAATATATTCAGAAGTAATGATTCCCCCCAGTTCACTAAGAAGCTTTTTGAAATTCCGTACAGTTGTAAAAACATCGATGAACTGTTGATGTTGATAGAAAAATACACGCTGTCTGGTAGATTACAACTCTACTCATGCATTGTAATTTGCCGTTTCAGCCGATTCAGTATGCATCAGCACACGAAAAGCAAGTTGTAAGCGCTGACGTGGAAAAAGATGGTCGCCAATTAGTGATCACGTGGAGAGATGGGATCAAATCAAGGTAAAACATGTGCATATACTTTTGTGTTAGACAAAAGTCGTTATTCTGCTATGTAGCAGTAATTTGTACTGAATATTTTAAAGAACGACTGTGTGAAAGGCCCCCTACCACCAATATGTGTATGTGTGTGTTATTTGGATTTTTAACGTAGCTTTAAAAACATTTCAGTCATATCACTACAATGTCTGCAGTGTGGCAGTTTTATAGTGATGTCTAGCAATGGGGTATCATGCCGCAGACATGTACAATGATATCCCACTTAGTCACAATATCCTGACCGGTCCTAACACTAACTACTTAGTGCTGAGCGCCAAGCGAGGGAGCTGCTAGTACCATTTTTGTAATTCTTTGGTATGATTCGGCCGGGGATCCAACCCACGACCTCCCGCACCAGAGGCGGACATTCTAACCAGTAGGTCGCCGGAGCGGTCCAACCAGTATGTATAAGAGTCGAAAAGCACTGATATTCGGGTTATAATGATGAGTAATTCTTAAATCTTACGATTACACTGCGCATGTGGTAAAATGAAAGTAGTCGCAATTTTGCCGATACCATCTTGCCAGAACAAGCATGTGCTTTTGACATCGATTACACTATGTGAAAAATAGATAAAGTAAGCGGTGTATTTTTATGGATATCGTCAAAAACATGCTGTCCTAGAATCTGTCAGTTAAACTTTGAAACATTGGTAATGTACCCAAACATAGTCAAAAGCTATGTCGCCGATATAGTAGCAGCAGAGAGGGTGAAACCACCTGTTGCTGAAACGTCATTTGCTTAAAATGTAAAGCTTCTACGTAAATGAAGAAAACCCCCCACAAAAAACACGTCAGTAACGCTAAACCGAAGTCTCTAACCAAAACCGAGAGTTTCTCTCCAAGAGTCTTTCTTGGGGTTATTACTTTATCAGTCGTTAGTGTTAATTAAATTTTTTAAAGGTATTTTTTGTTTACTCACCTGGAGATTTCATTGAGGTCACGCATTCTCTGCTGCTGTAGATTAGACCAGTCTCTCAACCAATGATTTTATCAAGACCGATTCGATATCTTGATCTACGATCATGTAAATTTATCGTTCTAAATCCTTGTGGGGTAGTTTGCGCACGTGAGAAAAGGTTTTTAATTTAGATATATCCATATCTCAGCTACACCAATTTTTATGAATCTTTCGCAACGTATGTGTATCAATTCCATTAAATACAGCTAAAATATTACAATTCTTTATGATTACTTTTGATTTTGTGTGCACCGCTGAGGAACATAAATCACATCAGTGATTTTATGCTTAACTCGGGAAAATACACTTGCCGGATTTGATTGTTTATCCAGCATGACATTATCGTACACAACTAAATTATTAAGGTCATCAACGGACGGTGCCTCATTAATGTCAGTGATAAAATTAATAATATCATCACCATCTTCATTTGTCGTCTTTGCATTTTCATTAAAGTCTTTTAACACTTCGTAGCATCATCCACAGACGTAGCAACTAAATACAGTTTATCCCATTTCAACCATCTCGTTATTAAATTAAGTCGCAGTTGCGCTGTACTACTTCCAGATGGATCTATGATAATCAATCTGATAGAATTTGGTAGCGCTGCATGATGTTTTACCGGATCTCTTCCCTTGTCGCTGAAAAATCAGTTACATCCATTATATATAAATATAATAATAACATGGATTTATATTGTATTAAATGCAAGAGGCGTACTCGTACAGATGGACTAACAACTATTAAAAAACCGAAACAGATCCGCACTTACAGGTGAGTGTGAACAATGTGATACAAATAAATTTAAATTTATTTCTAGTTGAAACAGTTCTAAAAAATCCCATGGAGGTGATATTTCATCAAAATTAGGACAATTACCTGGAAATCCACGGGTTAAGTACACGGGAGAAAAACACCTTTCAGGATATAATTATTGTGGTCCTGACTCCTGGAACCAGACTTGATATCCTACTTGATAATCAGGATCAACCAAGACCCGGTGAGTATCCAGTAAATGAAATTGATAAAGCGTGTCACGCTCATGATGTAGCTTATAAAATCAAAACCTACAAGATAGATATTTTGCAGATGTAAAATTAATTCACGCGTTAAATTCCATAAAAAAATCTTTCAAAGAAGCATTAGCTGATTGGTTGGTAAGATCTGCGATAAAAGGTAAACTTGTATTAGGAGCCGGTTATTAATCATCCGATTAATAAAATAATGGAATCAATTTATAATATCCCAAGATGATACTGGACAGGCAGCGTAACTATTAGTAAACTCACTGATGCAGCAGGTTTCAAACTTTCTACTGCTGCAGATTGGTTAGCACGATAGGCAATATGGCAAAGATATCTACCACCGCCTAAACGAATGCAGCATACACATTTTTATGTCAGCGTTCCTAATGAAGTTCATCAGTTTGATATTTTAGTTCTACCACATGAAACTATCAACATTGGTACAAATATGCGTTAACTTTCGTTAATGTTGCAAGTAGATATAAAGAGGCAGAACCATAATCAACTAAAACAGCAACTGAAGTTGTATCTGCTTTTGAACTGATTTATCAACGAAGGCCATTACGATGGCCACAATTATTACAAGTTGATCCTAGCAAGAAATTAGGCGCATTATCATCGTTGATGAAGCAACATAATATCAAAATCAGACTTGGACATACTGCAATACATCGTGATCAGAAAATTGTTGAACGATTTAATCAAACACTTGCTGAGTGGTTATTTGGATATCAGTATGCAAAGGAAATAATTCAGGATACGAGATGTCGCGAATGGGGTGTGAGATTAACCACGTGTGCTAGCTGCATTAAATAATGATTTTATTCGATCATTCAACATGAAACCCATTAATGCAATTACAATAAAAAAACATATGCCAATACAACGACATGACCTTTCAATACAGCCATGTATTGAAAAGCAATGTTTTTATTGTGAGATATTTATATGAACCGGGTGAAACTGAATCAAGCAAAGAAAGAGCGACTGATCCTATCTGGAGTATTACGATACACAAAATGTCTAGTGTATTAAGAACCACGGATAGACTTTCAATATACAGATTAGATTCAACTGCGCCTCAACGTGGATTTACATATGAACAATTACAAGTTATACCAGAGGATACACACTTACCACCATTTTCACTTAACTAGCGCCTCAACGTCTATTACATTCAAGACAGGTCAACATCGTATTTTCACGTATATGATAAAGACTACTATCTTTTCGATGTAATGTAAATTGTCTTGGATCATTATTTGAAAATTGCTCAACATTACTGTGTTACAATTCGCATAATCTTTTCTTGATTTAGCGCCATGATACATATCAATGTTGAGATTTTTTGTTTTGTCACTTTGTGTATAACTAGCGGTGTCTTTTTCTTCACTATCATCACTAAAAAGTTCGTTGTTGGTGTCAGTAAAATTTACAATAACCCTCCGCAGAGTTATTTTCCTACCTCTAGACACTGCGAGATAGACTATGTTTGACCACTCTATACGATCATCAATAATTCAAACAACTGTATCTGAAATAGTTAATCCTTGCGATGAGTAGATTGTCATTGCGTATCGTAACGCCCACATATGTTTTATCCATTGATAATGCGTCTTCATGGAGGTTTGTCAGCGCGTAGTGCATCCTCAGCAGCACTAATAACAACTACCACACTGTTATTTAATACGAGATTCTGTTTCCTTGACTCTATCAATGATCCTGGTATATCGACTTCAATATTCTGTTGCTGCGTATCCGCTGGCCTATAACATTACGGTCGAGGCAATTCTGAGAACGTTTCCTTATATAACTGCAATAATTGCTGCTGAAAGGTATCACTAACTATCCTTCTACTGGCTACTATCAAATCTTTTGGTCTCAATTTATTCAAAATTTCATTTATTGAAGTTTCTGAAATGACTCTACGCATTATTTTGCACTGAATGCTATTCGGTTAGAATATGGTTAATAATGATCGCCACACATTATCACCGCGGTATTCTTTAGCAATCTAACACACGGTTGTGGTTGACCACGATTGCCACACATTAACACGGCGGTATTCTTTAGCAATAATCAATCAAGAAACATGTTTAATATATCTGAAGATACTGTGGATATTTCATCCCAAATTATTATTCCAGGTATATATGTATCGTCCATACGATCATGATCTTTTTATCTCCATTGTATCTAAAGAAGCTGTGATACGTACATGACTTTTCACATTTTCTTTAATTTCTCTCGCAAGTCTGTGTGTAGAAGTTAACAATTAAATCCGAACTCTGTCTAAATAGTTCGATCAACCGAGTTCTTTTACCGCAACCACCAGGTCCATTTAGATAAACAGTCTTATTTCTAGATACTGGATCGGATACAGATGGCGCAGACGATAATTATGATATCTGATTATTTTTGCGATAAATATATTTTACCTCAACATCTGCTGATTCAGGATAATTATATGGATAATTATGTAACATTTCTTGTTTTATTTTCCACGAATCCCATGGTGCATCATGAGCAGTAAATTGAGTCAGTAATTCTGTGGTGGTAGAGAATCTATCATCGATAGTACATTTATTGAAACATATGCGAACATATACGATCTTAGATATGTATGCTGAGGCGATATATCATCGATATAGCCAACAATTGTACCTAACCGTGTTCTTTCAGATAAATAAGCATTTATATTTCTCTATTCTGCATCATCGATTATAAAATCATATTCAGTATCATCTAGAATTAGTCGTGCATAATGTCGCTTGTGAATATTTGCCTCAGTTTGAGTAAATTTACCGATTATTCTTCTACCGAGATATTTTGCGGTTTTATCATCATCAAGTGGTGGCAAGCAAACTTTTGTCTGCATTTGATATGATATAAGTGCCTCACCTACAATCAACGATATCAATATTTTACAATCAATCATCTATCATAATAAAACTATTGGCAATCAATGTTTTTTCAGAAAAGTGCCTACCAAACCAAATATAACAGATCGGATGAAGAACATACTCGAATGATACAATACGAGCGAATCCTGTTAGATCATAATCGGGAAGTGGTCCATTTATCGATACTCTGGTCATCTCGTTTGTGGGATATCCAAATCTTTTAAAATATCCAGAACATTCTCCGTAACCAAGAACTACCCAGATAACACACGACCATATCCACCGTAAAAACGTCCTTGTTATTATACTTGGTATTTCACAGTCCACCGTGTCCGTATTCATAGCAAGCTAATTGTACTTCTTCGAGAAGTTCAAATTGTGTTGGCTTCCACGAATGTTTCTCTCTTGCAAAGCAAGTTGCAACTGATGGAACTGTAAAACAATTTTTGTAGCAATTGCTCAATATTCTCAGTTGAAAACGTCTGCGCAAAATTGTTCATTTCTTCATAAAGAGATTTTTTACGACATGTTTCGCTGTTAGGTCGTACAAATTAATCATATTTTTTTAGGATTGTTTTTACTTATTTCGTGAATAAAATCAAACATATTTCTTCTAGACTCTTTCTCTGGGTAAAATTTTACGGTTCGATCTCGTCGAAATATTGTTACTGTATTAGTCTACGCGTGAACATTATGATCAACTATTTCTATAGTTAGTTCTAATAGCATAGTACTATGAAATGTGATTAGTTTATTTTTTTATCCATAGTTTTATTAACAGCTATCGCGTTAACCGATCGCCTCTCAATCTCATCAACCCCATTTTTTCCAACTCGCCATCCCTAGCTCGCTACAAACACGTATTTTACCGATTTGAAACTAATTCGTAAAGCCGCAGAGGGCCGCACTTGTCAACCGAATTATGTAACGATAAGTTAACGTATTTATGTAATCCGAGATATATACAAATGAGTTACCCGATACAGCTATCCGATCAGTCAAACTAAAAATGAGGAAACTGCGCGGAAGGTATATTAACATATTGTATTATTAATGACGCCCGCACTTGCCCCAAAACTAAGAATACGATGGTTTGAAATCGATACGGAGGGCCGCATAGGCCAACCCGATTATGTTTACGGTGTATTCAACATATTCATGAAAACGAGGTTGATATAAATAGGTCAACCTGATACAGACCCGGTTAATCAAAACTAAAATGAGGAAACTAACAGTATCATATTATATTTATACCAATTTTGATAGTTTCCTCACCGATGAACGAAGGGTTTTTACGGTGATCTGACGCTTCGTTGCTACTTTCACCATCGTCGTAACATGTCGGCGACACTTACTTGACCGACTCGTCAACGTGTATCACCCTGAAGTTTTTCAAGAATTCTTCAGGAGTAGGTATAGGTCTTTTCTTTCGTCGTAGGTATTCTATCGTAGACCGATACTGTGGAGCACCGCATTCTATACAAATCTGATGTTTTCCTCTGACGCCTTTTCCACATTTAAGACAAGGCTTTGGACCATTAACAAAACCTTGTTTCGCCGAGTTGTTATGCACTCCACAAAATTGACCACATGAATTTTTTCCACATCGCTGCGTAGAACCTAATAACAGCCATGAGCATTTATTGACCGCTAGTAATGAATTAACCATTATATTAATATCTAATAAATATTTAATTAATAATTAATTTAATATTCAATTAAACAATAATATATATATATAGTATAATGACTAATAACTACTCTAATGTTAGCTTCATCGACATGTTATCGAGCGGAAAAATATACTACGATGACGTTCCTGATGAACTTTTTCAATCCCCGGAAACCTATTATGAACTTCGAAAATATTATCGAAGACGCTTAGGTTCAGCGTGGAGTGTTTGTAATAAAAAAAACTGCAATCAATCTTCTCATCGTTGATGGTAACCTACTTGGTGGCGTTATTATTCAACATTTAGGAAAGTTTTATGTTTTCGTTGATGATCCTGATATAGATAAATTTAAAGGATGTCCTGCGGTTAACGAAATAATCCCAAAACAACGATTGAGATATCCTACCATCGATGTAGATTCTAGAGACCCAACCGTTAACGAATTGTTATCGTACTTCGTTGACATAGTTGATTCCGTCGATGATATTCTGATTTTTGAAACCAACGGAGGCTATCATATTCTACTGAAAACAATCCTGGTTGACTTTAATACTCATCGAGATCTGTTGAAGAAAATCGCTAAAGATAAACCATCATGGAATGTTGATAAACAAGCTGGACTTCATAGTATTAAACTACCTGGAACAAGATCAGCGAAACCAAAAAGTATTAATAAACGATTAATTTATCCTCGAGATATAACGGATTTTAAATCTGTTGGTTCATTATTATCCTGTCCTATTTCTGTACAGCCACGTTACGAAGAGCTTAACGATGATGAACGCGACGAGGGATTCATCAACGACGAAATCATTAATGACAGAGTTATCCGTGACGAAATCTCCATCCAACATATCAAACAGATTTCGACAGCGTTAACTGGACAACCAGATCAAATCACTGGAGTCACAAATCGAACCACCAATATGATATCATTGGGTAGAGTTGCTGGATCGTTCTGTAATATTTGTCAGCGCCGACATGGTATTGATGAGTTTAATGGATCTATCGAGGAAAAGGCTATCGACGCGTTTGTATGTGTGTATTCTGATAGGTTTGTGATTGGTTGTTTCCGTACTACAAAAAATAAAATCACCATATTGAGAGAATCCGATGATAATATTGTCAACGATAAGGTCGTCAACGAGCCCACCAGTGATAGAAAACGATATGAAAAATATCTGAAATCATACAACTATCACCGAAAAGATTATAGTGGTGAGTTTCCAAAAAGACTTCCAGATTATGTTTACTGTGAACCACCTGTTCATGAAAACGGTCAGGGTTGTAAGATTATTCTTAACGAGGATTACATGGACGGGTCTGCTTGTGGGATGGGAAAGTCAGCATCGGCATGGAAATCAATACGAGACGACCAATCTGTGTTGTATTTGAGTTACAGAAAGACGTTCACCAGAAAGACCACCGTCGATTACAATCTCGAATCATATGAAAAGATACATGGTGGTATTATATTTGATACAAGAACTCATCGAAGGGTTATTTCGCAGGTTGAATCTATTGTACGAGTCAAGGGAATTCCTGATGTGGTATTATTAGATGAATGGCATGGTATTCTTCGTCAAATAATTTCATCGCCTCGTGGTAAACAAATTTGGGAAACACTTACATGGTTAGTTTCAACAGCAAAACGGGTTATCGTGTTGGACGTGGATGCTAACAATGATGATCTAGAATTGTTTAGAAAATTCTTAAACCGTCCAGATATGAAACTTATCATCAACGAGTATAAACCGGATCATGGTAAGAAATTTATTGTAGAACAATCTCACCATGACAACTACGTAAAATTATTAGACGCGTTGAAACAAGGAAATCGTGCCGTAGTTTTCACACAAAATAAAATACATGGGAAGTATTCTGTGGAATCTCTCGCTAAGGTGTTACAACATTTAGAATACCGAGTGAAATACTATCATGCTGACACAGATCTAACCGAAAAGCATCGAGACTTTGCCGATCCCGTTAACGCGTTTGATAACATCGATGTAGTGATCTATAATTGCACCGTAGAAGCAGGAATATCGATCGTAGATGAAAGATTCAAGTACATGGCTGTGTTTTCTGAACAGTTAGGGTCCGTAGAAGCTACTAAACAAGCAATTCATCGGTTCAGAAACATTAATGAAATCCATTATTCGTCTACTAAACGGTCTTTCCCAACGCTACCACTCACACGTGACGATATTATTTCTTCCATTGAGTCACACGAAAGATATTTATCCTCTACGGAATTATTGTTCAGGACTCCTAATCTTTGCGATGTGAATTCAAGTTACGGATACGCGTTTATTAGCACAATCATCGAGACAAATAATTCAAAGTGTTATTTTACTGGACGACTCGTTGAGACGATGAAGCAAACAGGATATGAAATCACATGGGAATTACCAGACGAGTACGAAGTATGGTGCGAAAAAGATAAAAAAAAGACCAACGAATCTCTACCGAGGTAATTAATAACAGTCCTCACGTAGATGAATTTTTGAAATCTTCTATCGGAGAGCGTATTATGTCAGCGAGCGATAAAATCGCCAGTGATAGAATCAGAGATGAAATCTCTAGCGATAGAATCTTCAGCGATAGCGATATCGTTAGCGTTTTGGTTGGTGACTCGGTCAGTGACGTTGTCACTGGTGAATCTGTCACAGGTGATAATATCACTGGTGATAAAGTTGTTAGCGATTTGGTCACCGTCGATGAAGTCACCGTTAGAAAACAGAAATATCACCGATATGATCATGATACTCACCAACGATTAGAACCCTACGCGAAGAAATTGATGTATCTCAACCATGTATTTCAAACTGATGTAAGCAAATTGGATGCGAATACGATTGAAAACCTTGACAAAAACATATCACGGCTACAAAGATACCAACGGGTTATAGTTGATAAACACAATCAGGGAAGCGCTGTTACAACTACGCGTTGTCAATCCGATAAAATCAATCCACGCCAACAACTCGAGATTATCAGAGGCGTACTTGAAACATTAAAACTTCCCGATGTGGTTCCGGATGATTTATCCGTGAAGTGTGTTCCTGTGAATCGTACCGAATTAGTCAAGAATATCAATAACATGTTAGCGCAACCGGATCAGTTCAATAAATATCAAACGTTGCTAAAACATTTCAGTGAGATATTTCCAAACGAAAGATTGCAAACAACTACTATAACGTTAAAAAATATCATTGAGAAGATCAAGTTGGTGTATAAAGGGTTCGGCGGAAGGTTACAATCCGATAACATTAAGAACCCAGGAAGATGTAACCTCACATTGTTCTATCCTGAGTGGCCGAAATCTGATTTCATTGATGATACTATATGGCTCAATGAAACCGTTGACGATGTGGGATTCGCTGGTAAAGATATATCTGCGACGGATACGCATACTACAATGGTACGATTCCATGTATGGAGTGTTAATAAATGGTTTTCCCGATATGATATATCAGTTGACAAAAACTAAAATGAGGAAACTAACAGTATCATATTATATTTATACCAATTTTGATAGTTTCCTCACCGACGAACGAAGGCGTTTCGTGACAAACTGACGCTTCCATGGCGTTTCCATGGTGTGTCGAAAAGTCGCCCATGACATGGTTGCGTCGTCGATGACCATTTTTCGACTTCGTTGCTAGTTTCAACATCAGTGGACGAAGGTGTTTCACGGTAATCTGACACCTTCGATGTTACCACGGTGACATTTTTATGTTATATAATTTTTATATAAAGACATTTTTGTGGATAAAATATACATGTCTTATATTTCATATAACGATAATGAAATAGACATTGCCAGAGACATGTTCAACCGGGTGAATCCTAATGGTTCAACCAAAATTAAATACCGTGACGGAAAATTCTCTGCGACTCAAAAAATATCTAACGGGTTTAAGTCGAGATTTTGGTCGTCAGATGATAGAAACCTTAACGCGTATTATAAGATTCAGCAACGATATTATCATAAATTCGTAAATGATTTATATAACCGTGATATTAACAAATATCATTGCCGGGATGGTATCGTATTGGTTTTTGTAAGGATTCCAGGTATCAAACAATCGCATATACAACGACAGTTAGCCGTATTTATTGCGAAGATGGAACCATCATCGGCCCGAATAAAACATATCGTCGTTGAATCCTCATTGATGAGCGAAATCGTAGAACAATCGCTTACAGATAATCCTGACGAAGACCTTATCGTATCAATGATACCATATTATGACAACGTCAACGACAACAACGTCAACAACGAGGCTAAAAAAATAAATTGATATCAACGAGTAATAATTGACTCGATCGATTTGGTAATTTTAGTTAACGTTCATGAAATCCAAGTAAATTTAAATAAATTTCAACTAAATTAAATTAAATTTAATTAAATTTAAATAAATTGCATTTTTTATTAATTATATAAAATAAATTCACGCGTAATATCGTCCGATATGGTAAACTTTAAATAAATTTCCTAACCCGGTTCATTGAGTGAGATAGCGCTTGCAAAACTACGAGTGTATCACAGTTGGCCTAATATCAGATCAAAATCATTTGGTGGTCAACAACCCAATAATTCTTTAGTGTTTGCAAATAAGAATAAACCCGACGGAACCCCAGACTGGAACGTTGTTTCCATACCAACCGGGTCATACCAAATAGAACAAATCAATAATGAATTCGCGCGTAGAATAAAATCGATTACTGGAAAAGAATCAAAAATCGCTATAACAGTTCATGAGCCGACACTATCATCCGCAATTGAGATAAGCACAGAAGGATACGTCGTAGATATCTATCAAAGTTCTATTAGAACCGTACTAGGATGGCCTGAATTACCACCGGAAAAATCCACCACCGACTTAACCACATGTACAATCATATCATGAAATCAATCCCAGTTATCGAGATGATTTATCTGATATAAGAAAAGGAAAAATCGCCGATAGATTTATATTCACCAACAAAGACACATTGCAATGGGATTTTATCATTAAAAGAACAACCGACTCATCTGTTACTATTTCATTTACGCTAACTGACGTCCGTGGTTATTTTAATGAGATTAAACAATTATATGACACACAACTAGAACAACTACGGAAAACAAGATCGCAAAAACACGTTGAAATAATAAATCAACTTATATCGGACATGGAATATATCTATGAACTAATTATTCAAACAATAATTAATGACAACAGCGACAATAAACAACGATTCCTAACCGATTACAATATCACAGAAGACAATCTGCGTAATTTCAAGTTTCCGAAATACAACGCTGATGAATTAGCAAGATTGTTAAAACCGATATCAAAGCGCTACAAAAATCAGATTTAACTGTCCTCCTCAAATATAATAATGATCCAGATGGTGGCGGTAGGCATATCGCTCCGTTCAACGTGAATATTTCATCGGTGATTGCGCTCAATTTAGTATGTGATGTTATCGAAGGAAGCTATCAGATTAATCTAGAGCAATCAAATCAAGCTCAGCAGGGATATATTCTTTATTCATTTGCACCAACAGCTCCTCCAGGATTCCTAATTATTGAAAACCCAATTAATCCTGTCTACATGCGATGCCATAATAATTCGTTAACGAGAATTAATTTCCGACTTACCGACCAGTCAAATAATCTGATTGATTTACAAGAAGAGGTGTTAGCGATTAGTTTGTTTGTGAAATCATAAATGATTTTCGTCCTAAAGACTTGATCAAATATTCGGTTAAAATCGTAAAAGAATTATTAACCCAGAACTGAAAACTTTAGCAGCAGAGAGGGTGGATGACCACATCGTTGCGACCAAAATTGATTAAAAAATCGTAAAATCTCCGTTTTCATTTTTTTAGTTAAAATGAGATTTCGTAGGGAAAGCTCATTAAGATTTCAATCAATTTTTTGTCTGAAAACGTTGTAGGGTTAGCCCCTGAGACATTTTTTTTGGTTAAAATGAGATCGTAGGAAGGCTCGTTTTAATGATTCAATCAAAAATTTGTCTGAAAACGTTGTAGGATTCACCCTCTCTGCTGCTGAAGCTGACAGTTTACGGGTGATAAGTCACATCCGATTGGCGTAGGGAAGGAGCACCATGGGTCATCTTTGACGGTGGGAGGGATCATCGTGTCCCACTGGCCAACTACCACCCGCCTCAATAAGGTGCTTGAGTGGGTGTCTGGAGCTCAGTGTGTTGCTAAACATGACAAGCAGACGGAACTTCTACATCAGACAAAAGAAAAAAAGAAACCAATAAAGAAGACTCCAGCTCTTCAATTTGTAAGCTGGAATGTGCGCATCATATTATGACCTCAGAGAAGTGGACGACACCAGAAAAAACAGCCATCACCGATAGAGAACTCACCAGGCTAAATTTCAGCATAGCTGCCCTCCAGGAAACCAGGCTCACCTCTAGTGGCTCCCTCTGAGAGGAAAACTACACCTTCTTCTGAAAGGGTCGAGAACCTGAGGAGCCCCGTCAGCATGGAGTGGGCTTCGCCATAAAAAAATATTCTGGCCTTAGTTGAAACTCCCACAGGGGGCACTAAGCGTCTCTTGTCCATTCGCATCATCACTGCTTCAGGCTCTGTCAACCTCATCAGTGTCTACGCCCACACCCTCACGTCTTTAGAAGACACAAAGAATCAGTTCTACGGCAGCTGGACGAACAGATCAAAGGATGCCCCAAACACGAACTACTATTCCTCCTTGGCTACTTTAATGCCAGAGTAGGTGAGGATCACGAGTCATTGCCTACCTGCCTCGGATATCATGGTACTGGAAAGACGAACGCAAACGGCCAGAGACTGCTGGAGCTGTGCGCCTACTATGGCTTGTGCATCACAAACACCTTTTTCAAGCGTAAGCCACAACGCAAAGTGTCATGGAAACACTCCAGGTCCGATCGCTGGCACCAACTCGACTTAGTCATCACCAGGTTCTCTGCCCTTAACAGCGTCCTCTCCACCAGAACCTACCACAGTGCAGACTGATCCTCCGACCATGCCCTCGTAAGCAGCAGGGTGCGACTACAGCCACACACATTACACCGCTCAAAACCAATAGGAAACCCCCCTCGTAAACACTGCACAGATATCAGTCCCCTCCAAGGTATAGGAATATGTGTCCGCTCTGGGGAAAGCTCTCCAGGACTTGCCAGATCACGATGCCACAGCCAAGTGGAACGCCATGAAGGGTGTCATCTACAGAATAGCCATGTCCAAGTTTGGCAAAAAGGAACGACCCAGTCAGGACTGGTTCAACGCACACCTATTAAGATGAAACCACTAATCGAGAAGAAGCGAAACAAGCCCTTATAGTTTACAAAAAGCCATAATGAACGGACTCTTACTGCTCTTAAAAGTGCCCGAAGCAACATCCAAATCATCGCTAGACAGTGCGCGAACGAGTACTGGCAACAACTGTGTGAGGAATCCAGCGCAGTGCCATGTATGGAAACATCCAATGTATGTACAGTGGCATGAAGAAGGCTCTAGACCCCACAGTGAAAGGGGTAGCTCCAATGAAATATATGAAGAAAGAGAAGATCACAGACCGTGGGCAACAGATGTCCAGATGGGTGGAGCGCCGATGCAACCCTCAGCAGCATAAAGAATCTGCCCACCATGGATTAGCTCGACAAAGTGACAACCTTAGAAGAGCTCAGCAAAGCAATTAAATCCCTCCCAAATGGCAAAGTACCAGGTAGTGATAGCATCCCACTCCACCCGAAGCTATCAAATGTGGGAAACCCAACACTGCTTCAACCACTGCACGAGCTACTGTGCCTCTGCTGAGAGGAAGGAGAAGTCTCCCAAGACATACTCGACGCCACAATTGTGACCCTTTACAAAAACAAGAGCGACATCTTCTACGTGTTCCTAACAACATTGATTAACGTGTTGTAAATCCTAAGTTGTAAGCATCACTAATGTTTCTTATAATATCAAATTCAACAGCTAGTCTATCTGCATGTTATAAAGCATCTGTGTGTTCTTTAATATACTGAACATGACCAGCATTATTGGTAATATCTTTAGTAAACATCATTTATGGACCAATTGTTCTTGTATAATCATTAGAATATCGCCCTAAACATTTTATTGTTGTGTCAACGTCGCCATTCTTCTGAATCGACTCAATATTTGTTCCATCAATCATATTTGTAGTGCTATCATACAATGCCATATCTTAACAAAGCAAATTATCTGCATATGGTGTATCAGCTTCAGCATTTGTTACAAGTTCACCTTCTACTTCAATAAATACTTAAGCGGGTAAGAATTATCTACTTGTATCCTGAACTCGAATTTCGATATGTCCACGTTGATTCGGTTGTCTTGCGTCATAAGAATAATATTGGTAATCGTGTATCTATTCATCGTTGAGAATCGGTAAGTCTATGTCTAATGCTAGGTTTACAAATTTATTATAAATACGTTGATCTAAATCATAATCGCTTTGACCTTGTCAAAGAAATACGAAGACAACTTCATACTATTAAATTTGCAGTAATATTTATTTGTACTTCATCCATTCCTTGTTCCGTCAAGGCTGCTAATTTTTGATCCGTTTCTTGGTTTATTTTTTTACTGACATTCACGGACATAATTGCAGTAGATGTTAATTTTACTGGCGGTGGTATAGTCTATCCTTGATTGCCGTGACTGTCCTACCAGTAACATTACCAATACTACCAGGAGCTTTTTCACAAATATCACTTATAGTTTTTGTTGATAATTGTATTGCAATTGGGGACATTCTTGTAAATAATCCTTGCAGATTATGCCAAAACCATCACTAAGTTGCTTGATAGATTGATAACCATGAATTTACTACCCTGACCATGATCGATCCACACAGCGAGCATTACGCATAATCATCTTATTTGTTATATATTTATATAATCATGTTGACTATTATTCACTATGAACGACTTCGTCGATAAGTTCTCGCTAAATGTTAATATCCATGATGCCACCATGAATTAATCGTCTCGAGTTCTTACCAGCTCTGTTTTCCTGCTATGAGAAATTCTAATCGTGCTATGTTGGAAAGAACATTCTTAGGACAGGCAACAAGACCACTTCCCCAACCAGTGCTTGGAATACCACAAAGAGTAGCACCAGTGTCAGGTGCATCGTAAACGTTTTCCTTTCCTTTTCTAGAAGATTGTGATTTTTATATGTTGTGAAGAAATTTATGAAAGCGCTTGTTGTTGTTCTATTTGCTGCCGCGGCGGAGGAAGTTGGAATTGTGAGCTGCGTTGTTTCTCAATCAGAACACATGTTTCAAATTCTTGTGTTTTTCTCATGCAGAGCAAAAATGGTGGATCCTTACTTGAATCTCGATCTATCATATTTCATGCGATATATCCATCTATACCAGGCATCTGTGCCTACAGATCTATCATGTTTGGGTTTTAGGTATCTTTCTCTATGATTAAAACCTGTAATCGCAAACCCAACTAGATCAGTGGGATCATCATTCGTTTTAATCGCATTATTGCCTTATTACTAAATTTGTCAGATAGTGTAACTTCTTCCAGCTTTTTCTTCCGGTTATTTTTCTTCAAGTATTTCTTTACCGGTATGGTCAGCAACATCCACTGGAGCAGCAGAGGGGGCGAATCGGACAACTTTTTTTTAGGTATCTATTCGGAAAATTAAGGCTTCCTCGAAAAGTATTTGGACAAGCGTCAATTTGGTAAACTGAGGCTTCCTCGAAATCGTAAAAAAAGGCATGCTTGAGATGCCATGGTAGTTGTCGCCGCCCCCTCTGCTGCTATGGGTTAACCGAATCTTTTACTATGAAAATCATTTAGGACTTTCCAAACAGACTAATTTGTAGAATCTCACCTTGTAAATCAATTAGATTATTAGACTGGTCAGTGAGTCTGAAATTAATTCTCGTTAGTGAATCATTATGACATCGCATATAGACTGGATTAGTTGGATCCTCGATTATTAGAAATCCTTTAGGAGCTATTGGTGCAAATGAATACTAAATATATCCCTGCTGAGTTTGATTTGATCGCTCAAGATTTATTTGATTGCTTCCTTCGATAACATCACATACTAAATTTAATGTTATCACCGAGGTTATATTCACATTGAACGGAGTGATATGCCTACCACCGCCGTCTGGGTCATTATTATGTTTGATGATTGTTATTTGTGGTTGTGATGCTGTTTTTTTCCATGTGTCATGGATTTTTTGGAAACCTTCATCGATGGCATCATTGCGATATTTTTGTAGTTATGAGATATTATATCCTGGTAGTTTGAACTCAGGAATATCTTCTACGCGTATATTATTTTTCATCGCAAACTCTGTTCTAGTTTTAGGATTATCGTCATCTAATATCTCTTGAATAATTTTCAAATAAAATATTTTCATGTTATAGATGATTCTGTTACATGTTTCTACGACACTGATAAATTCATCTCGGGTGAGAGTACCGGATTTAAGAGATATTAACAACAGGAAAAAATCATTATTCATCGCTGTGAAATTTTTAGTAATTTTATCCTGTCTGGGTGTGAATTTGATAACGTTATTTTCTACTATTCCATTGAAAAAATCACACTTATTATATTCGTTATAGGTTTTTATTGGATTGCCGGGTTTTATCCTTTTGGTGGTATAATCAGATTTTTGTGATTCAGGTGGTATGTTAACTTGTCGAGGTGGGATTTCACGCCATCCCAGTATAGTTCTTATTGAACTCTGATAGATATCTACGACATAACTAGATGAGTTTATCTCGATGGCGGATGATAACGTCTGCTCGTGAACCGTTATAGCGATTTTCGATTCTGCTGCTCCAGTAATTGATTTTATTCTACGCTGGAATTCAGCATTGATTTGTTCGATTTGGTATGACCCAGATGGTATCGAAACAACGTTCCAGTCTGGAGTTCCATCGGGTTTATTCTTATTTGCAAATACCAAGGAATTATACGGTTGTTGACCGCCAAATGCTACCGATCTGATATTAGTCCAACTCTGATACATCCGTAGTTTTGCTAACGCTATTTCTTTCACGGGAATCGGAATCGGGAAATTCACACTGAATTCAGGATTCGTTGAGGTTATTGATATCATGCTGGTCCTCATCGGTGTGGTATTTTCCGTTATTTGTTGAATCAGTTCGGTATTCTTTACTATTCGTTAAAATAGTTCCTGCGGTGTTGTCATCGTTATTATACTTATGTTGTCGCTCTAATTTTGACATCGCGGAATCATAAATACTACCATCACTGAGAACCCCCTATCTGATATCGTTGATGTTATTGAGATCATGCTGGTTTTCGGGTTTCTGTTCTCCACTATTCGTTGAAGTAATTCCTGCGGTGTTGTTATTATATTGTTGTTGTCGCTCTAATTTTGATATCGCGGAATCATAAATACTTACCATCACTGAGAATTCACTATCTGATATAAATGTATCATCGAGCGACGACGATATCAACGAGGATAATTGCGAGTACGCGGTTGATACAACATGAAATTTAATTAAATAATCTTGTAGTTTACGCTGACTGCATGATGATATTTTTTTTGTTATAATCGAAATTATTTCCGCGATTGTTGTTGCCGCGGATATTACAACGGGAACAACCATCGGAGCAATCATTGTCACCGAAGATAGTATAATACTAGCCCCAGCGATTACACCACTCACCGAGTACACGGTAACATCAACTGCGGTGATTCTTCGTCGGTATTTCTTTATTTTTATTTGATACTCCTCAGTGAGGGTTTTGAGTCTAGTTTGAAATTCTCTGACCTGATCATAGCGATATTGTTGTGACGTTGTCATTTTATTTCCAAATTAGTTTACGATTTCAATTAAGTTGTTTACTCAAATCCGCTACGAATTCCACATACCATGTTACTGAAATTCTAACCAAATTCTTATCAGTGGATGCTATCGTGAACTGTTCGGTTGTATCCTTGTCGATGATCGTCGATATCGTATTGTTGACCCCAGATGAACTCGACGATGATATATTAAATTGAGTTGGTGTCACTAGTGTTAATCGATAAATACCCTTGACGGTTGCAGTGATATCTAATTTGTTGTTTGTGGGTGTCCACGCAAATGATCCGTATTGAATCGTGTATGTTACGTTGTTGGTTTTCTCATGAGGAATTTTCGTTTTTTTAATGATTGTTATCATCCTCGTTGCATCACCTTTGATTGCTTCGATGAAGGTTTTCGTCTCATCGATGAATTTTTTAATATCAGGAAGTTTTATATCAATTTTATCCAGCGTGGTTGCAAAAAATTTCTCAATGATATTTTTACGAAATGATGTAAACTTTTCAACGTGATCTGTATATTTGCTTTGAAGTGTTGCTAGTTCCAACATAGAAGTTTTTATCGATGTAAGATTTGGTGTGGTCACTGGAGGATTACCAAGGAAATCTAACAACGGCTTGTCAATATTGTTAATTCGTTCCAAGATAGTTGAAACAAGTACACCTGGTTTGAGTTTACCTTGATCGGAAAATAGCGCGATAGTGCCTTCGGTTGCGTCTCGTTGTTTAATTAAAATATCATCCAGGGAAATATTACTAGATTTCAATTTACCCTGACGATCTTGAAATACAACTATTTCCCCGGGGTCAACACTTGCTAAGTTCAACGTCTCAGCGATTTCATCTTCGATTATTTTTTTATATCACCGGTTGCAGATGTTTCCATTGTTGGTTTCTTCAGCGCTGATAGAGGTCTTCCCCAAATATCAATCATGTTATTGTAAAACTCTCTCTCTCTCTAAAAAGCGATTGCTGGTATATTCATTTACGACGATATGTGGTGGTTTTCCAGATGTTGAAATATCATCAAGAACATTCAATACTTCGCTGCCGCATATTGGTGGATCATTTAGTTTTTGTGTTGGTAGCGTGGAATACCAACGAGGAGTTTTTAAACGGTTTATATAGCGGTTAAATTCCTTCGGTGGCGCTAATCCATATGAATCGAAATAAACGATTGCACGCGGATCAATCGCGTATGCAACCCAGTGGGTTCCGGGTCTGGTGCTGTTATCGAGATTAATGAGGCCGGTTTCAACACTGTTTGGTTGTGTCGGTAACTGATCTTTCATAAAGACACCCCTGAAGTTTTTAATCGCGAGCTTTTTAGCAGCATCGAGTAGATCAAAATTGGACATAGGAACTATCGGTTCCTCAGTCAAAGATTCCTCAATCGAAGATTTCTGGGTTAATAAACCGTTCCTGGTAGTCTTAGACCATTTCCGCTGTACCATGAATACGGGGTTCCTGGCAGTCTTAGACCCTTTCCGCTGTACCATGAATACGGGGTTCCTGGCAGTCTTAGACCCTTTCCTTTTTTTATATCCCTTCCCGGTTGCTTTCTTTAGTGCCATTCCCGCCGCGGTACCAACGGCCCCTAACACTGCCGCTTTAGTCACCGCTGGGGCAGCCGCAGCAATCAATGCTGGTAACGCAGCTAACAACGGAAATATACCACCTGATTTTTTCATGTCACTGATCGCAGCTGCAGAGAGAGTAACCTGAACGCCTTTTTTATCTTTGAAAGCATCATTGAAGTGTTTTACTTGACGAGTTGTCAACGACAACTTATTCTGACCACCAGTCATCTGATTGGGTTTCAGTGTTATTGTAGTTCCGCATTTTTTAGCTGATTCCGATTGCAATTTCTTGAGTTGACCGGGAGTTAACGCAACACTAATATAACTGTATTTCATTATACAATAGCAGATTGTTACAGATTTTCTACTGGCGCATCTACCACTCTCATTCTTCCGCCAATACCTTCGAGTAGCATTGATTTATCGTTGAGAATGACAGCAACCGCTCTATAATCGGCAATCATATCAGGACCCATAATAGTCTGGATTACATTAGCTCTAATGTGTATATCAACAACTGACTGTCTTGTTAAATCAAGATGTTCCAAAGAAAAGTAATAAATCGGATATAAACTCCTAAAATCATATTGTGATATTCGCAAACCAGTATCGACAAGTTGATCGCGTGCCATAAATGACAACAATCTATGATACACGCGGGAAATATGGTTGTGACCGTAATTAAGTTGTATATCCTCGGATGGTTCTTGCTGACCGTTTATTCTCAGTGAGACGTCACTGATACCAAGTTGATCAAATATCATATGGCTGCGTAATTGTGAACCAACTCGCGCATTATCCTGTAACGCAATAAATATATGACGTGGGGCTGAAACGTCTTGTTGTGATGCTAGGTTCCACGTAAATAACCCATTAACAGCTGATTGCTTAACATCTGTAGTCGTTGTTATCCAACTTATCAGTGATTTTCCTCCTTGGTCCATAAATGATAGTAATTGTTGTTCTGCGGTTATTGATGGAGTCAACACTGGCATCCACAGTGATATTTTTGTTAAATTGACTTTACCAGCATCAGCATCTGGATTTGCTTCAACTGCTGGAATCCTCCAAATTGCGTCATCGTCAGTACCTTTTCGTACGAGTGCTACTGTATGCTTTGCTCCATAAATAACTTTTCGAACATTTCTGCAGAATCCAAATATATGATGCAGTGGAATCGCGCATGAAAATGATCTATTCGCTCCTTCCAACATTGACATACGTGTTGCAGCTCCTAAGTTGAAATTAGGCTCATGATTTATAATCATATCCTCGACTTCATCATTATTAGCAAGGTTGGGAGCAGCACGATTCTTTGGTTGTCTGAAAATAAATTGACTTTTTCCAGCTTTATCCCTACCATCCTTTGCAAACATCATAGAAGGGCCTGCCGATTTTGTATAATCGTCGGAATATCTTACTAGCCCGATTATTGTTGTAGCTACATCAACATCACGATTTATCGACTCAATCTCTTTTCCATCGATGAGATATTTTGCACTATCAAATAACGCCATGATCCCATTATTAACAAATCCGACTTGAGTACCAGCTGGATATTCTGTATCATTTGTTCGTACAATTTCTCCTTCTACTTCAATAAACGCCTCACAAGGCAAAAAGTATTTACTGGTCTCATGAGCCTGAAGTTCAATTCTTGTTCGACTATTTGAATCTATTGCGTGATAGGCATAAAATTGATAATCACGTACAGAATCATCCTTGCGCACTGGGGCGTTCATATCAAACGCTGGATCAGGTGACCGTTTGAACATTTTATTATATATATCAGCGTCTAAATTATCGACGTCGTCGTGGTTTTTTTAAGCCACTTCCCGCTATCATATTTGCGATGTTGCTTTGGTCGTTGGTGTATGACGGAGTCGTCAACGATGCTAGTTTCTAATCTACTGCGTTATTTACTATTTTACTAACACTCGCGGGCATTTCCACTGTAGATGGTAATGGTCCCGGTTTCTTTCGCCGTCGAACTAGCGCTGTTAGTTTATCCCGAGCGGTCGAAAATGCTTTTCCGGCAGCATCTCCAACAGCGCTAATACCCTTGACACGAATAACATCAATGGGTTTCATTGATAGTTGTTTTGCTAGCGGTGCCACTTGTGGAGCCATTCTTGCAAATAACCCTGCAATTGTATTACCAAGACCAACACCATAGTACGCGCTATAAAATGGAAACCGCGAGTTTACCACATAGACGCTGGTTGGTTTGTCATGGTTGTAGCGTATGATCATCTTATTTAAATGGTATTTATCTAATGTGGAAATGATTTTCAATCAGTCATGGTGATTAATCACTATGATGACCCGTAGGATTTTCAACTAACTCATCAATGAAATCTCGATATGTTGCAATGTTCATGATACCACCTTGAAATAACCGCATGCAGATATCAGCTGCTTCATTAATTATTTCCGATGAGTTATTTCCGGCTCGTTTCCCTCCGATGAGAACCTCTAATCGTGCTATATCACCGAGAATATTACCAAGACATTGAATAAGACCTGAAAATCTTCGATTTTCCCCTGAAGCTCCAGTCCCAGAATATCCACTTGCTGTAAATTTTTTAGTTGTACCAGTTGCTGCATCCAGTTTTTCTAACTCTGTATCTTGTAAATAATTAAGAACATCATCATCATCTCGATTAGATGGTGTATACAATGGTCCAGGCGAAGCTTCGGATGGTAGTTGTTGTTGAGGTTCATTTTGTTTTTGAGGTGAGAAAAATATTTTCTTTGAAGGTTGCTGTCGCTTTCTTTGCAATTTTTGCGGTTTTTGTTGTTCTTTTAGTTCTTCATATTGATCATACACTGTACCCACCGCATTGATATATCCTATGTATGATGTATTATCATTATCAATTTCACTTGTTTCAGTTTTGATTTTGTAGAATACATAAGCCCAATGTTTTATACTTCTAACATACTTATGATGTTCTGGTTTCAACATTTGTTTTTCTGTTTTCATAAGTCGTAACAACAAGCGCAGGAATTTCTGCTGGATCAGTCTTATCAATTGCTGCTAACCCTTTATCGTTAAATCTCGCGTGTAAATCACCTACTGTTCTTTTTTATTCACTAACATCAATATCACCGCGGAGTTTTTGTACAGCTTGTTTTGTTTGTTCAGTTTCTGCTGCTATTTTTTCAAGTTCACCAATAAGAGGTTTTTCTTTTCTTGGTGGTTTTTCCTCCTCGGGAATATCTCCCCATATAGCACGCTCAGTAGCTGATATTACCTCTTTTGCTGCTTCCTTTGTTGCTATAGTAATCGGTTGAAATAACTGTTCAGATCCCACGGAAAGGTCAGTCTGAAGACTCTGCCGATTTTGTAATTTACTCATGACAGAATCACGGACGGGTATATATTTTTTGAGAGCCGCCAGTCGCTCACGAGCTAATCGAGTGGTTAATGCTTCATTTACCATTATTGAAATCGTATACAATCTTCCAATTTGAATCTCGAAGAGATTTTGTCATCATACATGAAAATCCAAAGAATTTCAAATGGAAAGAGTCTAATTGATTCTTGTAAAAAGATTTTACGTTTTAACTCGACAAATGTCAATGAAAAATAACACTCACTGAAATGTTTTTCGTCGTGTCAATTTACCCAGTGTTGCAGTACCATGTTTCAAGCTAATAAGAGGAAGTGTATAAAAGCCATGTATAAGCCGGTATTGATCGCGTACATGCCTTTCCATGGCAACATCTGTCCCATTGTATCGCAGTTTATGGTTATTTATCATTGCAAGCTTATAGCGGAATGCTTCGTTTACCATTATTGAAACAGTAAAGCAATTTGAATCCCGAAGAGATTTTGTCATCATAAAATGATTTTATGTTTAACCAGACGGTAATGAAAAATAACATTAAAAAAACACTCGCTGAAATGTTTTTCGCCGTGTCAATTTACTTCCGTGTTGAGCCAGTATTGATTTACAGTTCTGCGCGTTTGCAGTCCATGGTTATTTATAGTACAAATTTTACTTTGTAGCGGAATGTAACATTTGTTACCTGTATTCATAGCGAGAATTTTACTACACAACTAACAGTGAGTAAAACAAGGAAATTCATGTATGGTCTAGCGGTTTTTTTTCATTTATTAATGCTCGTATATTTCTAATTTTTGTATTAACCTGCTTTTTGATCTCATATTGTTGACCTAGTTCTCTTCTAACTCTTTCTACGATGGTAAATAACGGGACAAACACATTAATATCGTTACATTGTATAAGGGTATCACGGTGAGAATTCTGATTTTATTTTACTGAAGAATATTTTTTTGGTAATACGTATTTATTATGCATAGAAGCGAAACAAATATCTTGATAATCAGAGAGGATTTTATCACAATCTAAACCATCTGACAATGGTATTTTTAACGATTTTAGATTCGATATTTGAGTTGTAATCTCATCAATATCTTCAGAGTTCATTATAATTATATAATATATGTCTAATACAAAAATACATTGATATATTTTTTTCAAACATAAACAGTAATCGTGATAAGCGGTTCATTAGGTTCCTTATTAGGCCTTTGTGTCTCTGTTAGGGTTCTTTCTTTGAGAGTTGCTTATGGTATATACAATGAATGGTAGATGGTTGAACAATGAACGGTAAATGGTTATATACAGTGAGTATTTGTTATGATATTTACAATGATTGGTAGATGGTTATATACAGTGAGTTTATGATATTTACAATGAATGGCGAATGGTTATATGAAGTGAGTTTATGATATTTACAATGAATGGTTTTCTCTCTTTGAAATGAGACCCTATGACAGTTTCTTTGACCGATAATTACCCAAATGTGATGGAAAGCTAAATCTACGTTACTGTTTATTCCGACGTCCATATCATACACCACAAAGCATTATCCCCCTCTAAGGGATCTAACTAGTCAAATAACGAGTTAGAAACCAAGGAAGATATGCTTAGGGGAATGGGCGTCTTACATATATGCAATACAATGAATGATTGGATGGTATATACAGTGTGATGGTATATACAATGAATGATGGGATGGTATATACAATGGGATGGTATATACAATGAATGATGGGATGGTATATACAATGAATGATGGGATGGGATGGGCTGGGATGAAATGAAATGAATAATGGGTGAAACGAACGATGGGATGGGATGACGGGCAGGTCTACATCCATACGGACCTAATTCATACAACCAGACAAAATCCAGGGTTGTATGAATACAAAAAGTATCCATACACCGTGAACGGTGCATGGTTGTATGAATTGGTCACATATGGGTTTCGACGCAAAGCACAATTATAACACAGACGATATAGTATATAAACTGGTTATAGATGAAAGTTGAACATGAAGGTGTGTGATCGCTATATCCGCTGTATTTTTAATGATAATTATTAACAGCATTCAAGTAAGACTGAATGTTTGAAAACACTAAAAAAAGAATACAGTTGTTTGTAAATAGTCCCTATTCGATTCGTTTTCCTATAAAAGCCGATAATTGATTATCTCAGTTGAGAATGGTGATAATTATAACAGCCAATCAAAAGATAGCACATCAAAATCACAATATAAGGGAGATAACTATTTCATAACCCGTAAACATACATAAAGGAGTTATCTCCGTTTATTCTATATAGAATAATGCCAAAACATAATTAGGCATATGAAAACCGAATTTTGTTATTAAAACGATTTGAAAAAGCTGATTGGGTTCTTCCTTTTGCTACAAACCATATTGAGGATTCACAAATATCGAAATATCTACCGGCTTCATTCATAGATTGAAATATAATCTCTTCGTTAGTTGCTGTATTAAATGATCTTATAGATCTCTTCCCAACTGTTTTACAAGTGCCAGTCCTACCTCGTTTGGAATTCTCGCTTTGAGAAATAGCTTGCAGATTATTCAAACAATTATTCCTTGGATTAGAATCGATGTGATCGATAACAAGACCATCTTCGATCAATCCATTGCGACATTCGAACACAAATTGATGACAGTAATATTTTTTCTTTCCAACACTAAACATCAAATATCCCATCCCATTGTCCCACCCTACTGACTTTTTTAATCTACGGTTTCTGACAGTACCATCACGAGAAGCTTCATAGTTTGCAATCACGGGATGTGGTCTGAATTCTTGGTTCATATATATACTATACTATTGTTTGTCTAATTCATTGTTTGGTTGAATTATTACATTACTTGGAAATCTTCCGATATAGTCTTGAGGAGTTCTTATAACTTTGTCACTGTCAGGGTCGGAGTTATTGATGGAATTCTTAATTCGTTTATCATAGTAACGCTTCAACTCTCTGTATCGTTTACCACCAAAACCAAGACATAATTGTGATATTTCTCTCACCCCTACCCCACATCGTAAGCAGGGTAGCGGGCCAAGACTTCCTCGACTTTGCATATGATACCCACATAACTCCTTTCTACATGATTTGTTACACACGGTTACTGATCCAATCTTGAGCCATTTGCAATGATTCATTATATAATAAATTCTCTATTTAAATACTTGTTTTAATTATAACATGAAGGAATTCGAGAGATTATCGAAAATTAAGCCCTGGAAAAATGTTAAATTCAATCTCGATAGAATCTCCGTAGCACCAAAAAATCTAATAGGTGATAAAACCATGATAAGTAAAATCAGTGACTGTTTTAATGAATTCAAGCGCGATGGAGCATCTCATTGTTGGTCAACATTTCGAATTCATGGTAACGTTTATGCTACCATGAACGACGAACGCGCAGCAGTGATAATCTCACATCTTACCCGGAAAAGGTATTTTTTTAAGAGTGAAATTCATTATTCGTTTAGACGCTGGAGATTGGATTATCAGGGATAAATTTGAACCCATCTTGAAGGATAAAAGAACCGTGGTTGTGAGTCAAGATTCAAAACCAGGAATTCTGACTGGAATTGACAGACCGTTCTACAAGAGATCCTATCCTGTAACAGCAGTTGTTTATGGGATATATCCGTTAAATGATAAACCAAGTGTTGAAAAACTAAAAACCATGAAACTGTCATTGTTGACTTCGTCAAAAATGAATTGTGTAGCAGAACGAATATTAGAACACTTCACAAATGCATCCCGGGGAAACAAATTGACTGATTTAAGACGCCAAAAAATAAAGGAATGGGAATTAACAGTTAACAAGAACGGAGCATCAATTCAGGATATAGCCAAATTAGAAACATCATTAAGATTCCCAATAACCGTTGCGACGATAACCGGCGAGATATTACACGAATCGAAATATAAATCAAAAGGAGCTCCAATCAAAATTATTGATCATAACGAACACGCATGGACACCTGCGGTAACAATATTTCCGCGAACACGAACAATAAAATATATACCCGTGGAATTTTCGGGAGAAGAATTCTATGAGAAAAAATTGTTCGATGGTATTTACCAGTTGAGACAAACCGATCCGGTGTCAGTGTGGCTACTTCACAGTGCAGAAAACCCCGAGGGTGGATTCGATCAGTTTGTAAGACCCAATGGAGAATTATACCGTACTGAAGCACTCCATGACAAGATGAAAAAAATGGCTAGTAGTTTCGTGAAGAGTTTCGACGATGAACAATTACTAACAAATTGCTTTACAATTCCGTCGGTTGCAGCTCATTTTGCGAGAAAGAGAAACTCGTGGAAACCAACACGAGCTGAATTTCTCACAGACATCAAATCAAGCTGCATCGAATACAACCACGGCGGATTATGGAATACAAAATACGACCCCAAAAATATTATTTCTGTTGATATAGTCGCGTGTTATCCGGCGAGAAACCGCTAAATACTTCAAGCGATTTGGACATCCCACCCATGAGATGGTCCGCGTTGCGATTAATGGACCACTGCCACATTTTGATTTAACCGGATTCGCTCGTGTGGTATCATTTGAATTGGCTAAAGGACTTCATCCGTGCTGTTATGTCTGGATTGGTAGGCATATGTCTGCGAAACATTGGATGCCAATAGTGCTGTTACGGTATATGATCGATTGTAGCATGCTGTAGCATGTGGAAAATACGACAATGGACGATATTCTTCACGGCTGATTATGGATAGCGTCGAATACGATTTTGTAATCGCGGATGTAACATCTTAGGGTATATATGTCGATCGTAAAGACACTTTCTTATCCGATGGGACCAAATTGGGTACAATTGTTACTTACAACGATGGACACAGTCTTCAGTATACACATTTGAGAGCATTTATGCTGGCTTATGCTTCTATCAATTTATTTTCGATATAAATAGATTTCCTGACACCGCAGTTAGAGTCGCCACTGATTCATTTTACATAGACATGAAACACAGAAACGCAGTGGCCGAATTCACAAATTCCGACGAGTGATGGGGATCATGGAGAATTAAGCAGGAAATACCGTGTGATTACTCCAAATCAGCAGATGTTACAATTGAAGATAAATACTTGAAAAGCAATCAGTGTTCAGAACTATCTAATGCACCACAGGTATCTGATCCTGTATGTAGATATAAAACAGTTTATTTAAACGGCTGTGGCGGGTCTGGAAAGACGACTCGCGCGATTGAGTTATTTCGTGGGAAAAATCCTACAAACATGATTGTGCTAACACCAACACACAGACTTGCCAGAGAGATGAAACAACGAGGAGTGAATGCTTGCACTTATCATAGCTTTTTTCGATGGAAAGGTGACGAATGGACTCCTGATCGAATGGGTGAGAAATCTATCCCTGATGTCATACTTTGGGATGAGATATGCACGGTGTCGTTAGATGTATTACAAAAGTTTCTCGAGTGGTTATTGCACGCGAACACAAAGGTCTTCATGTGCCGCGATCACGGTCAACCACCACCATTTGTCGGTTTATCTCCACATGATTGGCTAAAGAATTTTGTAGACTATTATGAAGAAATTAATACCGATCAAAGAGTGCTTGATGAACAATTACGCGAGTTCAAAAAACTAACCAGATTACAACCTGATAGAATCCAATGTGAGATAGCGCGTGAAATAATTTCGGAAACTACCATGAAAGATTTCCGGAGACCAAACGATTTGATAATCGCAAGTAGAAAGATAGTCAGAGACACACTTCAGATGAAGTTATTTGAAACACATAAAGAAAAATTTGCAACGCTTCCAGTACCGTTATGTTATATGCCTTCGGATACACGAAAGCAGAATATTGAAGTTGATATTCCAGGACAGCGTGAAAAGCAGAATTTCGTGCTAAATGATATTGTGCTGGTTGATATCAGCGTCGTCGAAGATGCATTACGCGCTGATAAATCCCCATGGACGCTAGGATACGCAGCAACAATACATTCTTCACAGGGATTAACTATAACAGACACAATTGTTTTGATAGTGGATAATCGCATCGAGTGGTCGACTTTAGTCTATCTCGCAGTATCCAGAGTACGTAGAATAAATCAACTTCGAAGAGTTGTCCTGACAGACGGAGATGATAATGACACTACAATCAATGATATTGTCAGCGCTGACAACGTCAAGGATATAATCAGAAAAAAACTATCTGGTTATAAACAACAGGATAAAAAATATAATAGAGAATTTAATATTGATGCTGAATTAATAATTAAACTAAAACAGCAACAGAATAATCACTGCGCGAGTTGCAATTGTATAATGAGTTGGTGTTGGTCGGATCCTCGATAATTTACCGTAGACAGAAAAGATAGCAGCGTAGGTCATACTAACGATAATGTGATGCTGACTTGTCTTGAGTGCAACAGACGAAGAGGTGCTAGTTAAGACCACGCGGCGGTAATTGAGTATCCTCGGGTATCACTTGTAGTCGTTGTCGAGTAAATCCTCGCTGAGGGGCAGCTGAATCCAATCTATAGATTGCTGGTCTACCCGTAGATCGTGTTATACCGGATATTTTATGCGCGGTTACACTCCAAATAGGATCAGTAGCTCTTTTTTTGCCACCTTCGAGCTCTCCTGGTTCATATAAATACCTCACAGTGACATTACCGAGAATTGGTTCTTTTGAAAAATCTTTTTGCGGTTGTACGGGTATATACTTCTTTTAATCGCGTTGCTAGGTTTCATGTTGATTGTTCGAGTAATCTCGTTATTCAGCGCAGTAATCACAGCTGGTAATCTCTTGACCCATTCAAGGGATCGTTTATGTTGAATAAATTCTTTCGCGTATTAATATCCAAATAACCGCTCAGCAAGCGTCCGATTAAATCGTTCAATAATTGCCTGATCACGATGTAGTGCAGTATGTCCTCGTCGTAAAGCGGTATTATGATTCTTCATCGTTGATAGAACCGCACCTTGAAATTCCTTGCCAGGATCAACTTGTAATAGATTTGGCCAGCGCAGAGGACCTCTTCGATAAATCCTTTCAAAAGCAGAAGTCACTACAGTATATGATTTTGTTTTTAACGGTTCTGCTTGTTTGTATCGACTCGCAACATCAACTATGGTTAGCGCGTATTTGTAACCACCATCATGCGGCAGAAATAATATATCAGCTTGATGAACTTCATTGGGAACGGTCACATCAAAATGCGAGTAGTTAATTTGTATAGGCGGCGGTAGATAAATTTGCCATATAGCCTGTTTGGATAACCAATAAGTCGCAGTGGTATATTTCACCTTCGCGACACTAGCGAATTTACCAATTGCTGCTTTACCCCGCCAGTATCCGCTTGGAGAATAGTAAATAGATTCCATGTTGTTATTAATTACCGGCACCTAACATCAATTTACCTTTCATAGCCGATTTTACTAACCATGAAGCCAATTTTTCTTTGAAAGATTTATCAGTGATAGAATTCAACGCATGAATTAATTTTACATCTGCGAGATGTCTGTGTTGCAGATTACTGCTTTTATAAGCGACATCATGAGCATGACATGCTTTATCAATGGCGTTTATTGGATATTCACCCGGTCGAGGTTGGTTTTGATCATCGAGTCTGATATCGAGTCTGGTTCCGGGTCCACAGTAACTATATCCTGGAAGGTGTTTTTCTCCTGGATACTTCGCCCACGGTGTCCCTGGAAGTTTAGTTAACTTGGCTGCAATATCAACTCCTCTTTTTTTAATCCCTTTGATTTATCAAGGGAAACAAATCTAAATTTCTTTGTACTGCATTGTACGCATTTACCAGAAAGTGCTGATCGGTTAATGCTAGTTGTAATCGTCGTCAAGTCGTTTGTGCCAGTAAGCGTCTTACACTTCACACAATATAGATCCATAATTTATATATAATAACATGAATGCAATTAATTATTCAGCTACCTGACGACGGGAACCTATTAAACACCATGCGATGTTGCCGAATTCAATTAGAATGATTATAATCGGACCGTCCGGAAGTGGCAAGACACAACTGTTACTTAATTTAATAACGAGATGGATGAAATGGGACAAGTTGTATTTGATAGCTCCTAGTGTAGACGATCAGCGATGTTACAATGTTTTAAAAGATTTTAACGACAGCGCAGTAGAAAAATCCGGCGAGGGTATTATTGAATTTATAACTGATATCGAAGAAGCACCGAGTATTGATGATATTGATGGAGATATTAACAATTTAGTCGTATACGACGATATCATGTTAGACAATCAAAAAAATCACCGACGTGATACACTCAAATACCAAAAGTGATCAGAGATAACTGCAATTTACTGTGTATGTTTAACGGAGTTGATACTCATACGTAACGAAATATTTGGCAAACTTGGTGCTGCGGTGATATGGATTATAACCGATTTAGAAATTCCTTTAGTCGCACTCAATCTACCCCGCACGGATTCGTGACGATAAATTTAGCAGATCCTCGAACACGATATCGTGTCGGACTTGATAAAATATCAGGTTAACCCATAGCAGCAGAGGGGGCGGCGACAACTACCATAGCATCTCATGCATGCCTTTTTTTACGATTTCGAGGAAGCCTCAGTTTACCAAATTGACGCTTGTCCGATTACTTTTCGAGGAAGCCTTAATTTTCCGAATAGATGCCTATAAAAAAGTTGTCCGATTCGCCCCCTCTGCTGCTACTGGTGGATGTAAATGTGCAGCGACTATAACTGGCTGATAGATTGTTTAAAAATCTTATTTTGTTTTCTTAGTTCATTCTGCTATTTTTTTCCAGTTTGTCTGTTTATACATTTCAGTTACAATATTCTTGTGTTAACATCAGTGTCTTGATGTGTTTAATGTTGTGTTTAGATATAATTTGTAAGAAGACATTAGAATTGCAAAGTGCTCATTGGACTTAAACTTTGTTCTGTTACTTAATTTAAATGAGTTCTGGACAATGCCAACGCGATACACGAAGACTGTTGGCTCCTCAGTACATCTTCACACCTAGAATTCATTCGGAACAATAGATTTGTTTAGGCTTGTGCAGAACGTTCTTTGATTATTTTGTGCAGGAATACTGTTAAGTTTCTCATAAATGTTGTATTTGATAATTAGAGAGTTAAATTCTTTGTTATGTTTTCAAAACTTGTAGCGTTTGCTTCTCCTTGATACGTATAGTTTACGAATATAGGGTAATATCACCTGAATATACAATGGACAAAAAAAATGCAGCCATGCTATCAACTCAATTACAACATAAAACACTCGTTATTTTAAATTTTGGAAACTCATTCTCCATTGACATAGAGAGAATCCTCTGAAACCAGAAACTTCGAACTATGAATATCCAGTTTTATTTAACCTTACAGAGTGACGGTTCTATGGATGTGTTTTCCACCATTAATACCTTATATTATTTTTCAAAAGCCGAATTGCCTCTAGCTTTTCATTGGATCACGAAGCCTATTCGGAAGTAACTATGATATAAAACATTCATTCTGCCCTGACTATCACCTAAGATCATTTCGCTTATACGGTTGATATCTTGAACAAACAACAAGCAATTAAAACGTACCTCTCAATTTATGTAAACTTGATGAATTTCAAAATACCATCACTAGTCAATCCTGCCTTGTTCACACACATAACGAGAATTCATGTTGGGTATTATTTTAATGTTCAACTTCTGGTCAAAACGATTGCTATTTTTTACCGATCAGTTTGACAAAGCCATGGACAAAGTTTGCAAAAGGTTTACTGATTGTGTAGCATAACATTTCTCATCGTACTAACATACATATGTATGGCAACTGTAGAATATAAAATCTATTATCATGTTTTGTTATCTATTCTGGTGGTTGGATTTACTCTCTCTCTCTCTCTCTCTCTCTCTCTCTCTCTCTCTCTCTCTCTCTCTCTCTCTCTCTCTCTCTCGTGAAAGAAGTTTGCAACACGATCGATTTCGCTAGCCTGTGGAAATGAACGAAGGGCTTAGTTTGTGTGTTCTCTGACGTGGTGAAGTTTTTGTTGTAGAGTTTAACGCCATTTTCAGCACACGATAGGCTAAACATGGCGGCCAGTATTATTGGTGGAGGAAGAATCCGGGAAAACCCCCAGAAAGAACCACCGACCCACGAGAAGCTACTGTCAAGCTTTCTCACATAACTACATTAGCCGAATCTTAGACTCGAACCCACGCAGACAGATATGAGATGGCAGTGATCCGTAACGGCGAGCACTTTAGTCCACTCGGGGCCCCTGATGTGGTGAAGTACATCCTGGTAGGAAATACTGTCACTCATTTACTAAGATTCCAATTGTTACAAAGTGGATTCAGTAATAGAAGCTACTACAAGGATGGTGGAGAAATGTATCACATTCACTTTAAATTTGAACAATCGCATTATCTTTCCGTCAGTAAGTTGTATTTTCACCGTCTCAACGCTATTATAAAAGAAGATCTTGGTCAAAATAAACGGGTGTTTCCTGTGAACCAAGTAGCTGCTCGACAACAAGGACATGGCTTAGGACATGTTTAAACCAGCTTTACGTACGGTGGCACCTATCTTAAAACCAATGGTGACTAGAGAGATACATACTTTAAATTATGTCACATTAATCAAACTTAAAAGACCTTTTGGGTCTCCGATATGTCTTTAAAAATCAGCTTCACCCTTCTTGTGAATGCATTTCTTCCGCGCCATAGCATGGACAAGATAGAAATTGACTTCCCGTCGAAACACAACTAGATTTTATTAATAAACTCAGAAAATATAATAAAAACATACCATGTGTTCTCTTAGCATGTTCTCGTCCTTATCTAACAGAAGCTGTTAGAGAAAATTTTGCACCGAGATTTTTAAGAATGTTCCAAGTCAAAATTAAATTTGTTTGCCATGCTACCAACGATGGTTACAATGCAGAATCCTAATGGTTAGTATTTCATTCTGTGTTACTTTTGACTACCTCTGGCTCTATCGAATTTAAAATCAAAGGATAAACATATTCGATCTGAATAGCAATCACTTGTACCTAAAGTCAAAGTTATCAAAATAGACAAATTCAATCCAGACGCCCATGCCAGAGTAATACCCTTCAATAATTTCATGTATTCGTTGTTCAGCATACTGGATTTGTACTTTTTTTTAAAAAAAATAAGTACAGAGTAGTCACTTGGGTACTTACCCTTAACAAGCGTACCTGGAAAACCGTCCGAAGTACGGAAGGAATCCAGGAACACACATCAAGACGCTTCCGTGGTATTGAAACGTAACACGTACAAGTTGAACAACACAGTGTTGATTACAGGTAATGATGCCGATCACACAGATTGATTTAACTGTCGTCGAAACAAAATTAAACAGGGAGGCAGATTAGAACTGATACGTCGTTTACATTTCACGTTGTTCATAAATGGAGTGGAGATACACTTGGAACTGAATCGGAGTAACACAGTACTCCATTTAATGGCCAATGCTAACATATACAAAGTCATCTTCGAGGAAGCCAGGCCTATCGTACGATGTGTGGAAATCTTATCTAAAGTGGGCGTCGAAATCAGTCAAACTCTACGCAGAATGACAGCCGCGGATCCGACTCGACGAGTGGAAACGAAAACATTCACCATTGCGTAGAGAATAGTCCGATTCAAAAAAGCTACTCGAGTGATTACTCATCAGTATCATCAGAACCGGAGTGGTTGCTCGGACTTCTTTCGAGTTCAAATACTTCATAGAAGATGAGGATATTTTTTTATCCCGAACAAGAAGACAAAAACAGTCATGATGTCGAAATGGCCAGAACATGAACAACATTTAGTCGCTGTTTTGCTCGTGACATGGCTGAAAGAATTACAGATCTAACTAAGAATATTCTTACTGATTCAAATCACTCATCCTAGTCAGAATAAGCACTACAAATAATAATGAGGAGTCAATAAGAAAAGTTGGAAGAGTACCTGGAAGAGGCATAGACTCACATTTCAGAAGGACAATTTTGACAAAGTGGTACAAAGTCTTGCGAGGCAAAATATCTCCATTAAATTCTCTAGAGACCAAACGAAACGGAGCTCTCTTACAACAGAGTACAGAGCCCACCCGTTCTTCAATTTACTTGACAACACATTTTGAAAGGAACAAAGTAAATTATGAACGGATGACATCATTTCATGAGAAAGATTGTTTTTAAAATCCCAGAAGAATGGATACCTGAAAACGTTATTGCCTTTTGACCTGCTTGCGACACACAGCTTCATGGAATCACGTAATGCTTGCTATTGATGAACTTTTCCATCGCACACCTTAAGATTGTCCGGCCTGTGACTTTAGTATAGACGACAACGTCAATGAATCCATCATGTAGCCATCTACGTTTCCAATGATAACAGTGTGGAATACTTTGTTTCTGATGGATTAGCTCCTCTGCAAGACATCACAGATTTTATGAGAATAAATGCCGTATTGACTTAATAATGTGAAATTTCAATGATTCGGTTCCCGGGTGTGTGGACAATATTTTGAGTATGTTATTTGTCTTTGTAGTCTTGGATTTCCCTTAGAACATTTGGTGACTTGTTTTGATAGTGAGTACTCACAAAATTGTGATAAAAAAAGAATATGGTTTTGTGAATATTTTGGTTATCACTTTTCTTAAGCTCAGAGAGCAAAGTGTGCATCAGTAGCATTATAACAGTACTTCTGATCATTTGATAACAATATGACAGTGCTTCAGATCATCGATAGCAATATGACAGTGCTTCAGATCATCGATATCAATATGACAGTGCTTCAGATCATCGATAGCAATATGACAGTGCTTCAGATCATTTGATAGGAATATGACAGTGCTTCAGATCATCGATAGCAACATGACAGTGCTTCAGATCATTTGATACGAATATGACAGTGCTTCAGATCATTTGATAGCAATATGACAGTGCTTCAGATCATTGATAGCAATATGAAAGTGCTTCAGATCCTTGATAGCAATACGACAGTGCTTCAGATCATCGATAGCAATATGAAAGTGCTTCAGATAATCGATATCAGTATGAATGTGCTTCAAATCATCGATAATAATAAGATCGTTTGAAAGCTGACAGTGCTTCAGATAATCGATATCAATATGAATGTGTTTCAGATCATCGATATAAATATGACATTGCTTCAGATCATTTGATATCAAGATGACAGCGCTTCAGATCAAAGACAGCAATATGACAGTGCTTCAGATCATTGACAGCAATACGACAGTGCTTCAGATCATCAATAGCAATATGACAGTTCCTTCAGATCATTTGATAGCAATATGACAATGCTTCAGATCATTTGATAGCAATATGACCGTGCTTCAGATCATTTGAGAGCAATATGGCAGTGCTTCAGATCATTGATAGCAATATGACAGTGCTTCAGATCATTTGAGAGCAATATGACAGTGCATTAGATCATCGATAGGAATACGACAGTTCCTTCACATCATTTGATAACAATATGACAGTGCTTCAGATTATTTGATAGCAATATGACAGTGCTTCAGATCATCGATAGCAATATGACAGCGCTTCAGATAATCGATAGCAATATGACAGTGCTTCAGATCAACGATAGCAATATGACAGTGCTTCAAATCATCGATAGCAATAGGACAGTGCTTCAGATAATTTGAAAGCAATATGACAGTGCTTCAGATCATTGTTAGCAATATGACAGTGCTTCAGATCAATGATAGCAATACGACAGTGCTTCAGATCGTTTGATACCTGACAGTGCTTCAGATAATTGATATCAATATGAATGTGTTTTAGATCCTCGAGATAAATAAGACATTGCTTCAGATCATTAGATAACAATATAGCAGTGCTTCACATCATTTGATAGCAATATGACAGTGCTTCAGATCATCGATGGCAATATGACAGTGCTTTAGATCATTGATGGCAATATGACAGTGCTTCAGATCATTTAATAGCAATATAACAGTGTTTCAGATCATCGATAGCAATATGACAGTGCTTCAGATCATTTGATAGCAATATGACAGTGCTTGAGATCATTTTATAGCCATAGGACAATGCTTCAGATCATTTGATAGCAATATGACAGTGCTTCTGATCATCCATTGAAATATGACAGTGCTTCAGATCATTTGATAGCAATATGAAAGTGCTTCAGATCATTTGATAGCAATATGACAGTGATTCAGATCATCTATATCAAAATGATATTGCTTCAGATCATCGATAGAAATATGATAGTTCCTTCAGATCATTTTATAGCAATATGACAGTGCTTCAGATCATCGATATAAATATGACAGTGCTTCAGATAATCGATAGCAATATGACAGTGCTTCAGATCATTTGATAGCAATATGACAGTGCTTCAGATCATCTAAAGCAATATATGAGATTGCTTCAGATCATTAGATAACAATATAGCAGAGCTTCAGATCATTTGATAGCAATTTGACAGTGCTTCGGTTCATCGATATAAATATGACAGTGCTTCAGATAATCGATAGCAATATGACAGTGCTTCAGATCATTTGATAGCAATATGACAGTGCTTCAGATCATCTAAAGCAATATATGAGATTGCTTCAGATCATTAGATAACAATATAGCAGAGCTTCAGATCATTTGATAGCAATTTGACAGTGCTTCGGTTCATCGATGACAATATGACAGTGCTTCAAGTAATTTGATAGCAATACGACAGTGCTTCAGATCATCGATAGCAATATGACAGTTCCTTCAGATCATTTGATAGCAATATGATAGAGGTTCAGATCATTTGAGAGCAATATGACAGTGCTTCAGATCATCGATAGCAATATGACAGTGCTTTAGAAAATCGATAGCAATATGACAGTGCTTCAATCATCGATAGCAATATGACAGTGCTTCAGATCATCGATAGCAATATGACAGTGCTTCAGATAAACGATAGCAATATGACAGTGCTTCAGATCATCGATAGCAATATGACAGTGCTTCAGATCATCGATAGCAATATGACAGTGCTTCAGATCATCGATAGCAATATGACAGTGCATCAGATCATCTAAAGCAATATGACAGTGCTTCAGATTATCTAAAGCAATATGACAGTGCTTCAGATCATTTGATAGCAATATGACAGTGCTTCAGATCGTTTGATAGCTGGCAGTGCTTCCGATAATCGATATCAATATGAATGTGTTTCAGATCATCGAGATAAATATGACATTGCTTCAGATCATTAAATAACAATATGACAGTGCTTCAGATTATATAGCAATATGACAGTGCTTCAGATCATCGATGGCAATATGACAGTGCTTGATATCATTGATAGCAATATGACAGTGAATCAGATCATTTGATAGCAATATGACAGTGCTTCAGATCATTTGATAGCAATATGGCAGTGCTTCAGATCATTGATAGCAATATGACAGTGCTTCAGATCATTGATAGCAATATGACAGTGCTTCAGATCATTTGATAGCAATATGACAGTGCATTAGATCATCGATAGGAATATGACAGTTCCTTCAGATCATTTGATAGCAATATGACAGTGCTTCAGATTATTTGATAGCAATATGACAGTGCTTCAGATCATCGATAGCAATATGACAGTGCTTCAGATAATTGATAGCAATATGACAGTGCTTCAGATCAAAGATAGCAATATGACAGTGCTTCAAATCATCGATAGCAATATAACAGTGCTTCAGATAATTTGATAGCAATATGACAGTGCTTCAGATCATTGTTAATAATATGACAGTGCTTCAGATCAATGATAGCAATACGACAGTGCTTCAGATCGTTTGATACCTGACAGTGCTTCAGATAATCGATATCAATATGAATGTGTTTTAGATCCTCGAGATAAATAAGACATTGCTTCAGATCATTAGATAACAATATAGCAGTGCTTCACATCATTTGATAGCAATATGACAGTGCTTCAGATCATCGATGGCAACATGACAGTGCTTGAGATCATTGATGGCAATATGACAGTGCTTCAGATCATTTGATAGCAATATAACAGTGTTTCAGATCATCGATAGCAATATGACAGTGCTTCAGATCATTTGATAGCAATATGACAGTGCTTGAGATCATTTTATAGCCATATGACAATGCTTCAGATCATTTGATAGCAATATGACAGTGCTTCTGATCATCAATTGAAATATGACAGTGCTTCAGATCATTTGATAGCAATATGAAAGTGCTTCAGATCATTTGATAGCAATATGACAGTGATTCAGATCATCTATATCAAAATGATATTGCTTCAGATCATCGATAGAAATATGACAGTTCTTTCAGATCATTTTATAGCAATATGACAGTGCTTCAGATCATCGATATAAATATGACAGTGCTTCAGATAATCGATAGCAATATGACAGTGCTTCAGATCATTTGATAGCAATATGACAGTGCTTCAGATCATCTAAAGCAATATATGAGATTGCTTCAGATCATTAGATAACAATATAGCAGAGCTTCAGATCATTTGATAGCAATTTGACAGTGCTTCGGTTCATCGATAACAATATGACAGTGCTTCAAGTAATTTGATAGCAATACGACAGTGCTTCAGATCATCGATAGCAATATGACAGTTCCTTCAGATCATTTGATAGCAATATGACAGTGCTTCAGATCATTTGAGAGCAATATGACAGTGCTTCAGATCATCGATAGCAATATGACAGTGCTTTAGAAAATCGATAGCAATATGACAGTGCTTCAATCATCGATAGCAATATGACAGTGCTTCAGATCATCGATAGCAATATGACAGTGCTTCAGATAAACGATAGCAATATGACAGTGCTTCAGATCATCGATAGCAATATGACAGTGCTTCAGATCATCGATAGCAATATGACAGTGCTTCAGATCATCGATAGCAATATGACAGTGCTTCAGATCATCGATAGCAATATGACAGTGCTTCAGATCATCGATAGCAATATGACAGTGCTTCAAATCATCTAAAGCAATATATGAGATTGCTTCAGATCATTAGATAACAATATGACAGTGCTTCAGATCATCGATAGCAATATGACAGTGCTTCAGATCATCGATAGCAATATGACAGTGCTTCAGATCATCGATAGCAATATGACAGTGCATCAGATCATCTAAAGCATTATGACAGTGCTTCAGATGATCTAAAGCAATATGACAGTGCTTCAGATCATTTGATAGCAATATGACAGTGCTTCAGATCGTTTGATAGCTGACAGTGCTTCCGATAATCGATATCAATATGAATGTGTTTCAGATCATCGAGATAAATATGACATTGCTTCAGATCATTAAATAACAATATGACAGTGCTTCAGATCATATAGCAATATGACAGTGCTTCAGATCATCGATGGCAATATGACAGTGCTTTATATCATTGATAGCAATATGACAATGAATCAGATCATTTGATAGCAATATGACTGTGTTTCAGATCATCGATAACAATATGACAGTGCTTCAGATCATTTGATAGCAATATGAAAGTGCTTCAGATCATTTGATAGCAATATGACAGTGATTCAGATCATCTTTATCAAAATGACAGTGCTTCAGATCATCGATATAAATATGACATTGCTTCAGATAATTAGATAACAATACAGCAGTGCTTCAGATCATTTGATAGCAATATGACAGTGGTTCAGATCATTTGATAGCAATATGAATGTGTTTCAAATCATCAATAGTAATAAGACAGTGCTTCAGATCATCGATATAAATTTGACATTGCTTCAGATCATTTGATATCAAGATGACAGTTGCTTCAGATCATTGATAGCAATATGACAGAGCTTCAGATCATCTATAGCAATATGACAGTTCCTTCAGATCATTTTATAGCAATATGACAGTGCTTCAGATCAGTGATGACAATATGACAGTGCTTGAGATCATTGATAGCAATATGACAGTGCTTCAGATCATTTGATAGCAATATGGCAGTGCTTCAGATCATCGATAGCAATATGACAGTTTTTTCAGATTATTTGATAGCAGTATGTCAGTGATTCAGATCAATGATAGCAATATCACAGTGCTTCAGATCATTTGATAGCAATATGACAATGCTTTAGATCCTCGATAGCAATATGTCAGTTCTTCATATAATCAATATCAATATGACAGTGCTTCAGATTATCGATAGCAATATAACAGTGCTTCAGATCATTGATAGAAATATGACAGTGCTTCAGATCGTCGATATCAATATGACAGTGCTTCAGATCATTTGAAAGCAATATGACAGTGCTTAAGATCTTTTGATAGCAATATGACAGTGCTTCAGATCATCAATAGAAATATGACAGTGCTTCAGATCATCAATATAAATATGACATTGCTTCAGATCATTTGATAACAATATGACAGTGCTTTAGATCATCGATTTCAATCTGCTGACAGTGCTTCAGATCATTGATAGCTATATGACAGTGCTTCAGATCATTGATCACAATATGGCAGTGCTTCAGATCATTTGAATGCAATATAACTGTGCTTCAGGTCATTGATAGCAATACGACAGTGTTTCAGCTCATCTATAGCAATATGACAGTACTTCAGATCATTGATAGCAATATGACAGTGCTTCAGATAATTGATAGCAATACGACAGTGCTCCAGATCATCGATAGCAAAATGGCAGTGCTTCAGTTAATCAAAATCAATATGAATGTGCTTCAGATCATCAATGGCAATATGACAGTGCTTCAAATCGATATCAATATGACAGTGCTTCAGATCATCGTTATCAATATGACAGTGCTTCAGATCGATATCAATATGACAGTGCTTCAGATCATCGATGGCAATATGACAGTGCTTCAGATCATCGATATCAATATGACAGTGCTTCAGATCATTGATAGCAATATGACAGTACTTCAGATCATCGATAGCAATATGACAGTGCTTCAGATCATTTGAAGTTAAGTTTTTCCACATAATGTCATTTTGACAGCCACAAGCAATGAGTGAAGCTATGGTTAGTTTACACTGGATCAGGTAGCGGCTTATGCAGAATAGCGCTAAGTGAAATAAAGTCATCTCCTTTAAAATGGCACTGGACATAATAGAAAATTTTGTGAAGAAGAAAGTATTAAAGGAAAAGAAGACTAAGAGGAGAGGAAAATGCAGCTTAAGCAGCAACAACAAGAATTATTAGAGATGGGGTGTAAAATGGAGACTGAGGACTTCTCTGTACATTCTCATTTAGTAAAAGGGTGACTGTATTGTGGTAAGGCCAATGTTAGGATGTGTAACATACTCTCATAAACACTCACCAAAACAAAACAGCCCTCTTCAGGGCCACTTATATCTCTAGATAAAGAGAGATATAAATCTGTTTGCAATAACTTGATTTTGCTGTTGTGTGTCTCTTTGTCTTTCAAACCCAAAATATGCAAAATAAAACTTAAAACTGCTGTCTTGATAAAAGTTCATCTTTGTTCTGCCTAGTCTATTTGTCAGTCACCCCAACTGGATGCCAGAGGAAAAGACAGGCTGAGGGTCAATGAGCTTTGTTTTAGGTCTGTGGTCTCTGCAAAGGTTTGTGGTCATAATAATGAACTTTTAAAGGAGTAAAAAAATGGGGATGAAGATGTGTGGTCTGTTGTTAACAACAGCACAACCACAATTGTGTGTGTGTGTGTGTGTGTGTGTGTGTGTGTGTGTGTGTCAGAGAGAGAGAGAGAGAGAGAGAGAGAGAGAGAGAGAGAGAGAGAGAGAAAGAGATGACTGAAATTAAATTCCCTAATGTACTGCAACCACAATGAAAAAAGCCTGTCATATGTTGAGGCTAGTGAGAACTGCACTACCTAATCTTTGAGTCTTGCAATGCATCCTGGGTACCATGGTTAATCAAAGACCATCTCCTGATAGAAGGCATTCAAATAAGAGCAACAATATTAGATGGAGATCAACAAGAATATGAATATAGTCTGGCTGGGGAAAAATAACACAGTGTGATCTACATGAGAGTAAAGGTAGATATGGACAAGGTGTAAATGTTCAGGACTGATGCAACACAGAAAAAGAGCTCCTAGAACATGAAAAAGGATAATCACCAGAAGACATGTTTGCAAGCTGAAGATTACTGTAGGATCTGCAAAAAATGACATTTCTTTGTCAGGTTGTCTACTCTTACATTGGTCAAAAATTTCAAATAGTTGAGGCATCTACTGTAAATACCTTCATAGCTTGTCTAGATAATGCATGTACAAAATGTGTCTATCATAAGCTTCCCTCGTTCACAGGCACATTTGAAAGGTTTAAGTGATATTACCAGTAAACAAAGCCAATATCAGTTTACAGACAGATAATCTAATAAAAGCTGCAAAAGATATTATGTAGATCTATTTATTTTGATTTTTAAGCTTGCTACATTGCTGTTACCACAGCTTATGTATATGTATTTATGTTGATTTTCATGATAACCAACAGCTTGCTACATTGCTGTTACCACAGCTTATGTATATGTATTTATGTTGATTTTCATGATAACCAACAGCTTACTACATTGCAGGTACCACATCTTATGTATATGTATTTATATATATTTTCATGATAACCAACAGCTTACTACATTGCAGGTACCACATCTTATGTATATGTATTTATATATATTTTCATGATAACCAACAGCTTACTACATTGCAGGTACCACAGCTTATGGCTGAGAGTCAGCTGTCAGTGTCCAAAGTGCCTGCAAGCTGCTAGTAACATGAAACTCATTCGGGTGGAAGAGTTAGATTGTCAAACTGTCCTGGAGAAGGCCTCATTATCCAGTAAGATAAACACTAGTTACATGAACCTTTTTGTCTGGTAAATTGAACAGTCTAGTTTCTCACTATAATGCCCTTTTATTGTCTGGTAAATTGAACAGTCTAGTTCCTCATTATAATGCCCTCTTATTGTCTGGTAAATTGAACAGTCTAGTTCATCACTATAATGCCTTCACCATGATCGCTGCCTTTAAATAGCATGTCTACAAGAGTGCTTAAAGTCTACACACTTGTTGTTGTTATATGTCTGAAATATTTCAATATTTCTCTCTTGTACACACACACACACACACACACACACACACAGCCAATGTTTGCCCATCATACCAATTTGATTTATAGTCTTTTGTGAAGCGGTAGATAGGTCTAAAGCATTTCTTGAAATGTTTGATGGGCCTAGAGTGTTTCTTGAAATGTTAGATGGGCTTGGAGGTTTTCTTGAAGTGCTCAGTGGGCCTGTAGGGTTTCTTGAAGTGTTCAATGGGCATGTAGGGGTTTCTTGAAGTCTTCAATGGGCCTGTAGTGTTTCTTGAAGTCTTCAATGGGCCTGGAGGGTTTCTTGAAGTCTTCAATGGGCCTGGAGGGTTTCTTGAAGTGTTAAATGGGCCTGGAGTGTTTCTTGAAATGTTCAATGGGCCTGGAGGGTTTCTTGAAGTTTTGATGGGCCTGTAGGGTTTCTTGAAGTGTTCAATGGGCCTGTTGGGTTTCTTGAAGTGTTCAATGGGCCTGTAGTGTTTCATGAAGTGTTCAATGGGCCTGTGGGGGTTTCTTGAAGTGTTCAATGGGCCTGGAGGGTTTCTTGAAGTGTTTGATGGGCTTGGAGGGTTTCTAGAAATTTACAATAAGCCTGGAAGGTTTCTTGAAGTATTTTATGGGCCTGAAGAGGTTTTTTTAAAGTGTTTGATGGGCCTGGAGGCTTTCTTGAAGCGTTTGATAGACCTGTAGGGTTTCTTGAAGTGTTTGTTGGGCCTGGAGGGTTTCTTGAAGTGCTCAATGGGCCTGTAGGGTTTCTTGAAATATTCAATGTGCCTGGAAGGTTTCTTGAAGTTAAATGTTCCTGGAAGGTTTTATGAAGTGTTATATAGGCCTGGAGGGTTTCTTGATATATTTGATCTGCCTGGAGGGTTTTTAAAGTGTTTGATTGGCCTAGAGATTTGTTCGAAGTGTTTGATGGTCCTGGAAGGTTTCTAGAAGTATTATATAGACCTGGAGGATATTTTGAAGTGTTTGATGGGTCTAGAGTGTTTTATGAAGTGTTTGATGGGCCTGGAGGGATTCTTGAACTGTTTGATTGGCCTGAAGGGTTTCCTGAAGTGTTTGAAAGGTTTCTTGAAGTGTTTGATGGGCCTTGAGGGTTTCCTGAAGTGTTTGATGGGCCTGGAGGGGTTCTTGAAGTGTTCAATGGGCCTAGAAGTATTTTTGAAGTGTTAAATGGCCTGGAGGCTTTCTTGAAGTTTTTGAAATGCTTGGAGGTGTTTTTGAAGTATTAAATGGCCTGGAGGCTTTCTTGAAGTGTTCAATGGGCTTGGAGGTGTTTTGGAAGTGTTAAATGGCCTGGAGGCTTTTTTGAAGTGTTTAATGGGCCAAGTTTGGAACATCAAAAAGTTGCTTTCCAGTATCTCAACCCATCATTCTGTCTTTCATTCTTTGGATTGCATCAGCAAGTAAGCCTTCTGGTTCCAAATAACAATAGAAAAGTGATAAACAGGTCCAACCACTTACTTACATTTTTCAACACTTGACATGTAAATATATATTGTCTGTTTAAACTGGAGGACTACCCACTGTCAAGTATGATTGTGGTATCTCCCATAAATAAGAGGAAATACCAGTCTCACAATTTTTCGACATTCCTCGGCACATAAGATAGGATTGATGGCCCTGATTATTGACTCGAAGTGTCTTATTATCCCATTGTGAAATATTTTCAAAAAATCACCAAGACATTTAATTTGCCATTCTTTATTGCAGATGATGGCCTTGCCATGTCACTAATGTGGAGGCCTGGAGGTCACATGGGCACCATTGGACTAGATTATCTTAGGGTCAATAGATATGACCCCGATGCTTTGGCAGTCCGACATCACTTGACCACACCCCTCTTCCTAGAAGAGGTAAAGGATAGAATGAGCTGAAAAAAATAGTTACAACTACTTTGAGCGATGTAATCTTCTGAAATCATTTGGTTTCAGACTTTAGAAATTCACAAAGATCTAAGTACACAAGAATTGTTTCAACTATGTTTAAGACCTTGAGACTTTAAAGTTTCAGGTAAATTGTCTTTTATTGATATTATGGTTTATTAGTGGATTAGGATATGCATTTATTGTTGTTTTTTGTATAATAATTGGCGATTCATTGTCAGAGAATGTCGATCATGAAGGATTAATGATTTTTTATTTTAAAATTATTATGTTTCAGTATAATTGTTGATTCATTGTGAAAGAATGTTGATCATGAAGGGTTATTTATTTGGAATAAAAAGTCCGGAGAACACTTTTGAAAAGACTTCATTGCTTTTTGTAGAAAAAACATTTGGAACCAATTTGTGTATTGTCATCTTTGTGCAGAAAACAACTGAATAGTTTCATGTCTATGGCTTGTTACCAGGATCTGCTTAACATTACAATCTTTTGGATAATCAGCAATACCATTACACAACTGTTTTGTTAACACATTTTGAATTTAATCAGTAATGTCAAATTACAGCTTTATTTGAGATTTCAAAAGTATTATGATTCAGTATGATTGGTGCAACATTGAGGAAACATTTAAATGGTTTAAGTTATTCTTTTTTAAAATACAATTAAAATTAAAGGCTGAGATATGGTTGCATTTGATCTTTTCTAGGGGGACCCAATTCCTGAAGTAAATTATGAAGAAGTGAATGTATCAGACAAGGGGATCTACAAGTAAGCTACCAACCAGATACATGTCGTGATATTGTACTAGACAAGATAAATGTGTCTCCATAATTTTTTATATATTTGATGATGATTATCAATTATAACAATACACCATCATGTTCTTCAGATAGCCATTATACCGATGTAATAATAATAATAATAATAATAATAATAATAATAATAATAATAATAACAAAAATACTACTACTACTACTACTACTAAGATGATAATAATGATGATAATAATAATAATAATGATAATAATAATGATAATAATAATGATAAATAATAATAATAATAATAATAACAATAATAATAATAGTAATACTACTACTACTGCTACTACTACAACAAAGATGATAATAAGGATGATAATAATAATAATAATGATAATGATAATGATAATACTAATGATAAAATAATAATAATAATAATAATAATAATAATTATAATAATAATATGATAATAATAATGATAATAATAATAATGACAATAATAGTGATGATGATAATATCAATAATAATAATAATAAAAATAATAATAACAATGACTTTGTTCAGCTCATAATTTTTAGAAGTTCTAAGTGTTTTACAATTATATGAGTAAATAAGGACAAAAGTTGAAAAATTTATCAAAATAAATGTAATTGAATTACAAAGTAAAAGATCCTATAAAATATTAAGCTAATGAAACATTACAAAAATCAAGTCTATTTTTGCTGTAAAAATAGATGAGTTTTAAGACACTCTTGAATGAATCGTAATGTCATTGCGTTAGATGTCTTGGTACAAAAAAGAATGGTGTTTCTAGAACTTCTTTTATTAGTCTAAATAATGAATTTCTGTTGGCAAATGTATATACTTGGGTTGCTATAGTAACACATCAGAAGGTCAAAAAGAGATATACCAGTTTATAAGATCTGCATCCTTTACTAAATTGGGACCAAGATTAACAGGATAGGATAACTTAATACCCAGACAAAAATTATTGTTGTACCTTTCACCTGTGTAAAAATGAAGTATTTTGTTTGAACAGTATTGTGTCCAACTATGCAAATGAATGTTTGTTCTCACTGTAAAATGTCTCTTTTCATATATCTCCAAAGGTGGCTCAGGTACATCAATGATTTTGGAATTTGTTTGATGAGAAATGTTCCGACAGAGAAACTGACAATTCTACAGGTGAGAAATAGTACAACAGATTAAACCTTCCTAAGGGATGACATCGACTCAATAGTTAAAGAGAGATGACATTTCCATATATCATTTGATGTGAATAGATTGTTTACAAATACTATCAATGGATACAAGAAGAGTGAATGAATCCGGAGATCATTACACCATTGGGGTAATATATAACCACACAGGTTTACTAGCTTGCATGTGTACATTAATAGAGTAAACACACAGGTTTACTAGCTTGCATGTGTACAATACTAGAGTAAACACACATGTTTACTAGCTTGCATGTGTACATTAATAGATCACTACACCATTGGGGTAATATATAACCACACAGGTTTACTAGCTTGCATGTATACATTAATAGAGTAAACACACAGGTTTACTAGCTTGCATGTATACATTAATAGAGTAACCACACAGGCTTACTAGCTTGCATGTGTACAATACTAGATCATTACACCATTGGGGTCATATATAACCACACAGGTTTACTAGCTTGCATGTATACATTAATAGAGTAAACACACAGGGTTACTAGCTTGCATGTGTACATTAATAGATCATTTAGAAGATCTTCACTCCAACAGTTCATGTTAACTTTTCTGAGAATTTAACTGCATGTAATAGGATCATTATATATTAGCTTTATGTAGCTATCTGGCTAAATAAAGAAACATCAGAAACTTATTTGCAAAGTTGTTCCTTTTCAGTTTGATGAATTAATAATTTTAGCTGATTTTTTAAAATAATTTCATTAATATGCACGTATATCGAGCAGGTACATTAATATTTCATTAATATGCAGGTATATCGAGCAGGTACATTACTATTTCATTAATATGCAGGTATATCGAGCAGGTACATTAATATTTCATTAATATGCAGGTATATCGAGCAGGTACATTAATATTTCATTAATATGCAGGTATATCGAGCAGGTACATTACTATTTCCTTAATATGCAGGTATATCGAGCTACATTCCTTCAGTAGTAAGCCACTTATGCTAACTTTTATAACTATGAATCGGAGGCTTGCTTTTTTATCACTGATGAAATCAGTTTGGAAATTGATTTTATTTATATTTTTCTGCTGTTTCTCTTCCAGGTTGTTGAAAAGATTGCTCCTATACAGAGGACAATTTATGGTACAGTAAGTGTCAAACTTGCTTAAATTAACAACGACAAAAAAACAACCTTGACCATGGAGGTAGAAGTTAATATTCATTTAAGATATGCCACTTATCATATCAACAATATAACACTGTCATCAATATAACACTGTCATCAGTTCAGGATAATATTTTGTCAAGAGTTGGATATTTTATTGATTATCTGTGATCTCTGCATAGAGAATTTTTATTAAAAGCTAGATATGAAACCAATCCATTTAATTTTTTTAAATATTGTTTCTGAGAGATATGCATAAGTCTACTTAAACAAATCAGGGTGATCCAAAATGACCATTCGTGCTTACTAATCAGCTTAATAGATTTTTTTCTCCAATCAGTGTCACTTAATATATAAATTAGAGGTTACAAATATATTGGATTTATTTAGTTGACTTGTTGTTGATGCAGCTATGTTTATGTATGTTCATGAGAAATAAGGAAATCACATCACACACAGAATTGGAGAAAAAAAAGGAGTAAGATATGGTTTCCAGCAATGCCCAACCAACATTATTAGTAAATCATCCCCATTGTGTTTGGTGGTGATTAAAATCTTTTATGAACTCTTCCATGTATGATATCTTCATAGGCCAGTGTCAATACCTCCTGGAAAACAGCTTGATATAAGTTGTCACAGAGAAACCTATCTTCAACATTGTACAGAAACTTATTCATCTTGCTCCAAATGGTTGTATAACAAAGATGAAAGATTGCTCCGGTTTTTCTCAGATATACTTTCTTTGTACCAATATTCTAACATTATAAAATGAAGCTAAGGTAATACTTTCTTAGTACCAAATATCCTAACATTATAAAAAAAAAAGCTAAGGTAATACTTTCTTTGTACCAAATATCCTAACATTATAAAAAAAAGCTAAGGTAATACTTTCTTTGTACCAATATTATAACATTATAAAATAAAGCTGAGATAGAAGGACACAGTTTTAACAGGAGTTATTTCCCATTTCATCCAAAAATAGGATGCTCCAGATACGAATGATTTTAAGAGGCTACTGTTTTTGTTTCCTAGGTTTTTGATGTTGTCCAGGAATCCACACCTTCCAATTTCGCATACTCCACAGTGGGGCTGCCTTTACACATGGACCTCACATACTATGATACTACTCCTGGTTTACAGTTTCTGCATTGTCTTCGGTAAGGTCAGGTCCCCTGTTAGCTGATATTTATAGATACATGTCATTCAGTAATTCTAGGTAAGGAGATTGCCAGCAAAAGTTGCTTCCAAGGTATCAATCATAAATGTTTGCACAGAATTAAGACATTTTATCTATGTGTTCACAGAATTAAGACATTTTATCTATGTGTTCACAGAATTAAGACATTTTATCTATGTGTTCACAGAATTAAGACATTTTATCTATGTGTTCACAGAATTAAGACATTTTATCTATGTGTTCACAGAATTAAGACATTTTATCTATGTGTTCACAGAATTAAGACATTTTATCTATGTGTTCACAGAATTAAGACATTTTATCTATGTGTTCGCTTTAAATCCTGCTCATTTTTCAACTCATTTGAGAAACAGCAGAAAATGGAAGGGTTTGAAATAACATGTATGAAGAATATTGCAACAGTAAATTGAGCTAAAAAATCTTTCTTTGACATGGTTACTGTAATTGTAATTAATTACAGGTGTCACTTGTAATTAATTACAGGTGTCACTTGTAATTAATTACTCGAATATGCAGCTGAATTTGTCAGTATTTAAATGTTCTGGACTCTTGATTTGAACATGCAATAAAACAACATAAAAACAACATAAATATATCATGTCCCATTGAATTGCAAAAGATGGACTTTACCTTAGTCATGCAGAAAGTTTAACAAACATATCTTATTGAATCACAGAAACATTATTTCTGTATTCAGTATAAATTCCAGTGATTGTCTTTATCCAAGAATTTTATCAGAGCATTTTTGATTTCCAGCAAACATAATAACTTGAATTCAATAATTAGAAGAAAAATTTTCAGCCCAAACTGGACACAACAAACTTAGAGACCTAATCATGTTTTGTATCTTATATGTTTTCAGCATGTTTTTTATGTTTTCCGATTTTGTCATTTGTTTTTCTGTAGTGTAGTCATATTATTATTGATGGTGTAAAGTGCTTAGAGCTTGAAAAGATTAGATGCTATACAAAGTCTTCATTATTATTTTTATTGTTAACTAATGCAACTTAAAGTGCTAGACATTAAAGCACGACTGACTCAATCCTCAGTCATAAGATTATATAGGTCAAAGTCACAATTAGTATTTTCTAAAATCAACCATTACCTAACGGAAAAAAACCTTCTAGAACAATCAAACGAGCCTTGTTTATTGATAACACAATAACCTACAAAATTCTCTTAGAAATCTCCAAAACCTTGACCCAAATCAATCTATTTATTCCGTCTTGTTTACTTGAATAATAATACTGATAATAAGCTCATACACATAGAGAATAGTGAAATAAAAAAAGTCAATTAGGTCAAGCAAAAATGAACTCAATTTTGGACAAGGTCATGTCCAGCTTACAATGTTATATTACAATAGCATGTAATGAAACAAAAACAATTAAATTAATAAACAAACAATTCAATATAATATATATAACATTTGTTTTTCATCAAACTTGAATAATGTGCCAACTCAGTCCTTTTGAAAGAGACTTTAATGCTTTGGAAAACTAAAAAGCAAAAGTAATAAATAATAAATCAAGTACTTACTTTTCTAATTATTTATTTCAATTGGCTTATCTTGTTTGCATGATGACAGATTTGACGACACTGTGAAGGGAGGAGATTCGACCTTTGTGGATTTGTTTTGTGTTGCTGAGGACTTTCGGAAGCAATACCCTGTCGATTTTGAAGTACTTACTAGATTGCCAGTCATTTTTGCTAGAATCCATTCAGCCAGGTAACCCATCTTCTTAGCATGATGTTATAGCCAAAATTTGCAAAGTTAGGATAGCTAGTTGTTTACTCCAGTGTTGGAGTCTGCACAAAAATTGCAGAAACATATGTAATGCTTTACACAATCTCATCAATTCATTGTTGCTAGTTACTAGACAAGAGTTTGGGTGTCGATTTTATGAAGAGGAAGTTAAGGGACTAACTTAGTACATATATATGTATACTTAGTACATATATTAAAATGAATTGGCCTTTCTGTAAAATTAAAGTGTTGATCTTGGGGTTTTGCATACATTAAAAATATTTTACATGCATACATTAAAAATTTTTTTACATGCATACATTAAAAATATTTTACATGCATACATTAAAAATATTTTACATGCATATATTAAAAATATTTTACATGCATATATTAAAAATATTTTACATGCATACATTAAAAATATTTTACATACATACATTAAAAATATTTTACATGCATATATTAAAAATATTTTTACATGCATACATTAAAAATATTTTACATGCATACATTAAAAATATTTTACATGCATACATTAAAAATATTTTACATACATACATTAAAAATATTTTACATGCATACATTAAAAATATTTTACATGCATACATTAAAAATATTTTTACATACATACATTAAAAATATTTTACATGCATACATTAAAAATATTTTACATACATACATTAAAAATATTTTACATGCATACATTAAAAATATTTTACATACATACATTAAAAATATTTTACATACATATATTAAAAATATTTTTACATACATACATTAAAAATATTTTACATACATACATTAAAAATATTTTTACATGCATACATTAAAAATATTTTACATACATATATTAAAAATATTTTTACATACATACATTAAAAATATTTTACATACATACATTAAAAATATTTTTACATGCATACATTAAAAATATTTTACATACATATATTAAAAATATTTTACATGCATACATTAAAAATATTTTACATACATACATTAAAAATATTTTACATACATACATTAAAAATATTTTACATACATATATTAAAAATATTTTACATACATACATTAAAAATATTTTACATACATATATTAAAAATATTTTACATACATACATTAAAAATATTTTACATACATACATTAAAAATATTTTACATACATACATTAAAAATATTTTACATACATACATTAAAAATATTTTACATACATATATTAAAAATATTTTACATACATACATTAAAAATATTTTACATACATACATTAAAAATATTTTACATACATACATTAAAAATATTTTACATACATACATTAAAAATATTTTACATACATATATTAAAAATATTTTTACATACATACATTAAAAATATTTTACATACATACATTAAAAATATTTTTACATACATACATTAAAAATATTTTACATACATACATTAAAAATATTTTACATGCATACATTAAAAATATTTTACATGCATACATTAAAAATATTTTACATACATACATTAAAAATATTTTTACATGCATACATTAAAAATATTTTACATGCATATATTAAAAATATTTTACATGCATATATTAAAAATATTTTACATGCATATATTAAAAATATTTTACATGCATACATTAAAAATATTTTACATGCATATATTAAAAATATTTTACATACATACATTAAAAATATTTTTACATACATACATTAAAAATATTTTACATGCATATATTAAAAATATTTTACATACATACATTAAAAATATTTTACATACATACATTAAAAATATTTTACATGCATACATTAAAAATATTTTACATACATACATTAAAAATATTTTACATACATACATTAAAAATATTTTACATGCAAACATTAAAAATATTTTTACATGCATACATTAAAAATATTTTACATGCATATATTAAAAATATTTTTACATGCATACATTAAAAATATTTTACATGCATACATTAAAAATATTTTACATGCATACATTAAAAATATTTTACATGCATACATTAAAAATATTTTACATGCATACATTAAAAATATTTTACATGCATACATTAAAAATATTTTACATGCATACATTAAAAATATTTTACATGCATACATTAAAAATATTTTACATGCATACATTAAAAATATTTTACATGCATATATTAAAAATATTTTACATGCATACATTAAAAATATTTTACATGCATATATTAAAAATATTTTACATACATACATTAAAAATATTTTTACATACATACATTAAAAATATTTTTACATACATACATTAAAAATATTTTTACATACATACATTAAAAATATTTTACATGCATACATTAAAAATATTTTACATGCATACATTAAAAATATTTTACATGCATACATTAAAAATATTTTACATTCATACATTAAAAATATTTTACATACATACATTAAAAATATTTTACATACATACATTAAAAATATTTTACATGCATATATTAAAAATATTTTACATACATACATTAAAAATATTTTTACATACATATATTAAAAATATTTTACATACATACATTAAAAATATTTTACATACATACATTAAAAATATTTTACATACATATATTAAAAATATTTTACATGCATATATTAAAAATATTTTACATACATATATGAAAAATATTTTACATGCATATATTAAAAATATTTTACATACATATATTAAAAATATTTTTACATACATACATTAAAAATATTTTACATACATACATTAAAAATATTTTACATACATACATTAAAAATATTTTACATACATACATTAAAAATATTTTACATGCATATATTAAAAATATTTTACATACATATATTAAAAATATTTTTACATACATACATTAAAAATATTTTTACATACATACATTAAAAATATTTTACATACATACATTAAAAATATTTTACATACATATATTAAAAATATTTTACATGCATATATTAAAAATATTTTACATACATATATTAAAAATATTTTACATACATATATTAAAAATATTTTACATACATATATTAAAAATATTTTACATGCATATATTAAAAATATTTTTACATACATACATTAAAAATATTTTACATACATACATTAAAAATATTTTACATGCATACATTAAAAATATTTTACATACATACATTAAAAATATTTTACATACATACATTAAAAATATTTTACATGCATATATTAAAAATATTTTACATGCATATATTAAAAATATTTTACATGCATATATTAAAAATATTTTACATGCATATATTAAAAATATTTTACATGCATATATTAAAAATATTTTACATGCATATATTAAAAATATTTTACATGCATACATTAAAAATATTTTACATACATATATTAAAAATATTTTACATGCATATATTAAAAATATTTTACATGCATATATTAAAAATATTTTACATGCATATATTAAAAATATTTTACATGCATATATTAAAAATATTTTTACATACATACATTAAAAATATTTTACATACATACATTAAAAATATTTTACATACATACATTAAAAATATTTTACATGCATACATTAAAAATATTTTTACATGCATACATTAAAAATATTTTACATGCATACATTAAAAATATTTTACATGCATACATTAAAAATATTTTACATGCATATATTAAAAATATTTTTACATGCATACATTAAAAATATTTTACATGCATATATTAAAAATATTTTACATACATACATTAAAAATATTTTACATACATACATTAAAAATATTTTACATGCATACATTAAAAATATTTTACATGCATACATTAAAAATATTTTACATACATACATTAAAAATATTTTACATGCATACATTAAAAATATTTTACATGCATACATTAAAAATATTTTACATACATACATTAAAAATATTTTACATACATATATTAAAAATATTTTACATGCATATATTAAAAATATTTTACATGCATACATTAAAAATATTTTACATGCATATATTAAAAATATTTTACATACATACATTCAAAATATTTTACATGCATATATTAAAAATATTTTACATGCATACATTAAAAATATTTTACATGCATACATTAAAAATATTTTACATGCATATATTAAAAATATTTTACATACATACATTAAAAATATTTTACATGCATACATTAAAAATATTTTACATACATACATTAAAAATATTTTACATGCATACATTAAAAATATTTTTACATGCATACATTAAAAATATTTTTACATACATACATTAAAAATATTTTACATACATACATTAAAAATATTTTACATGCATACATTAAAAATATTTTACATGCATACATTAAAAATATTTTACATGCATACATTAAAAATATTTTACATACATACATTAAAAATATTTTACATACATACATTAAAAATATTTTACATGCATACATTAAAAATATTTTACATACATACATTAAAAATATTTTACATGCATATATTAAAAATATTTTACATGCATATATTAAAAATATTTTACATGCATACATTAAAAATATTTTACATGCATACATTAAAAATATTTTACATGCATACATTAAAAATATTTTACATACATATATTAAAAATATTTTACATACATATATTAAAAATATTTTACATGCATACATTAAAAATATTTTACATGCATATATTAAAAATATTTTACATGCATATATTAAAAATATTTTACATGCATACATTAAAAATATTTTTACATGCATATATTAAAAATATTTTTACATGCATATATTAAAAATATTTTTACATGCATATATTAAAAATATTTTACATACATACATTAAAAATATTTTACATACATACATTAAAAATATTTTACATACATACATTAAAAATATTTTACATGCATATATTAAAAATATTTTACATGCATACATTAAAAATATTTTACATACATATATTAAAAATATTTTACATGCATACATTAAAAATATTTTACATGCATATATTAAAAATATTTTTACATGCAGAAACTTAGTGATGGGATGCCTCTATTGAAAAATAGATCACTGATTAATATTTCATGCTTCACTGAAATTAGCTACAAATATGCTTTAAGTTTTTTTTCTAAGCTATGTTTGTGGCAGAATCATCAAACAAGATGACTGTGTGTATCTCTCTGTTAGTAACACACCCTTATGACAAGAAAGTAAATGTGACCTGTGTTTGATAATGTAGCTCCATCGTCACTTGCAAAGCTTCCAATATGTTAACCCTATGGCAGATCAAGCACTTATTTTAGTGCTTTGTTCAAGCATCTATTGGATTTCATGAGTTGCCTCCCTTTTTTGTAATGACAACTAACCAATAACATGTACCAGTGGAACATTGTATATTGGCCAAAAATGGTAGAGGCAGTTGACTTCAAAAGGATACTTTGCAGGTTGGAGAATGAAAGTAATGCTACATAACAGAGAGAAACCATAACCGATATATCTGTGTGAAAATTAATTGTACAAACATGGACTGGCAGTGGAAATTTACTTATAATTGTGCCTTTTCAAGTTTCATGCTCCCCTTGTCTTTATCATGTGGGAACATTGTTTAGGTTTAATCAACTTAATTTTGATTGGATGCAGTGGCTTACTGCCACATCCAATGAAATTCACAGACCCAAAGCCTGGAAATATCTGCTTGATCCACCAACATGTAGACAGGTTAACACATTGGAACCATGGCAAGTCTGTGGTTAGCTCATGACTGATATATGTTTGCATCCTGCATCTGATATTGTTATTCTTACAATGATTAAACTTTCAGATTGATGATTTACTACACCCCCACTATAAAAATAGACCACTTAACTGCCATTGGATGATGTGTTAAGTTTATTTATCAAGATCATAGAATATTCAAGCTTAGTGGAATCATGCATCTCTACCAAACCCTTTTCACAAGAAAGTCATTATACCATAGATTTCTTAATTTAATGACTCATGTTTTTGTGTTTAGTTGATGACCAAATAATTTCAATTTTAGTTTTTGTACTGTATGTTTTGTATCTATATTAACATCACACCCATTTAACCAGATGATTGTAATGATCTATATTAACATCATACCCATTAAACCAGATGATTGTAATGATCTATATTAACATCATACCCATTGAAGCAGATGATTGTAATGATCTATATTAACATCAAACCCATTAAGTCAGATGATTGTAATGATCTATATTAACATCATACCCATTAAGTCAGATGATTGTAATGATCTATATTAACATCATACCCATTAAGTCAGATGATTGTAATGATCTATATTAACATCAAACCCATTAAACCAGATGATTGTAATGATCTATATTAACATCACACCCATTAAAGCAGATGATTGTAATGATCTATATTAACATCACACCTATTAAACCAGATGATTGTAATGATCTATATTAACATCACACCCATTAAAGCAGATGATTTTAATGATCTATATTAACATCAAACCCATTAAACCAGATGATTGTAATGATCTATATTAACATCAAACCCATTAAACCAGATGATTGTAATGATCTATATTAACATCACACCCATTAAAGCAGATGATTGTAATGATCTATATTAACATCACATCCATTAAACCAGATGATTGTAATGATTTATATTAACATCAAACCCATTAAACCAGATGATTGTAATGATCTATATTAACATCATACCCATTAAGTCAGATGATTGTAATGATTTATATTAACATCATACCCATGCAAGACACATCACTGTGACATACTTTTCACAATTTACTGACTTTAAGGTCATACAGACATAGGTTTTTTGTTGCTGCTGTGTCAACACTATCAATTCTAGAATCAAGAAACCTTTTAAGGAGATGCATCTTTATGAGCACTACTTGCTCATTTCAATAGTAGGTCATTCTGTCCCTTATTTTCTGCTTCACTGACTTGGATTACCTTGAAAATTTGATGAGATTATTTTCATGCTATAAATATCAAATGTCTTTAGAGCAAAGGAAGATCACTGAAACCTACATTTCATCTTTTACTAACTTTTGCATGTAGCTCATGACCATTCTGTTTTATACTAATCTACCTGCAATCATGAAACACTGTAAATACTATGACCATATTAAACAAGACATTTATCTGACTTACATTTCATGTTTCCTTGACTTTGTTGAAATTTCATATTTGAACCAAGTTTAGACCCAATCTTTTTACAGAGAACATCCAGTACACATGATTACTGAAAGAAAAATTATTGAGGTTAATGGCATTGGTGAGGTAAGTGACAGTCTCACTCTGTCTCTGTCTCTCTCTCTCTGTCTCTCTGTCTCTGTCTCTCTCTCTCTCTCTCTCTCTCGTGATCTTTAAAAAAATATATTTGTGCAAACTTGATGTCTGCACAAATATTTTAACTTTTGGCTTATGTCAGATTTACCTAATACCATATACCTAATAGTATATACCTAATACTATACACATAATACTATATACCTAATACTATATACCTAATACCATATACCTAATACTATACACATAAAACTATACACCTAATACTATATACCTAATACTATATACCTAATACCTAATACTATACACCTAATACTATATACCTAATACTATATACCTAATACCTAATACTATACACCTAATACTATATACCAAATACTATATACCTAATACTATATACCTAATACTATACACCTACTACTATATACCTAATACTATATACCTAATGCTATATACCTAATACTATACACCTAATACTATACACTAATTCCTTTAAATTGTTCAATAAATAAAGATTTTGTTCTGAACACATAGCATTGACAAATTATATTATAGATACATCACCCCAGCATATGCCACAACTTTTATTCTAGTTCAAACTTGTATTCAAACCAGAAGACAGTTACAAAACACAGCAGTCTATTCTTTTTGTAATATACATGTTTTAAAACATTCTTGTTCTAATTCTTATTTGATGTACATGCACACATGATATTCCTTGATTAGTGTAGCTGAATTACTGATCCACAATTTACAAGTTTATTGAACCACTGTCTTTTTGCTGCTATCTCATTTAACAGAATAAGCTTTGAAAGCAAATTTTATGAAAGAAGTTACTACCCTTGATAACATTTTACATAGGAGTTACTACCATTGATAACATTTTACATAGGAGTTACTACCCTTGATAACATTTTACATAGGAGTTACTACCCTTGATAACATTTTACATAGGAGTTACTACCCTTGATAACATTTTTACATATCACTCTTGTCACAATTGGTAAATAAAAAATTATTTCGTTTGTTTTGTATGACATAAAAGTCACTCATTACAACATAAAATAAGGGAATGTTGTAATTTACTCATTGATCAATATAATGTATTTATGAATCCCAGATTGTGAGAATTAACTGGCATCCAGGAACACAGTCTTCAATGGCAGTCCCTGAAGTAAGTATTTAATACATTTGCTTTAGCACCAACAATTGTTTTTTTGTTTGAATGGCAATGATTAAACATAATGCTGTGTGAATCATCATCATCGGTAGTAGATTCAAGAATAAAATGAAATGATGACAATGTTTTAACGTGTAAAAATAAATAACTAGTTCAAGTGGTATGGCTTTGCAAAATTCTTGAACCACACATCATGAAGTGGCACAAGTCTATAGTGTGCTTGAAGTACACATCATGAAGTGGCACAAGTCTGTACTGTGCTTGAAGTACACATCATGAAGTGGCACAAGTCTGTAGTGTGCTTGAAGTACACATCATGAAGTGGCATAAGTCTGTAGTGTGCTTGAAGTACACATCATAAAGTGGCACAAGTCTGTAGTGTGCTTGAAGTATACATCATGAAGTGGCACAAGTCTGTAATGTGCTTGAAGTACACATCATGAAGTGGCACAAGTCTGTAATGTGCTTGAAGTACACATCATGAAGTGGCACAAGTCTGTAATGTGCTTGAAGTACACATCATGAAGTGGCACAAGTCTGTAATGTGCTTGAAGTACACATCATGAATGGCACAAGTCTGTAATGTGCTTGAAGTACACATCATGAAGTGGCATGACTGTAAGGTGTATAAAATATTTCATGAATTGGCATGACTTTGTATGGTGTGTGAAATACAAATGAAGTAGCATAAATATATAGGGTGTTTGAAACACATGGCATGAAATGGTATGATATTGTTTTTTGCTATCCAAAGCATAGAGAATGGCATTAACTACTTTCAGAAGAGTAGTTTCAGTATTATGGCAAGGGCAATATGCAGACTGTACATTGCTAAAGGGACTGTTTTAATTCAGATGAGATACAAGTTTGGCTAGAACAACATTTTCTAAGATTTTCTTATATAAATGGGAGATTAGAAATTGGGTTGTAGTTCTTTAAATCATTGTGGTCAAGTGTTGGTTTCTTCAGCAGAGGCTCTACAATAGCAGTTTTGAAAAATGGTGTGAATTCCCCAGAGAGAGCGGTATCAATAACATCAGTTAGTGAAGGCAATATTGGATCTTAGCAATGAAGCAGCTGCGATGTTGGAATTGGGTCAAGTTTACATGACTTTGATGCATTCTTCATCACGATTTTCTGTACTAAATCCATAGAGACAGGTTCAAATGCTGCTCACCATTGTCACTGAAATTCAGTATCGTAACTGTATGGTGGCGACAAATCAATTTAAATTGTGTTGTCAAGCTTATCTTATGAAATGGTTAGAATTTGTAAGATGCTTGAAAAACACACCATGAAGTGGTTAGAATTTGTAAGATGCTTCAAAAACACATCTTGAGGTAGTTAGAATTTGTAAGGTACTTGAAAAACACATCTTGAAGTGGTTGGAATTTGTAAGATACTTGACAAACACATCTTAAAGCAGTTAGAATTTGTAGGATGCTTGAAAACCACACCATGAAATGGTTTGAATTTGTAATATGCTTGAAAACCACACCATGAAATGGTTTGAATTTGTAATATGCTTGAAAATCACACCATGAAATGGTTGAATTTGTCTCTTGAAGCAGTTTGAATTTGTAAGGTGCTTGAAAAGCACACCAGTTACCATGAAATGGTTTGAATTTGTAATGTGCCTGAAAAAACATATCTTGAAGTGGTTAGAATTTGTAAGATGCTTGAAAAACACATCTTGAAAAGGTTTGAATTTGTAGGATGCTTGAAAAACACATCTTGAAGTGGTTAGAATTTGTAAGATGCTTGAGAAACACACAATGAAATGGTTTAAATTTGTAAGGTGCCTAAAAACACATCTTGAAATGGTTAAAATTTGTAAGATGCTTCAAAAACACATCTTGAAGTAGTTTGACTTTGTAAAGTGCCAGAAAAACACATCATGAAGTGGTATGACTTTGTAATGTGCCAGTAAAACACATCTTGAAGTGGTTACAATTTGTAAGATGCTTCAAAAACATATCTTGAAGTGGTTTGAATTTGTAACGTGCCAGAAAAACATATCTTGAAGTGGTTTGAATTTGTAAGATGCCTGAAAAACACACCATGAAGTGGTATGACTTTATAAGGTATCTCAAACATGCATATTTATTTCCAAATTGCAGCACGTTCACTCCATGTGTCTGTATGACACTGGTGTGATAAGCAACAAGTAACACAGCAACAGAAAAACTGAAGGTTTTCAATATAGCTGTGTGTTGAATAATACAGTTCTTTTAGATATAATTATATAATTTCAATTAGGCTGTGTGTTAAATAATACAGTTCTTTTAAATATAATTATATAATTTCAATTAGGCTGTGTGTTAAATAATACAGTTCTTTTAAATATTAGGAATAGATATTAATCAGTTTGACATAGTTAAAAGATGTAAACTTCATGGAAATTACTTATACAATATCAGACTGTTTGATAACTACAGAATGTCTTTAAGCATCCCCTTTATTGCCATCCTGTTGCAGTTTTGCCATTTGCAATCCACAGTTATGTTAGTTCTTCTTGGTTATATGTTTTTAAACTCATTTCTTCTTTTCTCAATATTAATCCTCTTCTATGAGACAGAAAAAGAGATAAATTCATGCGGGAGTAAGTTAAGTCTCTGAAATACATTTTTTTCATTTTCCTATTTTTTAAATACAAATGCATTTTGCAATTTTTATTTACAGATTTAACAGATTTTCATTTTCTTCGCCTCTGTATTATTATTATTCAATCTAGGAAGATCTGGATGGTTTCTTTGACGCCTACTTGATTTTTGCCAAGATGATACAAGCATCACCATCATTGGTAAGTTTTACAAGTCAATTCACCCTGGTTTGGATGAAGAATAACAAGTGACAGCGTAATAACAAATTTGAGTTAATTCCTGGAAATGCAATGTATCTGTTTAATAAATATTTATATTTTACAGTGAAACAGTAATTGAAGAATCATATTAACAGTTTGTATCTGCTGTAATGTTTAGTTAAACTTGTTGCTTGATATGATGTGTCTCAATCTTTCGTATTAATTGTCAACCAATGTTAAAAAATAACATTGTTCAAATGTTCTTTTTTACTGTAATGCTGATCAGTTATTTTGAGTATTGGTATATTACAGATATATTTTGATCAGATATTTTCGAAGCTTGTTCAAGAAACAGATTTAAAAATTGCTTTGACAGAGTTCAGTGAAAGAAACAAGTAAAAATACTACAAAAGAGAAAAAGTAGCCACAAGAGGTGAATACACCAATAGCAACAGTATGGTTTTAAAGAATATGTGTAATGTCATTAAAACAAATTACTTTATTTCATGAATAAACATATATATATATCTACACACACACACACAAATCCTAGTCAAATAACACAAACAGTATTAAATATGTCTTCAGAGAAAAATACGTCTAAAACCAGGAGATATGATCGGATTCAATAACAGGAGAATGGGGCATGGCAGAACTGCCTATGAGGAAACTGCTGCGGGACACCGACATCTGCAGGTCTGTCTGTGTGTATCTGTATATTTGTTCATTAATATTCTTCAAATATAATTCCCTGAATTAAACCATATTTGGCCTATAGGTTTGTTCATACCATTTTAAGTTCAAACATTGATAATTTTGAAAATGAACTGTCAGCTGTCTTGGAATTTAACACTATCTTAATACCAGCATATCTTCATTTTCAGGGATGTTACATCAACATTGACGAGTTCAAAAGCAGGGTGCAAGTTCTTTCCCTAACTGTTGGAGATGGCAGTTTAGCAAAGAGGGTATTCAATGGTAGTTCATTCTAAGTGACACCCCTCACTTGGTGCAAACATTTATTTTTACTTTGGACAGAGAGAAAACCCGATTGTTTTGTGATCATTTGTCCAATATGCATGCTTGAAGAACGACTCACTGCATCACATTACTTCAGCTATGTTCTTAGCCACAAAAAATGAGTGGCAACATACAACATCGTCAAAGAGTGAATATTCTTACTTTAAAAGGGACAAACATGCAAAACTGAAATTCGTGCAAACTTTATATATAATATGGTTCATTTTCTGAAAATGTGTACCTTTCATTCTTACTCATTATGAAAACATTTATGAAAAACCGATCATCTCTCTCGATCCATCTTGATTAGAACAATGCATTTCCCTCGCCCTCACAAATAGTGGATGTGATGTCATTGGAGACTGTGTTCGCACCGGCATTGTTGATAATGAATTATGGAGCACTCGACCCGTAGAGAACTCACCCTGGGAGAAGGATCATATATACTAATTCTGAGATGGTTGTTAAGGCTTTATTTGTTGTTGTTTTTCTTCAACTTAACTTATTAAATCTTTCAAATTTTCAATTTTTCAACTTTTCCATTTGATAAACTCTGCTTCTATACTTAATGAAAAAGAAGTGGTATCTGTCCATCTTGCTCTGCTCTTCAAATCATTAGATACCTTTTAATTGGGGAAAAATAGATTGGGTGTAAGCATGATGTGATGTCTAGAGTTTTATATATGAAAGGGCTCCAACCTAACAACCAAAGTCATCCCGAGATGACTTTATGGCATGGACCTCTATAACCAAAAATCGACTGAATTGGTGCTGATTGTTAATAAGCCAATGGGTCATAGTATCATCTCTCTAATTTAACAATTTAATTTGATTTTTCATTGAGATTTGCTAACCTTTGATGAATGATACTTGAACTTGATAAAAAGCATCATTGACGCCTTACTCAGGAAATGTGGTCGCTACTGAGTTCAATATCATTTAGTTTATTTCTTCTTATTTGTCAGTGTTTGCAGTTTTATTTTTTCTCAATAAAACAAACTATTTAAAGTTGAATGAGAAGTTTAAAAATATTTCAATATTAAATTGCGAGTGAAAAATAATCATGTTTATGTTATTTTATTATATATATATATACCATGATCATGTGTACTAACGGGAATTTTTAAACCATAAACACATATTTGAACTGTTCAACATACTTCGGACATAATGAGAAGATCAACTTTAAAAAAAATATGTTCTTGGGTCTTTTGAGAAACATTCAAACTCGAAATGTCTCTGGCATAACCTGGTGTGTTGAGTTAGCATAAAACCTTCTCTCTTTAATTTGATCGCCCATACAGATCTCCTTTTAGAGTCCTTTGGAAATGTGAAAAAACTAATCTTCTGTCTGGAACTGCTATTATTCACACAATTTAGAGCTGCATATTAAACCAGCTTGTTTCTACTTGACACTTTGCAGCACTAACTGAATATGACTCTTATACATTAATTATCTCAAGTGACATCACATCCTGTTTGTATGGAAGGAGTTAACAAATTTGTGGCAGGGTCATTCCGTTTGATCTCGGAATACAGGGCAGTATTTTTTATGAAAGTAAGTGCAATTACAATAGATGCAAATAAAAACAAAATATTTGGGATAGATTCTATACACAAACTACTAAATATCCTATTTACAATAAAATTCAGCAGGTCAGGGTTTTGTCCCCTTTAATATTACTTTTACAAATGACTAATGTTTTTGGCATAAATGTCTGGAAAGTGCAAATTTTGTTTGATTTTAGCATTACTAATGTAATTAAAGTGTAGAGATATTTTTAATACAGGATTTATGTCTATATCTATCATCAAACATAAATCCTGTCTTATTCTAGAAGAGGCTGTGTGTGCTATTTGTTTTATAATTCAATGTGATCCTAAAGGAATTAAAAGTAGCATGTAGACCAGAAGTATTTCAAGATAAGTCTATATCTATATCTATATATGTATCTAGATAAGTCTTATTGCTTTGCAGTTCATTTTTGTTTCTACCTCCAATCAGAAGATCAATTTATTGTTTTCTGGCAATTAAAAGGGCAAAAATGTGTATGTAATTTTTCTGCTTTATAGATGTAAATAGAAAGTTAAAAACTAAATTAAAAATGTAATCCTAATGTCTTATTATACCAATGTTCTCTTAAGTTGTTTTCACAACACCATACACCATTCGATCCAGTTAGTGAGACTTCCATTTCCAAATGAACATTGTCTGCAGTTTCAGATTGGATTTGTTTTCTTCTCTATTCTTCATTCAATCATTTTTTCTATGTTAATGTATATTTCTATGTTAATGTATATTTCTATGTTAATTTATATTTCTATGTTAATGTATATTTCTATGTTAATGTATATTTCAAAACAATTAATATTTTCATTTTTTAAACTGGAAGTAAGTCTAACAATCCTGCCTACTGATATTGACATGCACAATATAAGACTTAGATTATTACAACTGAAATACTTACACATTCTTAATCAAATGGAAGCTGTATGTATGTATGTATGTATGTATGTATGTATGTATGTATGTATGTATGTATGTATGTATGTATGTATGTATTCACGCATGCACACATGCATGCATGTACGTACGTACGTACGCAAGCATGCATGTATGTATGTATGGGGTGTTTAATGGCATGTCAGGACAATCAAGACTATTTAGTGTGGGGTAAAATGTAACGGTTTTTTTTCTTCTTCATAATTCAATGCTATCAGTGAACTTTACAAGAGTTTAGTATCACTGCTATAAGCATGTAAATGACTGATGCAAGCATGCTTCAAGCTTTCTACTGGGTAAAGAAAATGAGTATAACAGTTTTAAATGGTGGTGGCCATTCAGTAATAATTGAAATGGTAGTACTTTGTATGACTGTAGGATTTTGTTAACAGTATTTTCTCCCCATATAGACCGTCAGATACTTTTGATTCTAGATTTACCTGACACTATCATTGTCGTCAGCAAAAATCATTAATAAAGCAACTGATATTTATGAATGATTATTTACAGGCGGTATTTTGGTTATTAATGTTTATCCGTCTCTTATTGATAAAATCATTGATTATTATCATTGATTACAAAATAAATAACAAATAAGATGACTATACATAATGCTCGTGGACCTATCATGGTGATAAATTCGCGATTACCTACTTATAAAACATTTTGATGGACTTGGTGATGTTGCCCAAGGTTTATTTAAGATAGCCCCAAAAGCATAACTGATTGCAAAGCAACTAGGAATGAAAGCCTATGACATTGTTGGCGGTAAAGCTCCTGGTACTATTGGTAATGTTGCCGGTAAAGTGTTTTCAGCAATCAAGGAATATGAGAACCACAAGCGGTTCAACATCAACCAATGAAATTACCAAGCACTGAAGTCATGCCTGAAAATGTCAGTAAAATAATAAATCAAGCTGCAAATCAAAAGCTAGCAGATTTCGCTGGTGAAGCAGAAAAATATATATAGCTGCAAATTTAATAGCAGGAAGTGGTCTTCGTGTTCGACAGTAATAATTATACTAAATGTTTAAACGTATATCCAATACCATATTTTACATAGATACACCAGTTGTACATAATCTTGACTTACAAATCGTAGTATGACCGAGTGTAACATGTTACCACAGTTATTTTGGGGATATATCCACTAAATGATAAACTCAGATGATTTAGAGCTGATGAAATTTTCAAAAAAATAAATTGTATAGCCAAAACTTCATAAACACAATACATGGAAAAGGACTTGTAACAGACCTAGGAGGCAAAAAATAAAATAAAAAATGAAACAAAAGTAAATAAATAAAATAATGAAACGAGTCCATCAAATATGTTACTGAGCTAGGAAAGAAACTAAAAAAAATTCCCATAATGCAGTAATAATATTTCCACTAAATCAACATGATCAATTTTTCTACAATTATATTTTTTATTTTATTGAAAACATTTGGAAATGCAATCTTATGTCTGTGTGGTTGTTTTCAAGTTCCGATAATGAAAACTACAGTATATTTAAACGACCTAATGGATATATTTATTGTTCAGAACCTCTCCACATAAACTGAAAAATATTGTGTAGAAATTTTCATCGCAGACTGACAATATTGAACAATTACTGAATAATTGTTTTAACATTCTGTCAGTTGCTGCCAAGTTTTCAAGAGATAAACAATTGATGGAAACCAACTCGGTTTGAATTTCTTGGGGATATACAACACAGTTGTATAGAATATGGACAAGGCGGATAATGGAATACTAAATACGATTATAAATATGTTATATCGGTTGATATGGTAGCATGTTATCCAGAAAGTTTTTTTTTGTAATGGGAAAATGCTCTGAATATTTTAACCAATTTGGACATCCAAACACGAGATGACCATAGTTGCAATAAACAGACATTTGCCAGATATTAACTTTACTGGATACGCCTGAATCGAGTCATTTGAGTTTACAAAAGGTCTTCAATGAATTTTTTCTGTTGGGTTTAGTATACATATTTCAGGAAAAAGTTGGGCACCAACTGTATTCTTACGATATATGCTTGATGTAAAAATAATGATATCGATAGCTGTTAGTAAAGAATTATATAATATAATCCGATATCATTACGATATATGCTTGATGCAAAAATAATGATATCGATAACTGTTAGTGAAGAATTATATAATATAATCCGATATCATTACGATATATGCTTGATGCAAAAATAATGATATCGATAATTGTTAGTGAAGAATTATATAATATAATCCGATATCATTACGATATATGCTTGATGCAAAAATAATAATATCGATAACTGTTAGTGAAGAATTATATAATATAATCCGATATCATTACGATATATGCTTGATGCAAAAATAATGATATCGATAATTGTTAGTGAAGAATTATATAATATCATGCGCAGAAACAAGTTTGGTTACAGCAAAATAGATATTCAAATGAAAATCCTGCCATGACCGATTACAAAAATAAAACCACAAAAGATCTCGGCAGAAAAAAAAATATTGGCAAATATACCCAAGAAGGGTCATATGATCATTAATGACATTGTTGTCTACTGATACTCGACGATGCTGAACTTGATTTTATAATTGCAACGAAGAGAAATGTGTTTGTAAACCGCAAAAAAGCTTTCTTTTTCTAATGGAACTAAATTAGGTTCATGTTTTGTTAAAACCTCATGTATACTTAATCCATGGTAAATAGAAAAATTTATAATATAATCGTTGATTTTATTTATTTGGGAAATGTTAAGTATATCTGATTTGATATATATTTTTAAAAATTTAATAGTTGTTTTTAGTTTTCATTATATGTTATTGTAATGTTAATTTATTCACTAAAGATAATGTTTTCTTAGAAATCTGTTGACCGAATTATTCTTTGTTAAACAAGTAATGTTGACTTAGACCCTGACCCTGATTCAAGGTAAGTGGAAACTAGGTAAACAGGTTTAATTTTTATTTTAAAATGATTTGTGTTTATCAAGCTTAGTGGGACTAATGAATTGGTAAACAACTGTTATTCTTGGCGTGGGAATGATTGGTTCTCGTCAGGGCCATGTTAAGAGTACGTGATCGATCACGTGTCTCCTCCCCTCTTTCGTGATTTCGCAATTTGGTGATTTTTTCATAACTGAGTATTAGAATAAAATATAATCTTTGTTTTAGTGAAATATAGTTAGTTATGGGCTTTATAAATGACCATAAGTCATTTTCTGTTGTTGTTGCCAAGTTTTTGAATCCATAATAACAATTCTTCGGTTCATTTGGATTTTAAAGGATTAATTCCTATGTCTGGAAATAGTTGATGTGCTTATACAAAATTCGTGGACAAAGACAGTTTATCAAAATTTATTTCGGACTGGCAATACCGGAGTGTTAAATCTTGTGATTCTACAAGGAATTGTAGAATAACACAAAACAGATTTCATCATACGTCATCGTCTTCCAACTTGTATTTTCCAACAGGACTCGAACATGAAGCTTTTATAGCATTTACTTACTAGGACGTTTGCAATTGAATTCGTGGATTATCGTTGAATTTAATTCTTATAACTATTAATTATTTTTCCATTTATACAATCTTTCTCCAGGGAAAACAATTATTTTTTAAATTGTTCAAAGCTTGTTGTTTTCACGCTTTTACCATTTATTAAATCCCAAACTCATAACAATATATATATATATATATATATATATATATATATATATATATATATATATGTGTGTGTGTGTGTGTGTGTGTGTGTGTGTGTGTGTGTGTGTGTTTTAATCATTTCATATTTGGCTGTTTCTGAGAGACTAATTTAAATGTTCAGGTTTTCATATAAAATAAAAAAATGGGAACAAGCTGTCTGTATCAAAGAACATAGCTTTGTACCAAGAGTTCTGATCTTATTTAGTCAGGAAATTAAATACAGGATATCCAGACACAGAATATTTTCTTTCCTTACATAAACATCAAATTTTTTTAATGTTGAGTTACAACAAAACATATTCATTTAATAAATGGTAAAGCCACAAGTAAAAGCTCCAGTAAAGACAAAAAGATCTTAAAAAGTTTGATTACAACACTGAAAATGAATTGAGGTTTATTTCACATACGTCCACAAGGAATATCCATTGGTAAAAGTGACCTTGACCTTACCCGAGTCGTAGGTGGTTGGAGGACACGTAATAATAATGCAGCTGGCAAAATATTGCGAGTATCCCTCATGTTTTCTGGATTCATGACCATGCAGGAAAACGTAATCTAAAACTTTAAGGAAACTACGAGGGTGGTGCTTCGCTGACAAACAAAACAAGTAACATTTATCTCTCCTGCTAATGCATGTTACAATAAAATATTACATCAGGTACATTTGAGAGCCAAAATGCTTTTTACCAAGTCCGTTCATATTTTTTTCCTTGTTTGATTACAGTGAGTATGTTAAACACATTTATCTTTCTTTTATAGGTAACAATAACTATGTATTTTGGCTCATAATGGTCATTTAGACAAATCTGAGAGTTTCAATCCATATTGATATTTGTCAAGTGTGATTACAATTTGCCAAATACATAAATACATTTTGAATAGATGGAATAATACCTGCTGATGATATGACAATAGATGATGGTATGACAATAGTTGATGGTATGACAATTGATGGTATAACAATTGAGGACTGACATTTGATGATATGACATTTGATGATGATGGACATTTGATGATGGTATGACAATTGTTGATGGTATGACAATTAATGGTACAACAATTGAGGATTGACATTTGATGATATGACATTTGAGGATGATTGACATTTGATGATGGTATGACAATTGATGATGGCATGACAATTGATGATATGACATTTGATGATGATTGAGATTTGATGATGGTATGACAATTGTTGATGGTATGACAATTAATGGTATAACACTTGAGGATTGACATTTGATGATATGACATTTGATGATGATTGACATTTGATGATGGTATGACAATTGATGATATAACAATTGGTGATTGACATTTAATGATGGTATGACAACTGATGGTATAACAATTGATGATTGACAATTGATGATGATATGACAATGGATGATATAACAATTGATGATTGATATTTGATGATGGTATGACAATCGATCCTATAACAATTGATGATATAACAATTAATGATTGACAATTGATAATTGACACGTGATGATGGTATGACACGTGATAATGGTATGACAACTGATGGTATAACAAATGATAATTAACATATGATGATGGTATGACACGTGATAATGGTATGACAATTGATGGTATAACAACTGATGACTGACATTCGATGAAGGTATGACAAGTGATGATGGTATGACAATTGTTGATTCTATGACAGTTGATGGTATAAAAATTGACGGTATAACAATTGTTGATTGGCATTCGATGATGGTATGACAAGTGATATGAAAATTGATGGTATAGCAATTGGTGGTATAACAATTGATGATTGACACGTGATGATGGTATGACAATCGAGGAAACAATAGTGCCAGCCTGTGTCTCTCTTCCTCGAGGAAACAATAGTGCCAATCTGTGTCTCTCCTATCGAGGAACAATAGTGTCAACCCGAGTCTCTCCTCTCGAGTAACAATACTGTCTGTGTCTCTCCTCTCAAGTAACAATAGTGCCAGCCTGTGTCTCTCTTCTCAGATATAATAGTGTCAGTCTGTCTCTCCTCTCAGATAAAATAGTGTCAGTCTGTCTCTCTTCTCAGATATAATAGTCTACGTCTGCCTCTCTTCTTAGATATAATAGTGTCAGTCTGGCTCTCTTTTCTCAGATATAATAGTGTCAGTCTGTGTCTCTTTTCGCAGAATAAATAGTGTCAATCTGTGTCTCATTTCTCAGCTATAATAGCGTCAGCCTATGTCTCTTTTCGCAGTTTTAATAGTGTCAGTCTGTGTCTCTTTTCGCAGAATTTATAGTGTCAGTCTGTGTCTTTTCTCAGATATGATAATGTCAATATATCTCTTTTCTCAAATGTATTAGCGTCAGTGTCTCAATTCTCAGATATAAAAGCGTCAGCCTGTGTCTTTTTTCTCAGATATAATAGTGTCAGTCTGTCTTATCTCAGATATAATCGTGTCAGTCTCTGTATCGTTTCTCAAATATAATCGTGTCAGTCTGTATCTCTTTTCTCAAATATAATATTGTCACTCTGTCACTTTTCTCAAGGATAATAGTGTCAGTCTGTACTTCTTGAGTGTTTCAAGCTGCAAACCTGCTATGAAAAGTATCATGCTTTAAGCAATTAACTGTTTCCAATATTGTTTCAACAACACATCACTACACTATGGAAACATGAATCATTATTAAAGGGTCCTGATTTTTTATGACGATGTCTGACTATTATAATACACTGTCACTCTCCATGTTCTACCAAACAGAACCATACACATACTCGACCCTCACCTATTTAAGAATATAAGAAACCAATTAGTAATATATATATATATATATATATATATATATATATATATATATATATATATATATATATATATATACACACACACACACACACACACACTCTGTCCATATTTTCATCGTGACACAAGAAAAATGGTTATCAAGATTTTCCGCATAGTTGAACCTTAATATATATCTACCAAAAGCCAAAACCATTCACGCCAACAAATGCACAAATGAGATGGAAATTAAATAACAAATAAATGTAATGTAAGCAGTCAGTTCACAATATGCACTTATATGATAACTGAGACATCAAGAAACTACCAGTGCAGGCTAAGCCAATGTTTGTTTTGCCCCTTTGCACATATTCCAAAATGGATTAGCCCCAGTGATTTGTACTTCAGCAACGTGTTCAGAAAATCTTTTTTTGTCCTCTGACCATTGCATTCTTGGCAAGGAAGGTCGTAAATAATAAGTAATGCAAGCATATGTACAAACTATTTTTAATATCAGTTGAAAAGTTAGAAATAAATTGAATTTCAAAATTTTACAATGATAATTTTTGTACATCTATCCAAAACTATTTTTTTAAAGAAACGGTATATGTTATTGATCAATACAATAACATCTTTTTTCTTAATTTTCGTTTCGCATGCTATTCATGTTATGAATGCCGAGATAAGTTTAATACATTTTGTAATGTACATACCGATTTCATACGATGTTTTATTTCATGTTGTCATGACCTGTGTAGTCTGAGCAATTGACTTATCGCCACATGTCATAAATTAGACCCACCTCCATGCATTGCTTTCATCCGCCACTTTCTCAGACAAGCTGTTTGTGACAATAATGAATTGATTATGATAAGTATTTACAAATTTTGCAATGATTTGTTGTTTTCTCCATCGAAAAGGATGCAAATCAGTCAGTGGAAGCCTGGTAATTTTGACAGTCGATACTCAGATCATCTAAATGGAGGAATTAGATTTATTCCTTTCTCGAAACACAGACAAGGCTTTGAGTGATAAAGACTTTTTATGGTCAGCTAAATATGGAAACAATTGATGGCAATTACGACATGGTTGTTTGCATACACGTATGTAGAAAGTACTTCCCGTCGACGGCTTGAAGAAAATTATTAAAATTGAAGTTGAAAAATGTATTCAAAAATAAACGTTTCTAGAATATGGGCGGAGAACCCCGATACTTGTGGGTTTGATGTATATTATTTTTCTGGTATAGGATGGACTGATCCACAGACTACATTATTTAAAGTTTGAAAATTTACGTTTTAATTTTTGATTGTCCCCACAAAAAATAATTTATCGTCTCGATCTTTCAAACACTTGAGTAACTACTTTCTCATATGGCTGCAGGAGGGGTGGGGATACAGATATGTAAAAATAAGAAATGCCACAACAATGGGTTTAGATGTAATAAAAAAAATACCAAAACAATGGTTTTATATAAATATCGTCTGATATAGTAAGCACGCATTTAAATATTTACATCAACTAACATCAATGATAAAAATTCCGTCTGACAAACACAGTATAACCTTAAAGTTAGGTACATTTAACCTTTATGCAATTAAAGAAAAAGTTTGTACGTATCGTAGAAAGTGAAGAAAAAGAATACAATACCTGTATATGACCTATGCTACATAAGACAGTATGGATATCCATACATTTTATTCAGTTTATTATATCAAGCCATCAACATGCAGATTAGTAATGCTGGTCTATACAGTTTAAAAGATCAGACAGACACCCATTTTGAAAGAACATTATTGACTAACAAATCACAATTCCATCCAGTAATTGGCAGGTTTGGCCGAAAATGGGAAGGTGGGATCTAGCATGCTGTCTGCAGACATATAGGCCTATCCTAACTACACCTGTAACGACTATACAACAATTCCAATTTCGAATGAAAATCTCTCTCTCTCTCTCTCTCTCTCTCTCTCTCTCTCTCTCTCACACACACACACACACACACACCACACACTCCAGTAAATGCAGTCTGAAGGAAAGATGCAAATATTAAAGAGCAGCTCTAAATTGTAATTTATCACGTATTTTACTTATAAGAGTTAAAACTTCAACCTCGTTCTACATGCCATAACAAAGTAAACCCATATTGGTCAAAAATTGTTCTTGATTTCTTGTTTATGATCAAAATGTCGCGCACTTAGATGTCACAATGAAAGCTACGCATATTGAAAAATTCGTGCTACCATCAATGGATTATATTACACTCGACGCGCTCATATTTGGATCCAAGTTTAGTACATGGCCACCACCGTAAAAGTCTATAGCGATAGGTAATTTTCGTGGACGTTTCTTCGTGGCAGTCAAAGTGCAGAGCATAGAATAATCAGAATTTAATCGAATACGGTTAACGAAATATACTGCTAATTTGTAAAAGAACAGTTTAAATTCCATTTAAAACGAGTAAATGCTCATACATGACCCATGACTGTCGTACTATAAAAACGGTACTCACACTCAAACTCCAAATACTTATGCATCCTAAACAATAATGTTACAGCACTTGCTTTCTACTCACATAATTGGCAATACAAGTCCAGTATTTGTTATAAGAAACTTTTATTGTGCACGAGGTTAGTAAATGGAGATAAATACATTTCTCCTGCTTTGATACCCCCTGCAAATACAATAAAAAATACATTTACTACAACTATAAATAACACCGTCATCAGTGCATTATTGTTCTGCATGTATGTATTGATTTTGTTTACAGGACATTTTAATTCAAATAACTTACTACCCCATATATTAAGTATCCAACTAGAGAGATAGTGAACAAAACTTGACAGGTAATCCTGGGTCAAGATTGCGTAAATACGTGTAAAATGAGAATAACACACAAATTACAACTGATAACGTTATTTTACTCATCGATTAACATTAATTACAACAAAACAAAATTACACATTTCTGCCTAATTAATACATGGCTATATAAAAATGATAAAATATATGCTCCGGCTACAATAATGTTGCACAAAGTTTTGCAAGGATATAATGCACACTAACATGTAGGACGTATCGTAATATGACATTTTTCCAAACGTGACTTGACACTATTTAACATTACAGTGGAAGAATATGTTGCGCTGTAAACCGTGCTGATCAAAATGCACGCATAACCTCGACATGTACATTCACAATATGGCGGACATCGTTACCTGATATTTGTTGCGAAAAGAGCACTCGTTCAACCGGCTGCCAGCAGGCTGGTGTTAGGATAGGCATAACTGACCAGAGAGCAGAGTAGCTTACTTAGTGACGAAGGTACAAAGTGCAAAGAACGTAGATAACAAGAGATATATATACAACAAGCACATTTTTCTATGTACATTCGTGGTGTCGGCAGGTCTACTATTCTGTGACTGAATCAATGCCTTTACATTTTTAAACATACGCTTGAAACGAATGTTACCCACAATGACCTCGAATTATCGACAGTTATTGTTATGTGTTCAGAGGGCGAGAAATCTCCGCCGTGTTATCGGAGGTTATGTACGACCACTCTTCACGTTGGCTAGCTGTAAGTATTTTAGCAAATACTTCATAGGTCTAATGTTATATTTCCAATAATTGATCTCAATGATCATGGACTGAAATGACATCTTCTGTGTCAACTTGATAACAAACGTTGTGTTATGAATGACACGTGGTGTCGCCGTCGACAATATAATGCCCAAATAAAGTTAAGGCCCAATCGTATTTTTTGTCTACTCTTGATCACAGGTGCTTGAAGCGAGCTTGATCTTATAATAAAGCAATAATCGACGGAAGCAATTCACACTAACAAAAGTACCTCAGATTACCGCCATGACCCGTTCTGACATAGGACACTGTCTGTAATAATATAAATGAGACAAGGTAAGTAACCGCCAAACATTCGTCCCACCCTTGACCGTCGGTTGGTTTCTACTATTTTCGTTTTTGAACCAATCGAATTTCGCCGTTAACATGCGTGCCGCTTAGTTCGGATATTTTGAAAATGAGTGTAATGTGTCGTGTTGAACATAGTTAATGGTAAGTTGGAACATACTTTTGAATCTACCATTGTTCGCAGATTAATGAAGGAATGTATTGTAGAGTCATCTTTCTTAGTAGTATATACCCCGTTGCACAGGAAAGTACCCACAGGAGCGAAACTGCAGATCGATATGAAATATGGCGAAGTATCAGATCACTCACCAAACCTCCCCGCCTTGAAATTCGACACGAATAATTTAAAATCTCAATAGCTCGAAACATCTTTTCTCCGCTTTCCTCAATTCAGTAGTAATGTAGGATACTATAGCGACACGTCGACTTCTGTATACTTTCGAGGGTTGTACTATGGCAACAAGGCGAATTTGACATGGAGAATTTTTCCCCTGTATAAACGACAAATAATATTGATACTGTTTAGCTACAAGGGAAATGGAATTGGGGCAATGTCGCATTACTGGTCTTTGGCAGCAATGTTGCAAGTAGCTGACACCACTTGGGCAAAAAAGTGACAGCGGGGTATTAAAAAAGCTATAATACCTGGCGTGACTGGATGCCGCGTGTTACTGACCAACGGTACGGTGCTTACAAAAAACGCAAACCACGATTGATCAACATCAATATATCATATAAAACATCGACAAAATCTTTTTAGGCAAGACAGTAAATCATTTCGAAGCAAATTGACCCTTTTGGCTTTCTTCTTTTACTTTCTCCTCTCCATTCTTTTTCTCCACCAGCACCTTATTTTCTTCATTACATTCTTCTTCTTTATTGTTCCTTTTCATCCTCATCCTCCTCTTCCTCATTCTCCTCTTTCTTCCTCTTCTCATTCTACTCTTTCTTCCTCTTATTGTTCTCATTTTCTATTTCTTGTTCCATCTTCTCATGTATTCTTTTCCCTCTTTCTACACCTGATCCTGTTTAATTAATTTCTTTAATAGTTTTTCCCTATCTTCAAACTATGCATCTCCATGCTCAACCGGGGACCCCGAGTGGCCGAGGGGTCTAAAGCGCTGTACGTTATGGATCACTGCCATCTCACCTCTGTTTGCGTGGGTTCGAGTCTAGGATTTAGCCAATGTGGGTATGTGAGAAAACTGGCCGGTAGTTTCTCGTGGGTCGGTGGTTCTTTGCAGTGTCTTGATGGGTTGTTCCTCCACCATTAATACTGGCCGCCATATATAGCCTATCTTGTGCTGAAAAATGGCGTTAAACCCTACAACAACAACAACAACAACAACAACAACAACAATCCATGCTCAACATGTGAAGACTATAAGCTCCTTACTGCATTCTCACCAACATTTTTTTTCCACCTTGCCTATTAAGTCACGACAACGCATCACACCTTTGGACGTGTTGAGTGTAGTGTGAGCGAATGAGGTCACTGGAATATCGAAGAATGTTTTTTTTTTCATTTTCTTGATATTGTCTGTTTGACCTTTTCGCTCACACTCAACAAGAAGGTAACTAGATATACATTTTTGACACTTTTGGGTGTGCCAATAGATTCCGTAATGTTTTATTTTCAATAACAAACATAGATAGTGCTGTAAGCGATTTTGAGTCATCTTTAGGTTGAATAATCATGAAGCTTGGAAATGCCTCTACGCTACATGTTTCGTCATCAGAGTCAGGGGTTTGGTACGTTTATTTTGATTTTGTTTTTGAAATTTCCATGATTGTTTGTTAAAATTTCAGCACCTATGCTCCCCGCCCACCACGGAGCCCAACGAGGGGATACTTTTCAAGTGCAAGGGACACACACATGGTATACTCAGCAGAGGCGTAGCTATGATATTTTGCGCCCGGGGACGAACTATAAAATTGGCGCCCCAGCCCCGCTGAAGCGATCTTGTGACCGATTTATTACCCTTGTTTACTTATTATAATGTAATGTTGTAACCCTCATTTTGGCGCCCCTGTACCTTGGCGCCCGGGGACATATGTACCACCCTGCCCCCCCCCCCCCAGCTACGCCTCTGATACTCAGTAGATAAAATTACCTAGGATTGACCCCTGAAGTCACTACCTTCTAGTGTTGGTAAATTTACCTCCCGATTGACCCATTAATCTACCGCCTTCTAGGAAGTCTTCTTAGGCACGGGAAAGGGAAAGTTAAAGGGATATAATGTAGGGGCAACGGTGGTATCAAGAGAGATACAAGAAGATAAATAAAGATGGTGAGCAAGTAAAGAAGATTTCATAGGGCTCGGTGTGACCATTCGATTTGTCGAGTCGGGCCCATCTCGACCGACCGACTAGGAGACGTAGAGACCAAAGCGGTGTATTGCAGTATTGCATCGGATCAGGATCCTTTCCTTCCCTCGACACGGGTCGCAACCCACAGCAAACAGATTGATCCAATTACTTAGTTGAATCTTACAACACGTAGTGAGGCACGTCTGACCAATTTTACAACCTCAAAGCCACAGGTGGATCTTTTGGTTTTGGTATTTGGGGCATATATTGAATACAAGTTGCAGATCCTCATTGTTGTGGATAGATGGGCAATTGGAACCTCGTTCCACTTTAGATTTTATGTATTTGTCCATACTGCTTGCTAGCAAAGTTTTGCCAGTTTTGATTATGTTTATGTCTCGTTGGTCATGTTTATTTAGATATGGTGGCGCTTTGGTAATGCGGCACACTGTTTTCTGTACTGAATACAGTGAACGACCCTTGGTGTCTGAATCTCACTCTGTGTGCCATTTTGAAACTATTGTTTGGATATCATGTTCAATATCTCTGGAATTTTGTAGTGAATGTGGATGTAGTTTGGGCCATTAAATTGTAATTTTAATGCCAATTCAGCTTTATTATTTCCTAGTATGTTGATATGTGATGGCACTCACACGAATTCTTCAATTTGGTCTTGATTCAGCTTATTTTTAGAAGCAATTTTCTCGTCCAGTTGTGTTTTCTGTTTCCATGAGTCAAAACTGAGAGGATATTCATTCCAAAGTACTTTGGCTTCTTTGATAAGTCGTTGTCCCATTAAACGGGTTATTCGATCAGAATGATTTTGATATCGTACATTTCATCTTTTGTTTGATCACGCGTTTTAACTCGGGCAAGACAAACGTTCCCTTTAACACTTTCCCGTTCACGTCTACCAATTTACAGACGGAGGATGACGGTCGCGCACTCTTCCAGTGATACGAAACAAATTGGTGGTCCATTTGGGTAAGTAACCTTTGTGGTCAACACTTGACCTTTATTGACGACAGCCACAGTCGGAGATGTACCAAACGGGTACTCAACGACAGTCACTTCATTGTTGGGAGTCATTTCTTGGGTGGCACATCCGATGTTTCGATTGTAAGATTGGTTGTATAACTGGACCAGGTGCATGAAGAAGTCGATGTACGTAAGACTGTGTCGAAGCGTGAAATAGTTCTATATGCATTCTTTGAGGTGCATGGAAAACGTTCCAGGATCCTGACATTGGTTTCGGGATTCTCGATAGTGAACAAATGATGGTCTCGTTTCTTTAAAAAAATGTTTCAAAAGCTTGGTTTAGAAATTCGGTGCCTTTTTGTCCGATTGCCATCGAAGAGGGTGGCGACCACCTTGTTTCAACACCAGTGTGAGAGTTCTCACTACCTCAGTGCTCAGTTTGGAAGTCGATGGCAAAACAGGCAAATTTGGAAATGACGTCGATGACACATCAATATTTGTAGCCACAGTTGTAGTGGCCAACGTTTGTTGGAAATAAATGGTGGATGAAGAACCCGTAAAGAACCACCGACCGACGATAACTGGGAAGCTTTCTCACATACCCACATTGACAGAAACAGAGACACGAACCTATGCAGAGGTGAGGTTGCAGTGATCCGTAACTGTGAGAGCTTTAAACCATTCGCAAACTCGGTGTCCCAGTGGCCAAAGGAGACATCGGTTAAATCGGCTTGCCACTATTGATCGATGCCCTCCACTCGGGTGCGACGTCTGGAAAATTTTCGCTCAATTGGTTTTTGCAAGGTGTACGTAGCTTGTTCTTGTAACCATCGTTGCTCTTGAGGTTAACGGACACTTTTCAGAAAGGTATTGGCATAACGGTACAATTTCTTAACTCCATCCGTATGCCGTAGGATTGGCCTGATTGTATAAATGCTGGCTAACTGTTTGTCCGTCATGGCCTTTTTTTAATAAGTGACACACTCTTCATTGATGCTACTCTTGTTTTCGTGTGGTATTATCTTGGATTGTAAAGCTTTGTGTGTCTGTCGAGTGATGGGAGGTAAGGAGGAGGATGTCTGAACAGGGCTAATCAATTTTTGTTTAACTTAACCCTGCTTTTCTCTTCTGTGCAAGTAGGGGTGGCCATCATCTTTTTAATCCAGCCAGTTCTGGATGTAGGTGGTGGTGTTAACTTGTTAGTGGTGATGGACCTTTCATCAAATTCATAAAATCTTTCATGATCGGTGGAGCTCTTACGTCTTACGCTTTCTGATGAAATAGTTGAAGTCTCTGTAATACTTTATCTTACCATTGTCATTTATCCGTTACTGGCAAATCGCTGTGATCAATCAACGAATGTAATTCGTGTTGTAACTGGGACAACTCGGTCAAACGAAGATTGGGAGATAAATACGGGGTCCACTGTTCTTGCCAACGATGCAATTCTATCCATCGTTTGTAAGGAAATAAAGTCAGTTTTCGTCTTTCCATCAGATTCCAAAGCTTCCGTCTGAGATCTTTTGACTTCTGATGTCCCTTTTATCGTCTTGATTTGTAAAAATATATGTTTGACTCTTGACGGATTGTATCCCGTAACATATAATCTTTTAGCAGTGGGGTAATTGTGGGATTCGTAAAACCCATTCTATATTTCAGGACTGTAAAGATGAGTTGTCGATCGGTCTCATTTTGGTTTGCATAGTTTCATTATATGAGTGAATGCATTTTACTAAATGAGTAAACTAAATCCATCTTTTCATTGTAAAATCAATGTAAACCATTCACCCCTGTCTTTGTAATTTTTTTTTTTTTTTTTTTTGGGGGGGAGTAATTTAATTGTATTTTTCATTTGTGCGTTCTTATGTTAATTGATCCATTATTTGGATTATATACACGGAATTATTCATGATTAATTGCTCATTCAAATCATTCATTAATAAACATTGTATTTATATCATCGTCAAAAGTGTTCGTAGCCGTAATTTGTAGGACCGCCACTAACAAAATGTAGATTTTTGTCGTTGGATTGCGCGTCCGTCCAGAACACAAAACGGTCTCCCTCGATGTCAGGTTGACGGTGACCAAGGCGATTGATGTAGATGCCACTGTCAGTGTAAAAATACAGCACACAATATTCTAACAGTTCGGCAATTTTAACGAGCAGGGGCTGACACGTAACCCGCAATGATGACATTTCCAAAGTCGTTGGTTTGTACAGTTCCATTAGTAATTGACCAGTATCAAGTCTCACGAAGGACGTTCACGTGTTTCATCGTTTTGGTTTTGTCTTAAATCATCTGGAAGTAGCATAATGGATCTGACAAATATTCCATCTTGGGTAAACACGGTGGTTATTCCATATCTACCCAAAGTTAATTTAACATCACTTTTGCAAGCAATCGCCTTCCGTTATATTTCTTCTTCTGGTCTAAAATGATGCCTTCTCCAAGTATTTCGTTTTGAAATTTTGTGGTCTGGAGTGTGACACCAGGAATGATAGCTGCTTGCTTCGTGTTCCAGTTTCAAAAGAAAAATCCGCGTAGTCCGCAAAATTGCCTTTCTGAGCATAGTCACCCTTGTGGTGGTACTGTTTTGTCTTGGGAATAAATTTCATACACTTCTAACAACTGGTATACAACCGCTCCGGTGGCCTAGTGGTTAGAGCGTCCACCGCGGAGGCAGGATTTCGTGGTTTTGATCCCCAGCCGAGTCATACCAACGGCTTAAGAAAATGGTACTAACATCTGCCTCGCTTGGCGCTCATCATTAAGAGGTTAATGTTAGGACTGATCGGCCTTGTGTGAGGATAATGTGATTAGGTGGGACATCATGCTAATGTTTGCAGTGGTAGACATCACTATCAACTGCCTCACTGCAGGCATGGTAACGATATGACTGAAAAATGGTTAAAACCTACGTTAAAAAACCTAATCAAACAAACAAACAAACAATTGGTATCCCAGGTCCAGAGCTTTCCTGTCAATGCGCGTTCTTCCTGTGTTTGTTCACAACGTTGGTAATGGTTGCACGTTTTGGCACAAGTACGGCCCAAGGGAAACATCCTGACAATGGTGAGGTAAAACGGCATGGTACAAGTCCATGGGAGGAAAGACTTTACACGTGATCAATCATTCGTATTGTCGAATGTTGTTCACGTCGACATGTTTCGAGAGCAATTGTGGGTGCCCTGCGGGAAAGTGAGAATATTTGCACACGCATTGCTACAGCGATCCCACGTCCAAATATTTAATTTCCTCTCGTTTCTTATCGACGTGGTGCACGAAACATGAGGCATTCATCCATCATCCGTACAAGCTGGACCTTTTCCCTGACAAGCTGGGAAATCCACTCGTTGTTGTCGTGTTTTCAAAACAGGGTTTCAAGGCCAAACATCCTGAGAATTTCAACCCACAGTGCTTGTGTTGCTCTCGATTGTCATAGCCATAGTCACATTTCTCACAATAATAATCATATTCCTACAATCCTGTTTTACTCGTAACAGCATATAAATGCTCATCGTGATGATAGACGTTAATGTATTTTCCGTTTTTAAATTTTTTGCCTCAACAGAGGACCTATCACTTCTTGAAGATGCACTTTCAAGGTGTAGAGTAAAGCCAAACGTCTTGCAATTATTGCATTTCAGGAATGCAACAGAGGGTGTGTTTTGGATAGGCCATCTTGCTCTAACAAGAGATCTGGTTCTCTTCGCTGTTTTCCTCGGTCCATATGATAAATAGTTTTCCAGGCTTTTTCCATTCTACGGCGTCGTTCTTGTCGTCATACATTCGTCCCACTACGATGGCCCTGGCGAATCAAATCTGGGCTTGAGCGTTGTTACTTCGGACGAGGCTGCATTTGATGCTGCTAAGGTCGTCAACCAATAACGCTTTTTTTTGCATCCGGTCTATTTGGGAAGAGAAACGTTGGCCATGTACAGTGTCGCTTTTCCATCGTTTATGTGAAACTTGTCGTTTGACTGATGTACGTTTTGAGTCTTGTCGATGACTTTGGAATGTGTCGATTGCCAGGGTTCTGAATTTTTCTAGAAGATATTTTATTCGTGTTTTGAATGTGGTAGTACTTTTCAGGGGTTACTGGTAGTATACTTTGGTTTGATTTAAACTCTCTGGACTGGATTCGGGCTCGCTTATGTCATCTTCAAAATCACTGCCTTAGATTAGAGACAAACTTCAGCAACTGTACGAGGCGATAGGTCACGTTTCTACTCGTACTTTTTTCCTTCTTTCTCCACAAAACTATGTGATCGTTCATCTTAAGTGCAAACACGTTGAGTGACTATATTTTAAACATCGTGATCACCTATATGTCAATGTAAGGCCAGTGTCTTCGCTATATAAATGTTCAGTATCTTCCTCCTAATATTCATTTCACTCTCAATCCTACCAGGACGATGGAACAGCCAACACAGAACGTTGACAGGAGTCATGCGAAGGTCTTTTTCAGAAAAGCCGACGGACTACTCCCCATCTTTTTGAGATAAAAGTCAGAAGGGCGTTGGTCTTTTGGTGTCCACAATGTCCAAGCAAGACAAGTGTCAATTGAGATAAAGGCCATGATGCCTGTTATCATTGCCAAGAGCAAGGACATTGGTCTTCAGACATTTCTGAGAAACAACAGGAGCAGGACAAAGAGAGAGATTCCAAACAGGAAGAATTACCTTCCAAAGAAACCAGACACGTTAAGAAAGAGAAGGAAAGAAAACGTCCCAAAAAAGTGAGGAAGATTAGGAAAAAATGTTAACGTGAAATTTAAAAAAAAACAACAGTGAAAAAACAGAAGAATGAACATTTTGAAGTCATGTGATTTTGGATTCTAAATCAAAATATAACAGAACGAAAAAAGTGTCTCTTGGTTTTGATTATTTAGAATAAGGAAATAATGCATTGTGGCGGGGTACTGCATCAAACAATAAGACATTACGCCATTGGACATTCTTTGTTGAAAAGTTATTTCGCCTTGTAAACAGTTCTGTTTATTAAGAAGCACGCTTGTTCTTTTGACGTATATATTACATATTGTATCTATGTCGAGAGGTCAAAGACATCGTTACAAACCCACCACTAATGCACGGTCTGTCTGAAAATCCACCATCTGCAATAATATCCCGTGTGTAAAATATAACAATTTAATCAATAACATAAACAAAATGAAATTGAATATGACATTTGAATGATTTGCTTTCTATTAGAAATAATTTAAAAAAATTGTATGAAACTCTATTAGCTGCTGTTACACCGATAACACAAATTCTTCATATAATAGAGTGACTGACTGAGCTCAAGTTGCCGGCATGTCAGCATCCCCTGGCTGCTTCTGGTCTTTTCCAAATTACTGTCGTGATAGGTCTGTACTGCCGGATTTCTTTCTCTGTTTGTCTGTCTGTCTCTCTCTCTCTCTCACGCTACATGTCTGCGGCATGATGCCCCAGTGCTAGAAATCACTGCATACAGTGCAGACATTGTAGCGATATGATGAAAAAATTGTTGAAGCTACATTAAAAGTATAAATCACTCTCTCCCTTTCTCATCCATCATCAACAACTTTGGTTATAGCTGCTCTTGTTTCTGCTGTAAAGTACAGTTATGGAGCTTTCTTTACCTTCAAATGAAAACTACCCAACCTAAAATAGGACCCGGTTTTCTTTTTTCCTTTTCCTGGATCAAACATTATTGCCACTATTTCTTTTTTTTACTCAGTCTTACCGAAATTTATCAGAACTCAGCAATGGTCTGTTCCCAACCAGGTACACACTCAAAACCTTATTACAATAAATTACTGTATTTTATATCTGCTACTTGCATACATAATTAGATCTCTTAAATAAACCATCACACTCGGCTATGGGCTGTACATTGCCAGCTATATCAGTCGACACACGTTTCTAATGCTAACACCTTTAAATTCTCGGCTGAAAAGAATGCACAACATAATTACAGAAACGAATGAATGGACTTCACACCCTGTCATAACTACGTTCCTTTGGTAATCATTTAAATAATTTAAGACATAATTCTCACAATTCTTATAAGAAATGCATGACTTTATAATACATGATTCTTATAACGTTCTAGAGAAATTAATTCTCACAGTGCGTATCAGAGTAATGCACTACATTCCTACAATACATCATTTTTACTACATTCAATACCGATGCTTGTACTATTATTTTCTGAACTCATTGAGAAACTCAAGTATGAATTTAAAACGAATAAATTCAACAAAGAAGTACAAACTTAACTTAAATGAATGCATATTGTATTCAACTGAAAACATACCTTTGTTTGTTTTCCCTGTGCCCTTGCTTTGATCATTATCAGAGAACGTATTCTATCTCTTCATTGGGTTTTTAATACATTTTTAATATATATATATATATATATATATATATATATATATATATATATATATATATATATATATATATATATATATATATATATATATATATATATATATATATAATAATGATAATAATAATAATAATAATAAATTGAAATTAAATTCATGTAATTTCAGATAGACAAAATCGCCTAATCCAGCACTGGCAACATCCAACTTCCCAGGTTAATGGTGTCAGATTATATTCGATGGTAATGAATATAACATCTTCATTACTTGGCTATTGATTGGCTTTTCCTCTTTTTTTAAATATTTTTTGTTTGTTTGTTCTAGACATTGTATGTTGATAGAGACACAGAAAGATTGCAAATCGCGAACATATATCTTGGTTCAATAGAACAGCACTTTCAATATTCAGTCATTCTCTTGATCAGCTACATGAACTTATTTAATAATAATACAGTACATAGTATATAATTGTTTTTTTATATATAAAAAATGTATTACAAAAATAGGGTTTTGCAGGTTTAAACTGAAAAAGAAATGTTTACCCGACAATAATTATTTAGACTGATTAAAGATAGCACAGTTTTAAAGGGCAATTTAAATATAAACATAAGTACCTTTCTTAAACAAATAAATGCATCTAAAATGTTTTGTATGTGCCCAATTAACCATTTCAGCCGCTTCAGAATGTCTCAGCACTGGAAAAGCAGGTCGTATCCGCAGAAGTGGAAAAAGATGGTCGCCAATTAGTGATCACGTGGATGGATGGGGTCAAATCTAGGTAACGAAACTCGTGCTTATTAGTGTTGGTTAAAGTCTGTTTCTGAAATGCACACGTAGCTGATATGTTTGAAGAATGATTGCGCCCCCATTCCCCCCCCCCCCCCCCCGATCTAACGTCAGTTTCATTGCACCATATCATGTATACATTTAAGTATCTGACATATCTTGATACTTAGATCAAGGACATTCCTTAATATTTTCATTATACTGATCGTGTGCTTTAGCGAGACGTAGTCGCAATGTCGACGATAATATCTTGCCAGAATAAGTCTCAATTCTTGGCTTCGACTGGGCTCCGTGATGACAGTTAAACTAAGTAATATATATTATTGAAATCGTCAGAAACATTTCACCCTAGAATCATTGTAATTTAAACTTGGAAACGGGGTTAATATATCGTGATTTAGACTGGCACCAAGATTCATCAATACCATCTCCTGATATATGACGTGGAAAGAGCTGTAATGTGGGATCTATATCTACAAGATCAACTTCATAATAGGAGATTGGGAATGCCCGTTATAATCTACCTGAGAGTAATTGAAGATGTGTTCACGCTGTACACTGCCATGGTCATTACAACACAATAAAATACCTTCTACCACTGGATAGAGATATAACCAGACGCCATAATTGCAAGCGACATAAGCGACACTAAAAGTCCTCCATATAACAGTCTTTATAAGGTTGTTGAATCCTAAAATAATTTATCATTTAGATAGTTCAGGCATCTGCTGTAAATACCGTACAAGCTTGTATATATAAAGAATTTGTCAAAAATGTCGACTGTAATAATATAAACTTCCCATTTTGGGGGAAAAAGTTTCATCAAGTATTGATCAGCTTGATAATATGTATATTGATTTTCGAGATAACCCCTAGACCACTACATTGTAGTTACCACATCTTATATATATGTATTTATATAAATTTTCAAGTTAACCAAGAGCTGGCTACATTGCAGTTACCACAGCTTATGTATATGTAATTATATACATTTTCGTGATAACCCCTTTTACCACTACATTGCAGTTACCAGAGCTTATGTATATGTAATTATATACATTTTCATGATAACCCCTTTTACCACTACATTGCAGTTACAACAGCTTATGTATATGTAATTATATACATTTTCATGATAACCCCTTTTACCACTACATTGCAGTTACCACAGCTTATGTATATGTAATTATATACATTTTCATGATAACCCCTTTTACCACTACATTGCAGTTACAACAGCTTATGTATATGTAATTATATACATTTTCATGATAACCTCTTTGACCACAACATTGCAGGTACCACAGCTTATGGCTGAGATTCAGCTGTCACTGTCCGAAGTGTTTTCAAGCCGATAGCAACATGAACCTCATATTTGTGGAAGAGATCGATTCCCAAACTGTCCTGGAGAGGGTCTTAGTCTCTGGTAAGCATAGTTCCATATGAGAACCATGGTTTCCTGAATCTTCTGATTACACCAGCTAACTAAACTCGTCTCATCATCCTCTGTTTTACATCCCTTCTAATGCCGCAGTTTGACTGAATATCTGAGAAAAGTACGAGATTAACATATTTTGTTGTTGTCTTGTCTGAAATGCTCCAGTCTCTCTCTCTCTCTCTCTCTCTCTCTCTCTCTCTCTCTCTCTCTCTCTCTCTCTCTCTCACACACACACACACACACACACACACACACACACACAGAGTGAGTTCTGAACATTAAACGTATTATCCATAATGTTACGTGTTGTAACTAACGTGGTCCATTAGACAACAAACCGATTTGATATTTAGCCTGTCTTGAAGTTTTATATGGGCTTGGAGGCTTCAGAAAGTTTAAGTTCTTCCTCTTTAGTTTTGTTACAGTCATGAATATCCAAAAGTTGTTTTGCACTATTTTCATCCCTGTCCTACTGTCTTTTCCTATTTTGACTGCTTCAGTAAAGAAAGCTTTCTGGCTCAAGACAGCAACATCAAATTGATGAAGAAATCAAACCACATTCTGTAATTGTTTAAGTTGTATATGCAAAAATGTATAGTATGTTCCTGGTATCTTTCGAGCTATCATTCCATCAAATCGTCAATTCATTTTATTTGTTTTTCTTTCCTGCAGACGACGGCCTTACCATATCGTTGTTGTGGAATCCTGGCGGTCACTCGGGTAAAATCGGACTGGACCATCTAAGAGCCAATAGATATGACCCCGATGCTTTGGCGACTCGACATCACTTGACCACACCCCTCTTCCTGGAGGAGGTAAAAGATCCAGCAAATTGAACAAAACAGTTATAGCTAGTATTAAACGTGTAACTTGCTGGCATCGGTAGGATTTATCAGGGCCCTAACCTACACAACCGTTTTTTACCCATCTCTGCTTGCTAAAGACCTTAAGGTGTTAATGATCCTGGAAAAAATACCTATATAACGTCTCTGATCGTTATCACAACGTTGTAGTCTCATTGCACACTTATTGTCGCATTTTCGTATATTATTGTTTGTGCCAATAATTCATTATCAAATAATGTCTTATTAATTGAAAAAGGCTCACGGATCACTATAAAATGACTTTTGCTTTTTTGTGAGCAATCTTTTGGAACCAGTTTGAGCATTGTCTTCATTTGGCTGGAAACATGAATATTTGCTAGTTTAAGATTCATTATATCAAGGTCTGCCTCCCATTACTTGCTACATGCCAATTAGCAATACCTTCGCATAATTATTTTCTTATTACACATTCAATTTATATAGTAATATAAAATTACAAATTTACTCGAATTTCCAACCTTATTACAGCATGAGGTAAAAATGTATGTACAAAAAACAACTTGGTGCTGTTTTGTAGTGTAATTTGTGTCAAGATTATTGAGTAAGAAAAGGCCGTGAATGTGGTATCTTTGTGTGAGAAAGGCTGTGCATGCGGTATCTTTATGTGAGAAAAGGCTGTGCATGTGGTATCTCCTTTGGAGAAAAGGTTGTGCATATTGTATCTCTTTTTGAGAAAAGGCTGTGCATGTAGTATCTTTGAGTGAGGAAAGACTGTAGATGTGGTATCTTTGTGTGAGAAAAGGCTGTGCATGACGTATCTTTGTGTGAGAAAGGCTGTGCATGTGGTATATTTGTGTGAGAAAAGGATGTGCATGTGGTATCTTTGTGTGAGAAAGGCTGTGCATGTGGTATCTTTGTGTGAGGAAAGGCTGTGCATGTGGTATCTTTGTGTGAGGAAAGGCTGTGCATGTGGTATATTTGTGTGAGAAAAGGATGTGCATGTGGTATCTTTGTGTGAGAAAGGCTGTGCATGTGGTATCTTTGTGTGAGGAAAGGCTGTGCATGTGGTATCTTTGTGTGAGGAAAGGCTGTGCATGTGGTATATTTGTGTGAGAAAAGGATGTGCATGTGGTATCTTTGTGTGAGAAAGGCTGTGCATGTGGTATCTTTGTGTGAGGAAAGGCTGTGCATGTGGTATCTTTGTGTGAGAAAGGCTGTGCATGTGGTATATTTGTGTGAGAAAAGGATGTGCATGTGGTATCTTTGTGTGAGAAAGGCTGTGCATGTGGTATCTTTGTGTGATGAAAGGTTGTGCATGTGGTATCTTTGTGTGAGAAAAGGCTGTGCATGTGGTATCTTTGTGTGCGAAAAGGCTGTGCATGTGGTATCTTTGTGTGAGGAAAGGCTGTGTGCACGTGTTATCTTTGTGTGAGGAAAGGCTGTTCACGTGGTATCTCTTTTTAAGGAAAGGCTGTGCATGTGGTATCTTTGTGTGCGAAAAGGCTGTGCATGTGGTATCTTTGTGTGAGGAAAGGCTGTGTGCACGTGTTATCTTTGTGTGAGGAAAGGCTGTTCACGTGGTATCTCTTTTTAAGGAAAGGCTGTACATGTGGTATCTTTCAGGGGGACCCAATTCCTGAAGTAAAATATGAGGAAGTGAATGCATCAGACAAGGGGATGTACAAGTAAGCTTCAAACAAGATACTATATTGTAATAGGCCGATAAATCTATCTTAATAACAATATACTATATTGTATTAGGCCGATAAATCTATCTTAATAACAAGATACTGTATTACAATAGGTCGATAAATCTATCTTAATAACAAGATACTGTATTGTATTAGGCCGATAAATCTATCTTAATAACAAGATACTGTATTGTATTAGGCCGATAAATCTATCTTAATAACAAGATATTGTATTGTATCAGGCCGATAAATCTATCTTAATAACAAGATACTATATTGTATAAGGCCGATAAATCTATCTTAATAACAAGATACTGTATTGTATTAGGCCGATAAATCTATCTTCATAACGAAATGTTTATATTGATGGTGATCACGATTCTTGGTTTATCGATGTATTTCTTAACTATTTATCTTTCATTCCTTTATCAAGATTATAACTATTCAAAAGAGAATCCCTTCTTTAGCAAAGTGGGGCCTAGATTTACGTGATCGTACAAATTTATACGAACATGATAGATTTCGTTTTGTATTTCCTAAAGTAAAGCCATTTTATAAAAGTGAAGTGTATCTTGTTAAGCTATGTGGATAAGATCTTGTTTTCACTGTAGTAATTCTCTCTTTATATATTTCCGAAGGTGGCTCAGCTACATCAATAATTACGGAATTTGTTTAATGAAAGGTGTTCCGATTGAGAAAATGAAAATTCTACAGGTAAGAAATAGTGCTTTCTCAAAGGATATCACCTACTAAAAAAGAAAGATGATTTTTTTTCACGTATCATTTACTATGCATAGTATCATAAGCCACTGTTTACTGTTAACGCATATGAAGGGCACATGAATACAGGAATCAGTATTGATCTGTGAAATATATAAACCGTGCATGTTTACGTGATCATGTTTGTGAACAATAGGTCATTTCAAAATCGTCAACCAAACAGTCTATGATAACTTTTCCATGAAGTTAGCTGGGTCTCATAACCGTTAACATAAGGTGGCTCTCTGATAACAAAGGAAACCTGGACAACTCGTCGTGAAAGTAATGTGTTTATTTTAAAAACTAATAGCTTTAACGTTTTGGTGTCACATGGTGCGATTGCAACCAATCCTGATGATTGTTACAAAGGCTTATTAACATGTGTAAATACGTAATATAAGCTCCGAGACAAATATGATGCTGTTTAAAAATAACATTAAAGGTTGTCTGAATAAAATACTTTCAAGTAAGATACTACTGTTTCGTTTCATAACTGACAAATGGAAGGCTTCATCCTCTCTTTTTATTTGATGAAAACCAATTTTGAAACTCTTTTAATTTTAATTTTATTTTTCCTCCTTTTTATCTTACAGGTTGTTGAGAAAATTGCTCCTGTACAGAAAACGATTTATGGTAAAGTAAGTATCATAACTGCATAAATTCATGAAAAACTAACTTTTTACCAAAGGGTCAAGAGGTTAAAATATAGTCTAGGTGTCCCAGAAAATATACAGGTTAGATACAACTATTCTTAATTAATAATATGACAAAATCTGTTCTTGATCATAGTAAGTCAACTGTTTAACTGTTTTGGGATATTCTTGATCTTTGTTTTGGAATGTTTTAGAAAAGGTTCGGTCTCAATCCGAGGCGTTTAGCAAATCACCGAGTTTGGGCACAGCCGAAGTCACGATTATTATCTGTTTAAGTATCATTTATTTATTGCACAGCATATGCTATCCTCAAGCCACAATCAAAAGTCCGCTACTCTCTCTCTCTCTCTCTCTCTCTCTCTCTCTCTCTCTCTCTCTCTCTCTCTCTCTCTCTCTCTTACATAGTTTGTTTTAAGATTAACATTTTCTCTTATGAATATGCACAAGCCTGTTGAATCAATCACTGAGAGCCCGAGGAACGTTTCTCGAAAGATTGACCGAACATGGCCTTCCGTCCTGAGGGAGCCTATCAGAGTTTTACTTGCAAACATAGCCATTGTACAATCTATTAAAGGTAACCTTATGTAATTATAGGATCTTATTTCTTAGGTTCATTGATGACTTAGTTTTGCTTACGCATAATCAAATATTCATGAAAAACAAGGATTTCGTATGGCAGACAGAGACGGAGAGAAATAAAATCTTACCAGATTTTCGGCCGTGGTTTCCGACGATGAATATATGCCTAATCAAGATAGTCAGTAACTCTTTCCTAATATGTATTGCGATGACTAACATCTCCCATGAACTCTTCTTGTATGTGTTACGTGCTTAGGCTCGAAAAAACAGTAACATAGAAAGAGTGAGAATAACAAACTTGTAAAAACTTAATAAACAATTTAGTGAGCACAAATATTTTCCAGAAAAGAAAAAATAAACTTACGGTTTTAAGAATCAATTCCAAAATTAATCCAAAAAATAATTCAAAATATTATCCACTAGAGAAATTGCAAAAGTCCTGGTAATAAAATGTCCAAATAATTCCAAGTTCGAATCCCAACGAAGTATCTAAGATGGAAGACGATGTCACTTGATGAAGTCAGTTCTTGGTAATAAAATTCTATGAGCACAATTCTTTTCCAGATAAATAACAAAATAAGTCCTCTTCAATCCAAACGAATTGAAATAATTTCCAATACAAGGTAATTTAAAATAACTCAAAACGACACAGCTTAATATTCTAACAGCCCAAGTTCTACTAAATAGTTCGCTCCAAAACATAATTTATATACCTGTTTTTACGTAAACAAGGAAGAGGTCACATGATCTTCTAGAATCTTTTAGAACAAATTTACGGTCAAAAAAATCACATACACACCTTATGACCCAACTAAAAATAGAAAGATGTTTATAACAAAGCTCCATAATGTTCTTGGAAACAACCAATCATTTTAAAAGCTTGTTTACAACTCTGAAGCCAGGTCAGAAATAAGGTCAACACCTGGTGTTTAAGAGTACATGTCATCTCCCAATGAATGAATCTTAAAATTAAAACGTCAGATTTGAATCTGACAAACAAACAACAAAAATAAATATAAATGACTTATATCAAATATACGTAACATATGAAACCTGTTACTTTGATTCATATACATCAGAAAACATTAGATAGAAACCCAGATTCCACATCGTAAAGAAATTCGTGAGTCTTGCTCAATGCGGTTGTGACAAAGATCGCATTTGATGCGAGTCTTGCTCATTGCGGTTGTGACAAAATATCGCATCTGATGTGAGTCTTGCTCATTGCGGTTGTGACAAAGATCTGATTTTGTTAGACTTCCTGATAAAAATCCAGCATCTATTAACGAAAGTATAATAAATAGAAACGCAATTGTATAACAGGAGTAAGTTTTTTTATTTCGAAACGGAGTATCATGGATATAGTAGATTTTAAGAGGTGACTTTACTCGTTTCCTAGGTTTTTGATGTAGTTCAGGAACCCACGCCTACCAATGTCGCTTACACCCCAGTAAGGCTACCTTTTCATATGGACCTTGTGTACTACGAAGGAGCTCCAGGGTTACAATTTCTGCACTGTCTTCGGTAAGATAGCTTTCCTGTTATTTGTCACTTATGGACAAATGCCATTCAGTGAGAAGATTCCTACAAAGGAGATTGCCAGCAAATATTGTTTCAAAAGTGTATTGTACTTCTGTCATCAAAATTATTACGTCTGTGTTTCTTTTCCATGTTGTTAGTTTTACATCACTGGAAATACAACTATTATTTTATTCATATATATATATATATATATATATATATATATATATATATATATATATATATATATATATATATATATATATATATATATATATATATATATATATATATATATTCTGTTCTGGGCGCTGTCTGCTATTAATCATCGTACTTGCCTAAAATACATAGTCTTTTGTGCAATTTGGTTAATTGGTTACTTGCCTAAAATACATAGTCTCTTGTGCTGTTTGGTTAATTGGTTACTTGCCTAAAATACATAGTCTCTTGTGCTGTTTGGTTAATTGGTTACTTGCCTAAAATACATAGTCTCTTGTGCTGTTTGGTTAATTGGTTGCCTAAAATACATAGTCTCTTGTGCTGTTTGGTTAATTGGTTACTTGCCTAAAATACATAGTCTCTTGTGCTGTTTGGTTAGGTTTGTAGTTATCAAGTTCAGTTTTGTCGATTTTCATTTTGTTTCGTCTTTGATCAAACTTGAACGATGCACCTTCTCGAACCTTTTAAAACTGTGTTTAATGCTATTTATGGAGAAAGCAAGCGAGCAAAACTAATAATTAATAAATCTAATTCATGTTAATATTTATTAATATATGTATCATTATTTGCTTGACATGGCTCCCCTTGGTGGTATGGTGACAGATTTGATGACACTGTGAAGGGAGGAGATACTACATTTGTAGATTTGTTACGTGTTTCCAGCGAATTCCGGAAGCAATACCCAGCTGAGTTCAAAGTACTGACTAGAGTCCCAGTCATATTTGCGAGAATCCATTCAACCAGGTAATCTTTCTTCTTTGCATGGTGTGTATAGGTGTGTATGGGTTTACGGTTTAAAGTGCTTGTGTACTACCCAAAAGTATCAAAGTCACACGTAGAACTCAGATACAAAAGTAAAGCCCCTGTAACGAGGAAAACCCATGGACTTCAGTATTCATTTCATTAAAGTTTACATTTTGATTTAAATGTTTGGTGGACTTTGTTGTGTTTTGTGTTAGTGTCTTAGTTTTGGATCACGTGATTCCACCTGGGTATCACCTCTTTTCCACCTGCATAAAAAGCAAGTCTTCATTAGTTATGACGAGGGGAAAGCTTGCCACTTCTTCCATAATTCTTAGCAGTATGGAAATGTCCCCACAGTTGGAAAAATAAAATGCAGAATCCATCTGGCAAGATCAGTCACCCAAGCATTACCAAAGCCTTCATTTTTCTGAGAGTGAACTTCAGATGTTCTTTACATTCTTGCTGTTATAAGACGCCATCTTCCGAGACCTCCCAGCATTATATAAGTACCTCTCTGCAGACAGTCTGACTGTCTTCTTCTGTGATGGATAAAGACATTCTGCAAACCACTTTCAGTCTCGTTAGAGTATAGTGGCAACTTATTTGTTGTATGGACTATGCATCTATGGCGATTTCGTTGTACGGACTTGGCATCTATGGCGATTTTGTTGTACGGACTTGGCATCTATGGCGATTTTGTTGTATGGACTTGGCATGTATGGCGATTTTGTTGTATGGACTTGGCATCTATGGCGATTTTGTTGTATGGACTTGGCATGTATGGCGATTTTGTTCCGACTTGCAGTCAAGTGCAGCAATGCATCTTCTGCCGGGTTCATGCGAACCTTTTTTGAATAGCCTTTGGAATTCGATGGCAGCATGGATGAATTCGGGAGTCGAACATTCCCTCCATTTATCTGCATAGTAAACATTGCAGCATGTAGATTTCGGCCCATGAAATTAAAGCAATGTCTGCTAGCCTCATGTTCACGTGCAATATTTTGTTCCAAGACATAGCAGAATCAACCTTAGGTTTTATCTCAAAGATTTAGCTTTACAAATTCTGCATCTGGTGAGTCCAGTGTCGGCAGCCCAGATGACCACCAGACCCAATTAAAGTCAACACAGCCTGTTAGCTTCGTTGGATTCACCAGTGAAAGTTTATAGCTAGAATGTTTTGATATTCATCTTCTTAACTGGACTGAGGTCACAATTATGTGACCTTAGGCTGTGCTGCTTGTCAATTAGTAGAATGGTTATCATTTAATTGGGGAATCCAGTCATATTTCTCTAGAAGGATAGCCAAGGTAGATGTTAAATGCTCGATATTCCCTCCTGCTAGTATCTAGTGCCCCTACTATTAATGCGACCATTTTGCATTTATTATTTTCTGGTTTAATAGATTTTCATTTTCTCCTGCTATTACCTTTTTCCCCTAATATTATAGCGACCAGATAATGTTTTTTAGGGAGAAAGCAAATTTGTAAAGTAAATTATGTTTATCTGTAAAAGCAACCAATCACATCACTTTAAAAATTATCTGACCCCCCCCCCCCTCCACCTCCCATGCAGTAATCTGTGTTCACATATTGCTCAGTGGCAAGGGGAGGTAATGAGCTAGAGTAATTACCTATATATGAAATATGAAATAGAAGAGACAATATTGTCTTTGTCGATTTGACTGGATTCGGGTGGTAGTAGGCAGTAAGTTCATGAAAATGTGATCGGGTAAGTGTTCTTGGAGAACATAATTTAATTGAAACTTTGCTTTTTCTGATTAAGGTTAAGTTATTTATATAGCTTGTGACCACATAAGGTTTCTTGTTTTACATTCTGTATGATTTCTGTAAAACTATGAATTATGGAAACAGCAGGTCACTCTAGCCCTTCTTTTTCATTGTACTGACATTGGTTAAATTATTTTTTTTAACTGTTAATGTTTGAATCATTAAACTAGATGATTGTATGCATCTTTATTAATACCATACTCGTACAGAATGTCACTGTGACCTACATTTTTCAGACTTGGGCTAAATTTTTGCTTGCTTGCTGTGTACATACTATCCTATCATGAATCACGAAACTTGATGGGACGATGCATCTTGATGAACTCCCTCATTATCCAAAAGGTTTACTTAAGTTCCAGTCCAGTTTATATATTTGAATGACTAAAAGGGATCATTATACCACTACTCTGTCAATCTTTTTTAGGGAACATCCAGTACACATTGTCAATGAAAGAAAACATATTGAGGTCAATGAAGCCGGTGAGGCAAGTTTCAATCTCTGTTTGTCTGTCTCTGTCTGTCTGTGTGTCTGTCTGTCTGTCTCTCCGTGATTTTTTAAAATACAGTTTTGTAACGTTTAGAGTTTAATGTAGGATAAATATTTTCAAATTTGGAATTGTGTGGCATATGAAACTTTTACATGATAATGTACTCTCATTCCATAAGTATTTTCACTTGAAAAATATTTGTTCGCAATACAGTTTTAATAGTATCAACATAAGCTACTAAAGGGGAAAAGGCAGCCATAACATATGCTGAAAGTCTTATACAAACCTGTCTGGAAAATCAACATTAATTTTACTTTTTTTGCTGTATATGCCATTTATTGAAAGAAGCTTCGAGAGTGAGTTTTATGAACATAATTACATGTAATTACCCTGAATATTTCCTAAGCAGTCTTAATACAGTTGACAAAAAATAAATAAAATCTTAAATGTCGGTTAAAAACAGGAACATAAGGCTCTTGATTACATGTATTTGATAATTTAATCTCTCCTAGGTTGTGAGGGTTAATTGGAATCCAGGAACACAATCTCCAATGGCAGTACCTGAAGTAAGTCATTTAATATATCTATTAGATATAGAAAGAACAACCAATGCTCTAGCATGTCGGTAATAAAGTATAGCGATTTATTTATTAGTTGTCATCTTCACCTTTAGTAACATGATCGGCAGTAATACCGACTATGGTAATTTTGTGAAATATAACTGGATAACTCGTTGAGGTAGTATATCTTGGATAACTCGTTGAGGTAGTATATCTTTGATAACTCGTTGAGGTAGTATATCTTGGATAACTCGTTGAGGTAGTATATCTTTGAAAGGTACTTAAAACACACATGATGAATAATACAAAATTGCATGAACACACACATAATAAAGTGGTGTGACTTTGTAAGATGCAGGAATAACTATAACATGTCTTTAGTACTATTTTCATATCAGACTGTTTGATAACTATAACAAGTCTTTAGTACTATTTTAATATCAGACTGTTTGATAAAGTCTTTAGTACTATTTTAATATCAGACTGTTTGATAACTATAACAAGTCTTTATTACTATTTTCATATCAGACTGTTTGATAACTGTAACAAGTCTTTAGTACTATTTTAATATCAGACTGTTTGATAAAGTCTTTAGTACTATTTTCATATCAGACTGTTTGATAACTATAACAAGTCTTTAGTACTATTTTTATATCAGACTGTTTGATAACTGTAACAAGTCTTTAGTACTATTTTAATATCAGACTGTTTGATAACTATAACAAGTCTTTAGTACTATTTTCATATCAGACTGTTTGATGACTGTAACAAGTCTTTAGTACTATTTTCATATCAGACTGATGACTGTAACAAGTCTTTAGTACTATTTTCATATCAGACTGTTTGATGACTGTAACAAGTCTTTAGTACTATTTTCATATCAGACTGTTTGATAACTGTAACAAGTCTTTATCATTCACGCACTCACATCATGTTGCAATTTCATTATATACGATTAACCATTGTGTTGACTTCTCTAAGTTATATTTTTCTAAATTAATATCATTTCTTCTCCTCGATTTTGTTCGTCATTGGGATAGAAAAGTGTAAATTCATCAGGAAACAAAACTGTCTCTTAAATAAACTTCCTTTCATTTTCCTCTCTCTTTCGACCATTGAATTTATTATTTTATGATTTAACAGATTTTCATTTTCTCTCACACCCCACCCCATTATTCTTATTTAACGTAGAAAGATCTGGATGTTTACTACGACGCCTACCTGAAATTCGCAAACATGATCAACACATCACCTTCATACGTAAGTTGACTAGTCATCATCTAAAAAAACTAAATATATATTTATATGTTTTCTTGAAATTGTAATCTTTATTTCAAAAATGAATAACGAAAGTTCTTACGTATTTGACGTACACATTTTTATTTAAATTGGTAGCTTGATTTACAACATCCCAGTATTTTGGTAAAGTTGTATTAGATGACGACCAGTCTTCAAATGCCAGGGAGTAAATTGTTATTTAATTACGGTAATGCCTGGTAGTAAAAAGTTATTTAATTACGGTAATGCTCGACATTTGTTTGAAACAAGTATATTATTATTATTATTATTATTATTATTATTATTATTATTATTATTTTTATTATTATTATTATTATTATTATTATTATTATTATTATTATTATTATAATATATATATATTATTTCAAATCTTGCCAAAATTGATTTTGCATATTTAGATGGAGTTCAATGCATACACCAAGTTTAATAAAGACATTAATACAAAGAAAGAAAGCAATAACGGGAGATGAAGACAATGATGGCAACATTTTTCTTTTAAAGAGCGTGTGTAATAATCAAATCTGACTACTTCTATTTGATGAACTAAAACATATATATCTATATATATATATATATATATATATATATATATATATATATATATATATATATATATATATATATATATATATATATATATAGCAAATTTAATGCAGTACGCTATGTTTTTCAGCGAAAGCTACGTCTGAGACCGGGAGACCTGATTGGATTCAATAACAGGAGAATGGCTCATGGCAGAACTGCCTACGAGGAAACCGCCGGGGGACACCGACATCTGCAGGTCTGTCTGTTTATTTTTGTTTAATTGTTTCTGTCTATTAATGTTCCTAAAATATTAATTTTGAAATTAAAATATATTCAGTCTATCATCTGGCTAGTTTTCCTTAAGCATAGCTGTCTATAAAGAACTTCTCCTGACCTCAAATGCGTGATTGTTTATAAACCAGATTATTTTCATTTTCAGGGATGTTACATCAACATTGACGAGTTCAAAAGCAGGGTGCAAGTTCTTTCCCTAACTGTTGGTGATGGCAGTTTGGCAAAGAGGGTATTCAATGGTAGTTCCTTCTAAGTCAAAACAATCACCTGACTCTAACAATCAATATTCATTTTTACTTTGGACGTTGAGAAGAACATGTGACTTTTTTTTTTTAAAAAAAAGCATGCTTGAAGAAGGACTCGCAGTACCTTTCCTTCAGCCGACCATTGACTACATATAAAGCTGCATGCAACCTTTATGTATGTGTCGCGCAATATTAGTGGTAATATACATCCACAGATAATAGTATGCAAAAAAAGTTTTAAAAAAATGGAGATTTTACGATCACAAGAATGCTACAAATCAGCAAAGTTGTAGGTCCTTTTCATATTTATATATTTTGAGCTAATTAAATGAAAATGATTCTATTGTGTTTTGAGAATGATATGTATTTACTTTTGACTAAATTATTCTTGTTTCTTGCTTTTATTTTTTAAATTTGTTTTTACTCGCTCCGGTGGCCTAGTGGTCAGAGCTTCCGCTTTGGATGCGGGAGGTCGTGGTTTCGATCCCCGGCAGTCCTACCAAAGACTTATTTAAAAAAGGTGCTAACAGATTTGTATTTGTAACGAAGCTTTAACAATTTTTCAGCCATATTGCTACGAAGTCAGCTGTGAGGCAGTTTATAGTGATGTCTAGCACTGGGGCATCATCCCGCAGACATGTAGCATGATTTCCCACCCAGGTACATTATCCTGACACCAGGCCGACCAGTCCTAAAACTAACCTCTTAATGCCTAGCACCAAACAAAGCAGCTGTTAGTACCATTGTTGTAAGTCTTTGGTATGACTCGGCCGGGGATCGAACCCACGACCTACCGCTTCCGCGGCGAACGCTCTAATAACTAAGCCACTGGAGCGGTTGAGAGAGAGAGAGAGAGAGAGAGAGAGAGAGAGAGAGAGAGAGAGAGAGAGAGAGAGAGAGAGAGAGATTAGAGTCAAAACTGGTTCCAACCAGTAAACGAAGCCATGACGCACCTAAAAGGCACTTATCCCAAAGCTCTCATCATTGATTCCCCTATCCCAGTCTGTCATGCGCTCAACAGGAATGCACTTCGACCCCCCACCCCACACAAACACTCAAACCGCCATAAACGATGAAACAAAGCTAAATTAAATAACTCACGGTGCACTGGAACATGCTTACTAGTTAATGGAAATTTAATACTACTCGGCTATATGCATTAACGTACTGGATTTCTGTTTAGAAATGGTAGGTATGAAACTGACTCTTATTCTCCATCTCAACGTACTGGATTTCTGTTTAGAAATGGTAGGTATGAAACTGACTCTTATTCTCCATCTCAATGTACTTGATTTCTGTTTAGAAATGGTAGGTATGAAACTGACCCTTATTCTCCATCTCAATGTACTTGATTTCTGTTTAGAAATGGTAGGTATGAAACTGACCCTTATTCTCCATCTCAATGTACTGGATTTCTGTTTAGAAATGTTAGGTATGAAACTGACCCTTATTCTCCATCTCAGTGTACTGGATTTCTGTTTAGAAATGGTAGGTATGAAACTGACCCTTATTCTCCATCTCAATGTACTGGATTTCTGTTTAGAAATGGTAGGTATGAAACTGACCCTTATTCTCCATCTCAATGTACTGGATTTCTGTTAAGAAATGGTAGGTATGAAACTGACCCTTATTCTCCATCTCAATGTACTGGATTTCTGTTTAGAAATGGTAGGTATGAAACTGACCCTTCAAATTCAACACGGTAAATACCTGATGATGAGCCAAGAAGAAAATTGGATTAGTATATGGACGACGCTTGGTATCCCATCTCGGAAGAAGCTGTATTGCATCAGTGGTACAGAGACCTATGTGGTCGTGTGCGTACGTGAGTGTATTTTTCTTTTTTTTGGTGTGCGTGCGCGTTTGTGTGTGTAACTCATAAGTCGTGGTTTTGTGTGAATATGGTGTAGTGTGACTAAACACCCTTGGCTGATATGATTATAGATCATGGCATATAAAAAGTCCCTTCTCCAATATGTATTGATAGAAAGTATGGTCGGTTTTCTTAGTATCAAAATTTATTTTAGGTTAGCACTCAAATCAGTTTGGTTTATTTGGTATGTGATATGGGTAGTTAGCAAGAGGGCTTGTTTTCTTTCATGTCAGTATATGATGCATATAAAATGTAGTGTTCATTTTTTGCGCAATTCAAACCTGTATACTCTATAAAGATGACAAGCACACATTTGGACAAATTGATGACGTTGCAATATGTAGTGAATGATTTGGGAATTGTGGAAGAGTTGTTGGTGAAACTGGAGTATGGCGCTTGTCTCAAAATGGAGATCAATGATAGACGAAAGGCGAAGAAAAAGCTAAAATAGCTAATTAAACCAAAAGAGAAGAAAAGGAAGATATGGAGGACAAAGAAAAAACGAGAAGATGGAATGATAAGATTGAGGAAGATAAAACCGAAAAAGTGAAAATAAGAGGAGATTGAGGTAAAAGATGAAGAGGCGAATAAATATGAAAAGAAAAAGAAGAGTGTAGTGGAGAAAATAAGATGTTGGTGGATAAGAAGAAAACAATATACAAATTCGACGAAGAACCAAAAGGCCTTTTTAGCGTGACTCCATTGCCTCGAAAATATATAAATAAATTCTCTTTTGCATACAATTTGTATAGTCGATTTATTGTTGGGTAGATTTGAATATAAATCTATGTTTGTGTAATATTTCTCTGTCTCTAAATATCTAAGTCTATGTCTTATTTGTCCCTAGAGTAACGCAGATTCCGGATAGCCTCTTTCCACACTGTTTCGGCAGATTGAGATTAGCAACTTGCAGCATTGTTGCCAGTATCCAGTATCGCGACACCATCCCTGTTCAATTCCTATTATCCGTATATAGTCCAACCCATAATATATTTCCCTTGTTCGAATATAGCTCCAACCGTTTGTCCGTATTTTCCTTGTCCGTGTAATCTTGTCCCATGAGGTCTTGTAATGCAAAATCCCGTTGCCCGTATACCATCCCCCTACACTAGTGTTGGTCTGATGACGTTTGGTGTTATACTCGAGGTTGAGATATTGATGTAAAACACCACTTTGCGCGACCAGTATTTTCGGGCTATTCCTTGCTCTAACTGAAAATACATTTCGATTATATCGGGGCACTCGCTCTAATATATGAAATAGCTGGTGAATCTGAAGAGAAGTCAGGTAGTGTGTTATCTTTAGTCTTTACTGCACACAAAATTGTTATAATTTCATTAATGTGCCAAAAAGTAACCTCTTTAAGCTGTTTCTATTGAAGTTCGAATTTTGCTCCAAACCGCTAGACTCAGTTTACGTGTAACATGGAAATTTGTCAAATTCACGGTGGGTATTTTAGGTTGTTCGAATGCAGTGTCGACGTGAGAATGCATTATTTGTGTTTATATTTCCTAGGTTGTATACGATATCGAAAGCGTAATAGTGTAAGCGAGGTGACCAACGAAGTATTCTGCTTGAGGCGTTTTTAATTGTCGTAAGCCACACAAATGCTTTGTTATCTGTAATGACAGTGAATGTCTGACATTATAGATAAACATATGTTCTGATACCTTCTAAAACATCAAAATAATCTTGTTCGTGAATGATAAAAGCTTGTTTGCGTCTTTTAGGTCTCTACCATAATAAGCAATACCATTTCCCTTGCCATCTCTCCCCATTTGAGATTAAATGCAACCTAGAGCACTGCCGTTAGCATTGGCTGTTAGCCTAAATGGTATGTTAAAATCTGGTTAGCCAAATAGTTAGACATCAGAGCTGTCGTAATAGTTTCAAATGCGTTATTGCATCTATCTGCCCAAACAAATTGAACTGTATTTTTCCAAGAATTTCTTCAATGTTCTTGCTATGGTGGCTGAATCGTGTTCACATTTTCTGAAATATGTACACAAATTTAGAAAACGCCAGTAATATTTCCGTGTTTTAGGAGCAGGAAATTGTGTAACTGTATCAGATTTAGATTCGTTTACTTTTCTTTCTGTTGAAAATGTGTGACCAAGATAAACAACTTCAGATGCCTCAGTTTCGCATATCGAAGGCTTCAGTGTCAAATGTGCCTGACACGAATGGTGAAAAATGAGGCTAAGATGCTTGAGGTGGTCTTCAAACGATCTGGAAAAGGACTATTATCCAAAAAGAACAAAATAAGTGGCTGGTGCATTTCCCAGTCCATACGGCATTACATTCGATTGATAAAGACCAGGTAGTGTTATGAATCTATTTTCATGTTTGGTCTCAGGGTCATTTGTTACAAGCTACTACGGAAATTGTAGATCTACTGTACTGAAAAGTTATGGTTATGCTTGTCCAACTGCATCACTGTCATCTCCTCATCTTGGAAGAGGAGATATCCTTGGTCGTGATTACGTTTCCTACAGGCAATTATCGAAACGATATTCACCCCTTTTCTTTTTGACAACTACAACAATCGATGAACAGGTAGTCGAACTGGGTTTAATTAGTTCACCTTATATTAATTCGTCAATCTGCCTATCATTTTCCTTATTGATGTGCGGTGAGGCAGAATAAGCTTTACAACAACTCCTTACAGATTCACATGACTCTATTTGGTGAGTAAAAAAGGTAGTATGGACTAAGTCATCCAAAGTTGCAGCAGCAACATCTCTATGTTGGTACAAAAATAAGAGAAATCCCTTCATGGTTTTCTGTCAAATTTGCGGAGTGTAAATCACATTCTTCATGAAATAATAGGAATTCGCACCTCACCAGGAGACATTATTGTAACAGAATTGTTACCGTGTGGATGGTGGATTAAATGAACAACACAAACACAATATGTGAAAGAAAATATAAATTTATGAAATAAATTATTAATGAAAAATAATGATGCATCAACACAGTAACTCATGCGTTCAACCCACAATTACACTCACAACCATTCACAATACATGAATAAATGAAATATTAATACAAAAAAAAAACACAGATACAAAGGAATCTCTTGGACTATACACACATCCAAGGAACCTTTACAAAAGTTATATTAACGCAAGTATAAATTACGATAATAAACACACATCAAACTATACTATCGCACGTATGGATTGCGACAACTAGCACGAACATATACATGTATTTAATCAAGTTGCTAACTTTTATTGAGATTCATGCAATCCCTTGAAATACTATTGTGATCTGAAGTAACTATGTAAATACAACAATGTATTCGATTGTACTACAATTGCAACACACACATGTGTCTCGACCCTGTATAACCGTACGATTCACCAACAGTTGAATCGCCGCCCAGTTTCCCCGAATACCTAGGGTTGACACAATACTTTTATCGGTCACTTGCCCTTCACGGATCCACCACAGTTATACGTACAGACAGCATACAACATCTACTAGAACTAACGTTCCTCAATACCCTAGATGCCACCCCGGATGTTTACAACTCTAGACAGCTCCGACACTCGGACTTCTAGATTTCCGGATATTTACACGTCACGACAGATGTAGACGGACAGACAATCCGACAAACAGAGATGCTCCGCTACAATATCAGCTACAATTTCAGCTACGATATCAGAGATGTTATCAGAGATGTTCCGCAACAAATCATCTACAATTTCAGCTACGATCTCAAAGACGTTATCAGAGATGTTATCAGAGATGTTCCGCAACAAATCATCTACAATTTCAGCTACGATCTCAAAGACGTTATCAGAGATGTTATCAGAGATGTTCCGCAACAAATCATCTACAATTTCAGCTACGATCTCAAAGACGTTATCAGAGATGTTATCAGCCCTTTGGCTGGAGATTAAATGACGAGCTATATTTCCTGTGATAAGATACTTTTGATCTCGTAATATTTATCAGAAATATTCTGCCTTATATACCCTCAAAAAGGTGAGCAGAATTCACGGCAACATTACCGTGCACCCCGTGATTCTAATGTTCCGGACTTCATGTAATTCGAAGTCAGGCACATGCAAATCGTTACACGCCGCTTACCTTGGAGAAAATAACTTATTCACCCCAGGTAACGCATGAACGACGAAACAAAAAAAAATGGTGAAATTAGTTTGTAATTCAATTAGAAAATAAATTAAATTTTCGCCTAATTCTGTGACAATTATACTCAAGATACACATAGTATATTGGTAAGACACATTCATAAGGCATGGTTCTGAATTGTGTAAGGTACAAACAATTAAATTCTGTACAAAATATCGATCCCTAGGAGCGGGGAATGATGTAGGGTTAATGCAACATTGAATGAATGCGATAAACGCATACCATGTATTCTCAAAAGCTGAGTTCGTTAAAGCCTGAAAATGTTCATCATGTGCTCCTACAATCTAGGAAATACCGGATGGCTGGAAGTGATACGAATTCAACCCCACACGATGAAGAAGGTTTACATTGATGCATCTCTGTTCACAAGAGCATTTTTTGGTTTGTTCCTTTCAACAATCAGAACCAAGTCTAATGAATGTACCAAATTGTTCCTTACAACAATCAGAACCAAGTCTAATGAATGTACCAAATTGTCCCTTAGAACAATCAGAACCAAGTCTAATGAATGTACCAAGTTGTCCCTTACAACAATCAGAACCAAGTCTAATGAATGTACCAAATTGTCCCTTACAACAATCAGAACCAAGACTAATGAATGTACCAAATTGTCCCTTACAACAATCAGAACCAAGACTAATGAATGTACCAAATTGTCCCGTACAACAATCAGAACCAAGTCTAATGAATATACCAAATTGTCCCGTACAAAAATCAGAACCAAGTCTAATGAAAGTTACCAAATAGTCCCTTACAACAATCAGAACCAAGTCAAATGAATGTTACCAAAGTACTTCGTGGATCTTGATTAGTATGTCCCCCTAGTTAGGTGGTATGTGGAAAATATTGTGTGTATTTTCTTCACCAATGTAGTCTTGGATATTCGTTAGAACATTTTTTACTTTTTTTGGTTGTTACTCTTCTAGGAACGATAACAAAGTAGATCTATGGTTTTGTGAAATCAGGAAGGAGAAAGAAAAATGGACGGAGAAGAACTGAGAGAGAGAGAGAGAGAGAGAGAGAGAGAGAGAGAGAGAGAGAGAGAGAGAGAGAGAGAGAGAGAGAGAGTTCTTTTGTGGCTCCGACGAATCTTAAAAATGAATAACGCTTTCCTAGTTAAACAAAGTATCTCTGGCATTTGTTAGTTCGTAACCTCCAGAATTTACCGAATGTACTTTTGCTGACCCAAATATCCAAGAGAAATGTATAGTACACGAATTTCTTGTCTTAGTTCATAAGGTCCTCATCTGTTTTATAGTATAAAGATGTGATATAGAAGTAAATGAAATTAATCTCAATATATTTTAGCAGAAAATTACTTTCAATATAATATAATGAAAAATTACTTTAATACAATTTAGATACATTTTAAGTCGTATTGCTTTTACAAAGATTTCCGGTCTTATGTATCTGCTTGTTTCGCATTATTGCGCTTAGAAAAAAAACCACAGGCTACATGATTGCTACCATAGGTCCATATTTTCTCGATGTGAAGTTGTCCATCCTCTGCAAGACCTCGAATTTGATCCAAAGTGTACTTGTGGCTCACACCCTCCCCTTCAAACAGGTTAATGTATTCTCCCTCTTCCAGCAGTAGCGTGAGATTGAGACCAGCTGGAACATGTTTAGGATTCATTCGTAATATTTTCAGTGAACTTGTAATGGTAGCGGTTAATTATATCATAATTAAATCACATTAGACGTCTGCCACTATATATACTCTTACTGAAATTGTACATGCTCTTAGAAAATATATAGGTACTGATGTTTAATCCGACGTAAATACACGTGATGGAAGAGAATAATTTGTAACCCTTTGTAACAATTGTTACCGAGTGGATGGTGGATTAAATGAACAACACAAACACAATATGTGAAAGATAATATAAATTTATGAAATAAATTATTAATGAAACATAATGATGTATCAACACAATAACTCATGCATTCAACCCACAGTCACATTCCACAAACATTCACAATTCAAAAATAAATTAAATATTAATAGAAAATAAATACAGATCCATGGAATCTCCTGGACTATACACAGATCCAAGGAACCTTTACAAAAGTTATATTAACGCAAGTATAAATTGCGATAACAAATACAAACATCAAACTATACTATCGCACATATAGATTGCGACAACTAGCACAAACATATACATGTAGTTAATCAAGTTGCTAACTTTTATTGAGATTCATGTAATCCCTTGAAATACTACTGTGATTCGAAGTAACTATGTGTAAATACAACAATGTATTCAATTGTAACTAAAATTGCAACACACACATGTGTCTCGACCCTGTACAACCGTACGATTCACCAACTGTTGAATCGCTGCCCAGCTTCTCCGAAAACCTAGGGTTGACTCAATACTTTTATCGGTCACTTGCCCTTCACGGATCCACCACAGTTATACGTACAGACAGCATACAGCATCTACTAGAACCATCGGTCCCAAATACTTAGATGCCACCCCGGATGTTTACGCCTCTAGACAGCTCCGACACTCGGACATTAAGACTTCTAGATTTCCGGATATTTACACATCACGACAGATGTAGACGGACAGACAGTCCGACAGACAGACAGTCAGATACCTCAATTTGATAATTAAACAGCATAATCACGGCACAATTAATCACACTCAGCTACAATTCAGAGACAGTCAGTGACGTTCAGAGACGTTCAGCTACAATTCAGAGACGTTCAGCTACAATTCAGAGACGTTCAGCTACAAATCAGAGACGTTCATCTACAATTTCAGAGACGTTCCGCATCAAATCAGAGACGTTCCGCTACAAATCAGAGATGCTCCGCTTCAATATCAGCCCTTTGGCTGGAGAAAGAATGACGAGCTATCTCTCCTGTGATAAGATACTTTTGGTCCCGTAATATTATCAGAAATATTCTGCCTTATATATCCTCAAATAGGTGAGCAGAAATTCACGGCAAAATTACCGTGCACCTCGTGATTCTAATGTTCCTGACTTCAAGTGATTCGAAGTCAGGCACATGCAAATCGTTACACGCCGCTTACCTTGGGAAAAAGAATAAACACTTATTCACCCCAGGTAACGCATGTACGACGAAACAAAAGAAATGGTAAAATTAGTTTGTAATTCAAGAAGAAATAAATTCAATTTTCGCCTAATTCTGTGACACCCTTAATACTTTTAATAAAAAACACGACGTGAATACACGTGATGGATGAGAAGAATTTGTCACCCTAAATACTTTTAATGAAATACACCAGGTAAATACACGTGATGGATGAGAAGAATCGGTCAATCTAAATACTTTTAATGAAATACACGAGGTAAATACACGCGATGGATGAGAAGAATTTATCACCCTAAATACTTTTAACGAAATACACGACGTAAATACACGCGATGGATGAGAATAATTTGTCACCCTAAATACTTTTAATGAAATACACGGGGTAAATACACGTGATGGATGAGAAGAATTTGTCACCCTAAATACTTTTAATGAAATACACGACGTAAATACACGCGATGGATGAGAAGAATTTGTCACCCTAAATACTTTTAATGAAATACGCGACGTAAATACACGTGATGGATGAGAAGAATTGAGGAGGGCTGTGGTAGGCAGAATTGCAAGTTGGGTAAAGAGGAATAAATATAGTCTGTTTTGCAATAGAGTGGACAACGTTTGAAACTTTACGATCTATTTGATGACTAGAGAACCTGATCAATATATATTGTGTTTGTAGCTCTACAAATAAGCCGATAAGGTTAAAATGAGTATTTAATAATTAGTTATTCAGCCAAAAACAACATTGATTTTAAAGCTTAGTGTCAGAGCATTGTTTAATGCAAATTGTCCAGTTTTTATGAGCTTAAGTTATTATCAATGTAATCTACTTACGTATATAAACTTCATGCTTGCATGTAGATCGAACCCTCATGATGACGGCACTTGAACCTTTGACTGAGAGGTCACGTGAGAAGCTGACTTCCAGTTTGAAATCGTCGATTTTAAAATTGCCTTGAAAATCTCGATTCAGTCTATGGAGGGCATTCAAATATAGGTTTGCACAAATACCTAAAAAATATTATTGATGCAAAAATTCTGAGATAGTCATATTCATATTATATAATAAATTGACATATAATTATTTACGTTGAATATTATATTGAATAATTCATAGAACAGATTCAAGTTCAGACATAAACAAGGATCCTTTTCACGTTTTTCGAAGTTGTCTAGATCAACTTATTTTTCAATAATCAGGGTTTAGACTAAACAAAACACAAAGACAATCAATTATCCAAACACTACTTTAAAATATGTACCAAAGCAAACGCCCATACGGACATTAGGTGCACTGTTCGGTATAGTTATTCGAAACAATGACTATGTGAAATAGACTCTGTAACAGAATTGTTAACGAGAGGAGGGTGGATTAAATGAACAATACAAACACAATTTGTGAAAGAAAATATAAATTTATGTAATAAATTATAAATGAAAAAAATACAGATGTAACAACACAATAATTCATGCACTCAACCCACAATTACACTCACAACCATTCACAATACATAAACAAATTAAATATTAATACAAAAGGAATCTCAGATGTAAAGGGATCTCTTGGATTATACACAGATCCAAGGATCCTTTACGAAAGTTAAATTAATGCAAGTATAAATTACGAAAAATGAACACAAACGACAAACTATACTATCGCACGATGGATTGCGATAACTAGCACAACCATATACTTGTATTCAATCATGTTGCTAGCTTTTATTGATATCTATGCGATCACTTGAAATATTATTGTGATCTGACATAAGCATGCAAATACAGCAATGTATTAAATTGTATTACAATTTCAATACACATATGTGTCTCGACCCCGTATAACCGCACGATTCAGCAACAGTTGAATCGTCTCCCAGTTTCCCCGAAAACCTAGGGTTGACCAATACTATTATCGGACGTTTCCCTTCACGGATCCACCACAGTTATACGTTCAGACAACATACAACATCTACGAGAACCAACGGTTTCTCACTACCCTAGATGTCGACCCGGATGTTTTACAACTCAGACAGCTCCGACACTCGGACTTCTAGCTTTCCGGATATTTACACGTTACACAGATGTTGACGAACAGACAGTTCGACACACAGACAGATACTTCAATTCCCTTTGCACAAATTAACGGCACAATCACATTCAGATATTTATACAGAGATGTTCCGGAACAAATAATAGATGCCCCACAACAAATCAGACGATATCAAAGACGTTTATCAAAAGATGGTATCAGATGTGTTAACAGCTACGGTATCAGAAATGGTATCAACTACGTTAGCAGCTACGGTATCAGAAACATTGACATCTACGGTATCAGATCTACGGTATCAGATCTACGGTATCAGAAACATTGACATCTACGGTATCAGCGATTATCAGATCTATGGTAACAGCGATTGTCAGCTACAGTATCAGAAACACGGTAACAGCCCTTTGGCTGGAGATTGCAAGACGAACTTATCTATCCTTCGATTAGATATTTTGGTTCCCGTCATTATTATAAGAAATATCTCGCCTTATATACTCTCTATAGGTGAACATAAATCACATCGAGCTTGCCGTGCACCACGTGAAACGAGTATTTCGGATTTCATGTAAATAACAAAAAATAACAAACTGGCACATGCAAATCGTTACACGCCACTTACCTTGGAGAAAACCACTTAATCACCCCAGGTAATGCGTGTACGACGAAATCAAGAAAATGGTGAGTTTCGTTTGCAATTCAAGAAGAACAAAAATCAGTTCAATTTTCGCCTAATTCTGTGAGAGACTCAAGCATGAGGATTTAACGAATATGTACCAAGTTTAAAAGTTTTTTAGTCACATACTGTGTGACAAAGGATACTCTTGATACATAAAAAATACCTTATCTGTAAGATAATTTTAATACATTAAAAGACCTCACCTGTAAGAAAATATTAATACATAATAAAGACCTTGTCTGTATGATATTATTAATACATAAAGAAGACCTTACCTGTTCGATGATATTGATACATAAGGAAGACCTTACCTGTAGGATATTATTGATACATACAGAAGACCTTACCTGTAGGGTCAAGATAAGCATTCAATATCTCCTCTTCATTTTGGGTTATATCGAATGAAATAAGTAGCCGGTCATCAGCTGAAGAAGAATAAAGCATGGAGCAGTGATTTAACTGAAAATTCATAAATATCGGATGATTTTCGTAACATAAAAATGCAGTTTTGGATGTCGCACTCATTTTAACTAATAATAAAATCTTGTTACTTCCGGATCGCACCTGATCAACCATAACCGGAAATGCGCAAATCTCTATTAAGATAAATATGGCATAGACGGATAAGGTCTTTAGTATCCTTCTCTCCAATCAGGCCCCCCCCCCCCCAATGTATCTAAAAAAGAGGGAAAAAACCTAAAAAATTGAAAACTATAGATCCCGTGTGGAGTGGACTGTCTACCGAACGATATGCCGTGAAATCATACGATACGATTTCTTCAAGATAACTTTTTGATGGAAAAGATCATTAACTAAGTTACAACATGCACATGACGTTTGCTAAGTGTTTCTTATCCGTCTGACTGGCCAGCTGGCTTGACGCTACTAATAATGGCAGCAATTTTTTAAATGTCAAATTTGTCTCAATTTAGCATTATTAGTGTAATTGAAATCTAGATTGTGTACATGATGTATGTCATTATGGATCAACAAATATACATTTGTGGCATATGTGCTAGGAGAGGCTGTTTACGTTTCAGACAAACTTTCAAAACGTGTTTCATAATTAAAAAAGATAATAAAACAAATTAAAAGTTTTATGCGTACTGGAAATATTTCTCGACAGGCTCAGAAGTCTTGATGCCTGCTGGGTTCGGGGTTCGTTTTGGATACCTCCAAACCAGCAGATCAGCTTATTGTCTGGAAGATTTCTGGCGAATAAAGAGTAAACATGCACATGTTATTTTCTTGTTTAGATCTAGATAAAATTTTACAAAAAATGAAAATGTAATCCTTTTGTCTTATTATACAACTTTTTCTCTCGGCTTGTTTTTGATAAACCATATACCGTTGGAGAAAGTTAGTTGAGACTTACATTTCCATTGAACACGGCCTACAGTTGCTGATATATAGGATTTGTTCTTCTCTATTCTTCATTTTATCACTTTTTCTTACCTAACTGAAGTTTCAGATAATTTACAGATTTCGTTATTTAAACTGAAAGTATCATTTAACACAAATTACTTCTCACTGATTTTTGACGTTCGCTGTAAGTGCAATGGATGAGTAGAGATTTTGATTATGACGACTAAAGTACACACGCATCCTTTCCAGATGGAAGCTGGTATGTATGTATGTATGTATGTATGTATGTATGTATGTATGTATGTATGTATGTATGTATGGATGAATGTATGTATGTATGTATGTATGTATGTATGTATGTATGTATGTATGTATGTATGTATGTATGTATGCATGTATGTATGTATGTATGTGTGTAGGTATGTATGTATGTATGTATGTATGTATGTATGTATGTATGTATGTATGTATGTATGTGTGTGTGTGTGTGTGTGTGTGTGTGTGTGTGTGTGTGTGTGTGTGTGTGTGTACAGCGTTTTAACGTCATCTGAGGATAATAAATTATAAAGTGCCAGTAAAAAATAACGTATCTTCGTCTTGTAGACCTATCGGTGAAATTTATAATATATGCTATTAATTGGAAATCACGCCACCATCATCATGTAGATGGCTGACATACGTCTGAAGCTTCAATGATGTTTGCATCAAATATTTTGTTGAGTCTAGAGAAAAGATTTTAAAATGTTAACTGGTGGCGTCTGTATGATAAAGCAACAATACTTCATGCTATCTTTTATTTATAGTTGTCAGTGTTTAAGCATCTTTAATGTTAATGAATATTTTCTTAAACAGCAACACGAACACTACAGCAGCAATACCGGTCAACAAAAAAAATAATACTATGAATCTAACTAACTAACTAATTAACTAACTAACTAGTAATCTATTTCCATGGACTTGCAAAAAGGATTGATTATGTATATAAGATGAAAGACAGGCATACACTGATTTAATTAATAAATCAGTAAGGGCTATTGAGTAAATAATATTTTAAATACTAAACGTCATTCTTGGATAGTGCGTAAAATTGACTCCCTTTAAGGGTTTTAGTCTTACGTTGTATCTTCAAATCCAAGCAAACATCAAGTGATGTTAAATGAGATTATGTTTTTCCATAGGATAGGGTGATGTATTTCTTGATTAGCTAGCTTTACTCGCGTGACCATGTTTGCTCCTTCTTGTTACTTATTTAAGACTATGGGATGGTAAGAATTGTAATACGATATGGTTTGAAAAAAGTAAACATTTACCCGATTTCTTCTATTCCAATATTGTAGTCCCCAGCAACAGGTTCGACCGTGAGGCAATTGGCGTAAATCTCCGACGGAGCATTGGAGGTTTCCAAGAGAAAGTCTTGTTTAAATTTTAAACGTTAACTAAACATTTTAACTTGATAAACACCGATAACAGTTTTTAACTGTTCTTTATACTATGCCGTCAAAAAAAATTCATAAAAGGAATAACGTTGTTTTGTTATGGTGTGACATTTTCACTAAGTCGTGTCCAACTGAAATAATCAGATTTCCAGGAAATATAAACTCCAATATACAATTTAATTACAATGTAATGTAATTAAAAAACTTATTATATCACTATTTATCTAAAATCGGAAAACAAATTCATATGTAAAACTAGAAAATGGTAAATTAAACACATAACAACGGTACATAAACTTAAGTAACTTGGCCTGAATTTGGTTGGCAGTCGCTGAACTACTATAAAGTGGCCACTGTAGCACACGGGGAACGACCAGCGTTCCGCAAGTGTTTAAAGCTTGGTGTACTCGATTATGTTCTGTAGTTGGGAGACAAACATGTCTTAGGTATGAACGTACAACTGTATAAGACAAAGTCTACAGTATCACATGTGTATATGTTGAGCTCTTTTCTATTTCTAACGTTTATCGGAATTGGATCCTCCGTACCTCAGTTGGTAAAGCGTTGAACCTGTAATCTAAAGATCGATCGAGGTTCCATACTCATATACCGACAGCCTGTAGGGACGCATCCTGAACGAGACTGTGAGAAAGGCACTTAGGTCCCATTTTCTCTGCACGATATAGCCAATGGACGTGCTCAAAATGCCGTTTAAAATAAACTAACGAAAGAGAGATCTATCACCACCTTACTACTGTAAAATAGAGCAGCAGAAAGGCAAACAGACGTCGAGATAGAAGTGTCCATTTCACAATCTGAAGGTACACAAATATGCTCCGTTTAGAAAATGAAACCTTCTCTGGTCGAAAACGTTAGCGGCTATACTGACCTTGATGGCACACTTCATTGAGGTTGCATCCTTTCTGCTACTCTTTAGGTTTGAGAAATTAAATCATTATTATATCCGACTTGCTGCTATTTCTTAGCCGAATATTTTATCAAGACCTACAGGATAACACGACCTAGGATCGTGTAAATGTATTGTGATAAATCCACGTGGGTTAACTTGCGCTCGGGAAAAGAAGTTTTTAAACTGAATTACATCCATATCCCCTGAACACCAATTCTGATGAATATTTCGCAGATTATGTGTATCGATTCCATTAAATACAACTAAAATTGTACAGTTATCTCGGATCATTTAATATATCTGTGTATATCGCTGATTACACGAATCACGTCTGTATTTTTATGTCTGCCTGGATAAAATATCAAAAATAGATTTGATTGTTTGTCTAGCATCACATTATAATAAACAACTATATTATTAATAAATACATAAAGTTCATCTACATATGTGGCTTCATAAATAGCGGTGATGAAATGTATAAAATCATCACCGTCTTCTTTAAACAAGTGTGCGTTCTCATTAAAATCTTCAAGTACAGCATAACATCCCATTTAAGCCATCTCAGCATTAGATTAAGTAATAATTGCGTCTTACCAGACCCAGACATACCAATATTAATTACTATGACAGAATTCGGTAGCGCTGGATGATGTTTGACTAATATTTGTCTTCGTGTCGCTGAGAAATCAAAGACATCCTTGTTGAATAAATATAATTAATATAGATTTATCGTGTGTTAAATGCATAGCATCCATTCAAACAAGGTGATTAATATCAACAATATTTTCTTTGAAAGCTTTTACATACAGGCAATTTTGTGGAATGCTGTACCAAAAAATATAAATTTGTCTCTCTTTGGAAAAAGGTAGCGATATCTCTACTTCTTTAGGAAAGATACCAGGAGTTCCATGGGCTAAATACCCAGGATAAAAACATCTTCCAGGATATATTTATTCCAGTCCTGGAACTAGACTTGATATTCAATTTGACGAACGAAATAAACCGAGACGTGGAGAGTATCCAATAAAAGTAATTGATCAAGCCTGTCACGTTCATGATATAGCGTATAAAATAAAGATTTACAACAACGACATAGTGCAGATGTAAAGTTTATTCATTCTGCGATGAAAGATAAACTAGTGCTCGGGGCTGGTAATTAATTAACCGATTATTGTCATAATGGAATCAATGTATTATAGCGCACGAGGATATTGCTGGGTAGAGCAGCGTTTACTACACTGTTACACGTTCTGTTCCTGCAAAATTGTTAGCATGACAGAAAATATGGCAAATGTACCGTCTAAACAAATTCAGTATGACGTATATTACGAACTACTTGCAACTATCAAATCATCCGGTCTCCACAAATTCCGAAAATCGTTTTTATTTCACATTGAACTTATTCAGTTGTAATCTTATTCATTCCTTTTATTCTCCTAATTCTAAATCAAACGATCTATGATCATGAGTTATTTCTTCATAATGGTTATAAAAATACCTCAGTCATTCGTGCCGAGACAATCCAAGAAAGGGTGGTGGTTGACCATGATCATCGCACATTATCACAGCAGTATTTGTGTCAATGACCTATGAAGAAATAGTTTAATATATCTTTAGATTATGGACATATTTCATCCCAAATGATGATCCTTGGGATGTATTTGTCTCCCATTTCTTCCGAAGTCCATGTATCTTCTTTCCATCGAAAGAATTAATGATAAGTGCGTGCTTGAACATTTCTTTCCTTCATCTCTACGGCGAGTATGTTTGTAAGGGTTAAAACTATCATATCAAAATTTCGAAATAATTAAATCGCACGAGTCTTTGGTCTAGTCACAGGATCATACACGGAGCAGATGTAAATGTTGATAGTTGATTAATTTTATAATAATACCGTTGATTTCAATTTCGGTAGATTCAGAATAATTGTGTGACGTTTCCTGTTTTACTCTCCATTCATCCCATGATATATTGTAAGCAATACTTATATAAAATTGAGTTAGTAATTCTGAATATTTTTTTTCGATACGAAATAAATCCGTAGCAACTCTAATTAAGGTTTTATGAAACATGTCTATTACGGATAATACATTTATCGAAACATACACGAGAATTAATTTTGTTTTAATGAGTAGACTGCGGTGAGCCGCCATCAGTATAATTCATAATTGTACCTAATTTATTTCCGTTAGACATGTAAGCGTTTGTTGTTTTATACTTACAAATACATTTCTCTTCGTTTCATATGCGATTATAAAATCAAGTCCAGCATCTTCCATAATTAATCTTGTATAAAATCATTGATGATCATATCGTGTTCCATGCGTAAATTTACAGATTATTCTTCTGCCAAGATCTTTTGCGGTTTAATTTTCAAAGTCGGCTATATAAAGATTTTCATCATCGGAATATGTTTTTTTTGTTGTGGTAACCAAACTTCTTTCTGCGGACGATATGATATAACTGCTTCACTCACTCTCAGAAATATTATTATGTTTTCATCGATCATATATCGTAACAATACAATCGGTAACGACCTCTTTTCTCAAAGTGTCTACCAAACCAGACATAACAAATCGGATGAAGATCTTTAGCGAACTCAAATGACTTCATACACGCCAATCCAGTTAGGTCAAGATCCGGTAAAAGTCCGTTTATCACAACTCTGATGTTCTTGTGTGATCGATGGCCGAATCTTTAGAAATATCCATGACATTGACCCATTCCAAGAAATTTTCCTTGTATAACTCGCTGCCATATTAACTGAAATAAAATCTTTATAATTATATTTAGTGTTCTACATTCCTGCAATGTCCATATTCGGTACAACTGTGTTGTATCCCCTCCAGAAATTGAAATTGTGTTGGCTTCCACGAATTTCTTTTCTCTTGCAAAGTGAGCAGCAACTGACAGAACGATAAAACAATTTATTCAGTAATTGTTCAATATTGTCAGTCTGCGATGACAATTTTTGCGAAAGATTTCTCATTTCTTCGTGGACGAACTCTAGACGATAAGCACAGAATTCTGATACTCGATGTTTGGAGTTCGAATCTCGTTGTTGTAGATGGTGGATGTTTCATTAAAAATTTAGGGGTTCACCACATGCTCGTACTTCAACAGAAGAAATAAACACCCTTGCACCATGTTACCATCATGGTAATCTTTCCTTGGGGTTGATTATGGTGTGTGTGTGCAGAAATATTTTGAACGTAAAGACACCCTTAGATTTTAATTATTGTGCCGTCGTTAAAATTAATATTTTTTTATGAAAATGATATCATGAAAACCAGTAATGTTTGTTGCAGCTGTAACATAAATTATTGTAACTACTGGTGATATTGTTGTCGTTGATATTGTTGACGCCGGTTCCAGCGATAACAGCTAACGCCGAATATACAATTATGTCAACAACAAATATGCGTCTGCGATTTTGTTTCATTTTTGCTGTATACTCATTGACTATATTTGTTAGTTTAGTTTGCCATTATATCTGTACTGTTGTACGCTGATTTGGCAGCTCAGTATATTTAGGTAGCTGGTATTTTATCGAGTTCATTAAGACACCAATGGTACATCAAGACGAGTTCTTTTTCTGCAGGTTCCACTTCAAATATTACTTATTCGTTTTGCTCCAATGTCACTTATACAGATCCAGAAGATCCAGTTAGCGGATAACGCCGTGGAATTGTTGTAGTAGATATTGTAAATGTTGTCACGCCGAGTACTGAAATCCTGAATATATCTTTAAGCTCAACTCGATATTTATTGGATTTGTTAAGTAATGACCATTATGCTTGTCCAGACGCTAATGTATATATTACGTTATTAGTGATCTTTTTATGTCCTAGAGCTTAGTATCAATGAATTCTGGATTTCCACAAAATTCATTTATGGTTCTATTTATGCCTCTTTGAGACTCAAAAATATTTTTAAGGAAGCGTTATAATCACTACTGAATATTATTAACGAGTTCGTCATTGGGATATTTGTATCGTCGACGTATTTCTTCATTGCATAGTCATTGTTTGATTCTAGTTCTAAAAGACCAATATTTTTTATTAGTCTTATTAATGGTACCGGATAATGTATCTCCGTATTTTTGTACTAGGTTGCAAATATTATCTACTATCGTGGATATAACAACAGTAAGTTTCATTGTTCCATTATTTCTGACGATACTGTCTTGTAATGATAGATTAATTGTTTTTCATTTTCCTTGGTTATTTTGAAATATAACCATTTAGTTTGGTACTACATTTAAAAGATTTTTAAAATTTGGATATTTCATCATTAATATATTTATTTATAGCTTCGTAGAAAATTCTTTGTTCAGTTGCTTTCTTAATGACATGTCAGCTGATGTTCCAACAGCACCTAGTGCAGCTGATCTAGCAATAACTGGAGAAGCAGCGGCTATTAACGCTGGTTAGCTGCGAGAAGTGGAAATATTCCACCAATTGTGGTTGAATCATTAATGGAAATCGGAGAAAGATTAAGTTGAACTCCTGTATTTTATTCTAAAGCTGTGTTAAAATGTTTCAGCTGAGTTTTAGTTAATGACGATTTGTTTGGACCGCCGCTATAAATTGTATCTTTCTTCAATGTCATTTTAAGTCCGCATTTACTTGCAACCTTTGATTGTGATTGTGATCTTTTTCTTTACCTGATTAGAAGTCAGGGTGACATTAAGGACATTATCATATTATGAGAGATTGAATTGTATACTTTCCACTGGAGCATCAATGACTCTCATTCATCCGCCGATGCCTTCAAGTAACATCGATCTATCACTGAGTTTGACAGCTATTGCAGGTGGTTGTTTTACATGTGCTCGGAAATGTATATCAACGACAAGTTGTCGTGTTAAATCAAGATGTTCTAACAAAAGGTAAAAGATCGAATGCAGAATTGTAAAATTTAATTGTGATATTTGTAAACCAGTGTCTGTTTTTTGACCAAGTCCCATACAAATCATCAAACGATGACATGCACGTGCTACATGATTTGTAATATAATATAATAATATATTCTCAGATGGCTCTTGTTGATCATTTTTATTCTTAAATAAAGTTCAACAATACCAAAATTTTCGAATATCATAGGTTTGCGGATTTGTGAGTTTATTCGAGTATTATTTTGAAAAGCGATGAAAATATGTTGTGGTGCTTAAACACCTTGCTGCAATGTAAATAAACCAATAAAGGTATTTTGAACACTATCTGTCAACCATGATAATGGTGATTTACCGAGCTGGTCCATACAAGCCAGTAATTTTTGTTCTTCGGCAAGTAATGGAGTTTTACCTGCATTCACAATGCAAGTTTTGATAGTATTACTTTACTGCGGCGTGCTGTGGTTGTAGCTGGATCAGCTAATTCAACGTGCCAGATTGCATCATCGTCAGTAGCTTTTCCTACACGTACAACACTGTATGCTTAGCTCCGAAAAAAACCTTGTTCAGTTTAAAAAAAAACTACTTTTTTGCTATATAGTGCAGACATATTTAATAAATTTCTTGGACGATTAGCAACGTTTAATAGCTTCATGTACAAATGTATCTTTACTCTCTGTCGCAATTTTTTAAAAAAAAAACTTTTGTTATGCCTGAGAAATCTTTGATTATTTGTGTTGTGCATGCGGACAACGCTATTTAGGATGAACAGGCGTTTTTCCAGACAAGCGACGGAACCGACAGATGTCTCGCCGCCGTAAACTACTTTCTCTACGGACATCATAATCAGGATATGCACGGGTATTTTACCCTGAATATTACTCACTGTCCTATGAATTTATGCACGATTAAGGTATAATCGAGACTGGTTACTTTGGATCTGTCGAGGAGAGCACACGTGGCAATTTTACAAGCCATTAGGGTGAGTGTTAAATTTATATTTTATATGATGTGCCAAGTTTACTGAGTTTGTATTGTTATATCGTGTAATGATTCATTTATTACAAAGATTTGAAACGTTGTGAACTGTGAATTTCAAGTTGTTTTTATCAGTTTAATGTATTTGTATTTTCCAGAACTAATTATTATTACCAGTTTGGTTTTATTGTAGCTAACGAGGCTAACGAGGCTAACAGTCTAACGAATGTAAGGAGACCGATGAGTTTAGCTAACGAATAGAGCTATCTAGATGTCTATATGTATGTACGTATGTCTGTACATGTGGTGGAGGCACGACTGTAGACGTATCTAATACAAGGGTGATGTATGCTGTCTGTACGTAAATACGTATGACTGATTGAAAATGTAGTGGATACATGAAGGGTGCGAGCGGCCGATACAAGAGAGTGGGCTAACCCAAGGGACGTGGTGAAGCTGTGCGGTTTACCGGAGTATGAATCGTACGACTGTACAAGGGTCAAGAAGCATATATTTACTCCAATTGTTGTTTCAATTCGTATTTTTGTATTTACATGAGAAGTTTTTTAATCTTAGAAGAATTCCAGGAGATTTATGAATCTTACTGACAATGCAGAACATTTGAAATGATTTTGAAAACTTGAGATTGTTTGAATCTCAAGCCTAGTCTATACGTGAAATCATGTGAATATCTTAATGTGTACTATTATTTGAAACTGAGGTTTCTTGAAGTTGTATATCTGATAGATATAATAATTATTGGTTTATTTTCAAAGTGTGAATGCTAGTATAGAGTGATTGGATCAATTGTATGTTGAGAGCTTGTTAGAATCATTGCATTTTCACATCATACATTTTTCTTTACTAATCAAGTTAATACATTTTCATCTTTCACACATTGTGTTTGAGTTATTCATTTAATCCAATCCCACTCGGTTTCAATTCTGCGACACTCTAATTATGTTGTTTTTGTTGTTGAGAAGATGTTGGTTTTTGTTCTGAAAGTTCTTGTGGAAGTTGTAGATGTGGTCATTGTTGTAATAATGAAAAAAAATATCTATTTATAACAAAGATTACAACCTTTGACCTGACCAGATTTTTTGGGATATATATATATATATATATATATATATATATATATATATATATATATATATATATATATATATAGCATATTCGAGTTTTAAATAGCTATCTCTGTTTTAAAAATTTGCAGAAGCAAAAGAAGCTAAACTTTTCTAATCTTTATATTTTCTTATCTCTTCTATTCTTTTTAGTAAAGTTCTTAATCATTTTAACTCTCTTTATCTGATATTTCTTTTATACTTTTTAGTAAAGTTATTAATCATTTTAACTCTCTTTATCTGATGTTGGTTATAATTCCTTTTTCGTGCTTTTAGTGTACATATTTCAGCACGAGCTTCATCGGACTTTTTCAATAGGTTGAGCAGCAGCTATTTCATCTCAAGTTCTCGTAAAAGTCTTTTTTGTTACCTTACTTCTTTCTGCTCTTTATTCAGTTGCTCTAACGGTTTGTTCAAACGTAAGACGAATGCTTTCAGCAGCATCTGCAACTATTTCAGCAACCTTTTGTCACTGGTTTGAATAATTATTCTGGTCCTTCTGCAAATTCAGCCTGAGATTCTTAACGTTCTTGTAATTTTTGTCTGACACGGACGGGAAGATATTTTGTGATTCTTCTAGTATATCTCGATCTAATCTATAAGGTTCCATAGCTGGTGTCATTTTTGATATATAATAATGATTTAATTGCTCATACCTAAACAGCAGTAGAAATGGAGAGATCACAATGAAGTGTCAAATCGACAGCAGTATAGTCACGAACTTTTCGATTCTCAAATGGACGCTTCTATCTCGAGGTATGTTCGCCCTTTCTGCTGTTAGAAGAGTATGAGAGAGTAACACACTCTTGGTTATTTAAATACAAGAAACAGTACACCTACCTTGCGATATATCCACCGGAATGTACTTTAATTTCTCCTGGTATTTCAATAGGATATCAATGAACCTTCTAGCCTTTATGGAGTTGCCACTTCCTAGGTCAACAAGGGAACATGGGAATTTGACATGACAAACCATTTCATGTTATAAACATTATAAAGAAAGAATTTTAATTAAACCAAAAGAATTGTGTCCAACACAATTTGAAGAAGCATTTTCAAGTATCGTCTAAAACGTTCAGCAACTGTATACAATTTTTAAGAGTTTCATTCTCGCGAACTAATGTAGGAAAAAGTCTTCATTTTATGGATTATCGACATCATTCGTTTTGATAAATATATATTTCACTGACATTAGTGATGATATATATATATATATATATATATATATATATATATATATATATATATATATATATATATATATATATATATCTTCTTGGTAGTCTCTCGAGTCGAGGAAAACAAGTTGTGCACTTTCTTTCAACGATGGACGCGCATGTGACTCCGGAGTCCAAATTCCGATACACATGCGATTGCAGGTGGGGCATGGGACACCGGTGGTTGTTGGTATCTGGGATACATTTCTGTGGCGTCTCTCACGGGATGCAGCAAGACGCTGGCGACGGTCAGCCTCAAAGGAGGAACAGGCTTTTCTGGTCAGGGCTCGCCAATGCTTTCTGTCTGAGGCAGCGAGCTCGAGCTGGCGTGGATGAAGGTCTGCCCACTTGATGTTTGTCTTGAGGTTGTCTTTGTACCTCTTGTTAGGGCGGCCTTGGTTTCGGTTCCCCAGGAATAGCTCGCCATATATATATATATATATATATATATATATATATATATATATATATATATATATATATATATATATATATATATATATATATATATATATATATATATAACTTCATTGAATTACTTAATTGAGGGGTGAGGGGTGGGAGTGTATCGTTCTCAAACATTATCCAATCTTTGAATTGTGCGATCCACTCAATTGATCTTATCGGCGATCGTGCAACAACTCGTAATGTTTCAAAGAACAACAACTCGAAATGTTTCAAAAAACACGAAACATTTCGAAATGATGTCTCTGGGAGAATTATATGACAGATACAGGCAGTTAAAAAAATATCCAAATTGGTGGAATTACAACGATTTGTAAATACAAACAGCCAATAACATGAAAATAAAAAGAGTTTAATCAACTGGTATATATCCGTAAGAAACAGATTTACTTTATCAGAAGTATTCGTTGTTGGAGAATCTAATTTATGCAAATATGAATAATCAGCAGAAGTAGTTGAGTGGGAAATCGTTGAAAAAATTCCAACACAGCGTGATATTGCACTTTTTGAATTTAAAGAACATCAACGATTTAAACAAATAGTATTTATATATCATGATTGATGAAAATATTGCCGAGTTGAAAACCGAACTTGATCGTGTACAACATCTCCACGACAGTGTTATATGTACTAGTAATTTTATCGCCGACGAATATAAAAAAATACCACAGCGAAACAATCTGGTCTCCTGACTATAAATCCGAGTACTGGGTAATGAAAATTATCGCCAGGGAAGGAAATCGGATCATCTATAAAAAACCTGACGAAGAAAGTTTCATTGAAGTATCAAGGATTATAAACGAGATTTTCAAGAGCGTCGGAGATGTTTTTAACAAACAAGTTCACATAGATTCCAACGCGAAGAATTCGAAAAGAAGTTTCTGTGTTAACGACGAATGGATACTTTCATAGGTTTATCGAGTGCTCGGATTTCTTGGTTAATTTCTATATCATAGTTCTTGTTTGTTATTTTAGCGCTCAAATCATTATTTGCCGCGACAAGATTTTGTAATGTGTTATTTTAAGACTTTATTATGTTGTTGTTTTGTGACCTCGGTCGCGTATTCGCTATAAATTTATGTAAATCCACGATGATGTTATAATATTCCTCGTAAACGGTTTTCAACGCGGATATTTCCTGTTGGTAATCAGCCTCGGTTTTCTCCGCAGTGATTTGTAATTAATCGCACAACGCGTTCAACTCAATTATCTCCTTTTCTAAACTCAGCGATATCTTCTCGGAGTTTTCTTTTCTTAGCTCGGTATTGTTGTTGAGCCTCGCAAAATTGTTTAGCGGGCCCCTGAGTTATAGCGGAAACTGGTTCCTTTGCCCATATTTTGTACAACTTGGATAATCGTATATTGTACTCGGTGGCCACCTGAACGGGTCGTTCAAACCCGTGCAACGATATTATTTTTTTCGTCATCGGCGGTAAGATAAGTTGGAATTCTCATATATATTTGAAAACAAATTTTTAAAAAAAATTATAGTGGAAATTACATGACAGAAAATATCGCGGTAATAACGGAAATAAAAAAATCATGGTAATAAGTATAGTCAGTAATCATATAATTTATTTAAATTTTCTGGGTTTTTTCAACGAAAATTTGTATTTTCTCTTTGGCGAGATCCTCGACAAAATCTTTGATATCATTGGGGGGTGTTCCTCGATAAAATTTCTTTGAGATGTTCCAGAGAGATACACGAGTGAGCATTATTTAAGATCTGATCGGGAGTACATGAGATCATATCAACATGATCACGATAAAGCTGATCAAGTTGGTGTTGTGTCAGCAGAAATATATCATTTCCGAATTCGTCAATGACTATATCAAAACCTCCAATAATTGTCCCCGCGAATGACTTTCTGATCGCATCCTCGAGCTGTTGTTTATCATGGATGTATACTCGCGTGTGATGATACATTATTATAACTGTGTTGTTAATTTTTAATTACAAAAATCCTAAGGATTTTCATCTACGATTTCACATGAAGATAAATTTGCAATTGCTGATCTCGTAAATCTATCAAGTTATAAATTTGATAAACGAGTTTAAAATTTATTTTTGATATGCAACGATTATTACACGCTAAATATACTGAATTATTCGGTGTTTGTACTATCAAACTTCCAGGAGGAACTTGAGGGGAAAAAATATATAAAATATATCTTTGAGCTGCTTGATTTGATAATTCTGTATTCGCGTTATAACTTCCATTGATGATATCACATGGAATATTCGCAAGGATCACCGAGGTTATATCAAAGTTGCGCGGTGATACATGTCTACTTGTTCCATCTGGGGAATTATTCTATCAGAGATATTTATCTTGGACGTTTGGTTTATCGAGATATGGTACATCGGGTTTAAATCCTCTCTTCCACGTGTCATGTAACCGACCAAATTCACTACTGATTTTATCAATGTGCATTTTATTAAACTCGGGAATATTATATTCCCCAAATTTATATGCTGGAATATGTTCTACGCGTATATTAAATATTTTTGCAAATTCTGTTCTAGTGTTAACAACAGAATCTAATACATTTTGAATAGCTTGTAAATTAAGTTCTTCAATATCGGCTAAAATATGATTACATATTTACTATATATCTGATGATTTCCTCTGTCACGAAATTGTATACGACTATGTTCAATATGTATATGTGGTCAAAAAATCTAGTCTTGATTTCGTTACCGCCTACAGCCTTACCGAGGGTAGTTTATTATTTTTTGGGCTTTTTAGTTATTTCGGCATAGTGAGCGAACACTCAGCTCATGCTGTATGTGCGAAATTGCCTGCAGTTTAAAGTACCTAGCTGTGCATATCTGTCACAGCTAGGGGTATATAAGGACGAAATTATAAGACAGAAATCACATTACAATGTAGTCTTGTCGGAAACGCTTCCATCCTAAACTGAGCAATCTATCAGCTAAAAGAGCTGAAGTGGTGTGGTGAAGTGGTGTGCTGAAGTTTTGTGCTGAAGAAGTGTGGTGACGTGTTGTGCTGAAGTGGTGCAGTGTTGTGGTAACTGCGTGTGTGGTGCCATGTTGTGGTGACTACGTGTGTGGGCTTGTCTATGCTGACCGTGTAATGCCAGTGTATGGTGCCTGTGTATGGTGCTTACGTATGCTGCATTTATGTATGCTGTGTTTAGATGTATAGATATATGGTATTTATATATGATTGCGTGAGGTGAAGGTCACAACTGTTAGGTTTGACTCTGTGTAACCGGATGTACTTCCTGACGTCAAACGGACGCCAGGCTAGTAGCAAAATACCTCAGCAAGTAGTTTACATTTATTCATTTCAGTCTCGTCATATGGACGACGTATTATTTATTTAATATATTCTTTGCAATCTCGTTGTATGAACGACACCTGCATAATTTCATTCTACACAAATCTCGTTCCATGAACGAGAACTTCAGAATTTAGGGTTCACTATTGCATATATCTCGTCATATGGACGACGTATTATTTATTTAATATCTTCTTTGCAGTCTCGTTATATGAACGACACCTGCATAATTTCATTCTACACAACTCTCGCCCCATGAACGAGAACTTCAGAATTTAGGGTTCACGATTGCATATGTCTCGTCATATGGACGACGTATTAATTATTTAATATCTTCATTCTAGTCTCGTCATATTGACGACGCATTATCTTTTCATATTTGCATCTATCTCATTATACGAGCCTTTTATATATATTCATATTTGTAAATTCATTCATATACTTCTTTTTTGTCATTATGTTACTGAAATTCATAGTTCCATGTTAGGAACATTTATTTAAATAGATTTTTCTTATATTTTGTAAAATATTGGTGTCAGAGTTGATTTTTAAAATTGCGTTTATAAAATAAACATCTCATTAACGCAGTTGTGTTCCGTGTCTTCACTAATCCAGTCCCGACTCGGTCTATCTTGTGACATCCTCCAGTGGAAATTTGTCGACACATTAGTAGGAAGCATTAGAATATAATTATATATAGGGATATTTTTGTCCTAGTATGTTTATATATTTGATAAAATCAGCTTGTATTTCCCTGAAAAGAATATTTATTTGGGTTTCATTTATTTTAGCAAATTGTCAATTTCCTGATATTAATCCGGTAAAATCTATGTTTTCGTTTGTGTATGATATCTCTGCATGGTGATATGATTTCTTATCTGTGTTATAATCAGATAATTTAGGTTCCGGTGTACGTGGTTTTTCCACTGGTGGTTTTTCAGGCCATCGTAATATAGTTCTGATCGACGAGTTATATATATATATATCCACGGAGTACCCGGGAGAGTTTATCTCGATGGCGGCTGACAACGATGGTTCATGAACTGGTAACTCGATCTTAGATTCGGTTCCTCCTGCAATAGATTTTCTTCTGCGTTGAATTTCATTATTGATTTGTTTGATTTGATAACTCCCCTTTTGGAGATACACGGAAATACCGTACGGTTTGTTATTATTCGAGAACACAAATGTGTTATTGGGTGGTTTACCAGCGAATGAATTCGTTCGAATATTAGGCCAACTGTAATATACTCGTTATTGAGTCAGCGCGATTTACTTTATCGGAATCGGATTTGGAAAGTCAACGCTGAATTCATATTTTTTTTTGCTGTGATTGATATCATGCTTTTTTTCACTGGAGTGAAGTTCTCGACTATCCGTTGAAGTAATTATGTTGGTGTTGCCATCGGCGATGTCAGTGACATTATTATCAATATGATTTGCTAATTTAGACATCGCGTAATCGCAAATACCGACCATGGCTGAGAATTCATCATCGGATATTATCGTGTCATCGATGCTCAACGATATCATCGCGGATATTTACGAATACGTGGTTGACGCGGTATGGAATTCAACGGTGTAATCATGTAGTTTACGCTGACTACATGATTATATTTTTTTGTGATGATTCCTAACACTCCTGTGATTGTTGTCGCAGCGGAAATTCTAATTGGAACGACTACAGGAGCGATCATTGTCACCGACGATAATATCACACCGGTTTCAGCGATTACACCTGAAACCGAGTACACGATTATGTCAATTTGAGTAATACTTCTATGATATTTTTTTACTTTTTTTTGATATTCATTTGTAAGATCTTTGAGTTTAGTTTGTAACCTTCTGACTTGTTCGTATTGATACTGCTTGGTGGTCATTATTTAATTAAGTTGTTTACTTAAATCAACTACAAATTCTACGTACCATGTGATCGACGTTCGAAATAAACCAAGGTCAGTGGAGGTTATCCTGAATCGTTCAGTTGATTCCTTGTCTATTACCGCGCTGATAATATTATTAACACCAGCGGATGAACTCGATAATAAATTAAATTGCGTCGGTGAAACCAGGGTTAATCTGTTTATAACTTTAACCGGTAACATCAATAATATTATTTTGAGGGGTCCAAGCGAATGATGCATGAAGTATCGAATACACATTATTGATATTTATTTATGAGCGATTTTAACTTTATCAAGTGTGTTAATCATACGAGGGAAATTATCTTTGATAGCCTCATGAGTTTTTTTTTAATCTCGGTGATGGATGTAGTAATAATCTCTGCGAGTTTAATAGGAACCACTGCCGGTTTTCCAAAGAAATGATCAAGAGCGTCGTCGACCTTTCCAAAATTATTACGGAGACGTGTAAACTATTTATTTATATGTTCATCATATTCAGATCGCAGCGTTGTTAGTTTATCATCGATGGTTCTTACATGAGCGAGTTTCATAGAAACCACCGATGGAATTCCGAAGAAATCATAAACGGGTTTCTCAATATTGCTGCAAATGCTTTGTAAACCAGTAAACTGATTTATGTGAGCGTCATAATCAGATCGTAGTACTCTTAATGTATTCATCGACGATATATATTCATTGCGTAATGTTGTTAGATTATCCACGATGGTTGAAGAAAGAACATCGGGTTTAAGTCTGCCTTGGGAATCAAACAACGCAATTGCGCTTCGGTTACCCCATTGAGTTTAACTAAAATGTCTTTCAGGGAAATATTACTCGTTTTTAACATACCCTGTCGATCTTGAAATATAACTATTTCATCCGTGGATACGTATACGAGATTTAATGTTTCAGATAACGCCTCGGTGATAAGTTTCTCTACAACCTCGATTTAAGCACCCTAGTTTATATTTCCTCGTGAGAGAGATCTTCCCCAAATATCTACCATTATACATATAAGATCTCTTTAAACGTTATCGCTGGTATATTCATGTGTTGTTTAATGAGGGTGTTTGGTAGATTTTGAGATCGCTGTGAGGACATGAATTACTGCTCGGCCACATATCGGAGGATCGGTCATTGTCTGTGTGGGCAGCGTTAAATACCAAACAGGGACCTTTAAGCCGTGGATATATTTGAGAAATTCTTTACGCGGCACTAACCAATAAGAGTCAAAATATATAATTCCTCGTGGATCAATTGCGTACGCGACCCAAATGAGTTCCAGGGCCGGTGATATCATCGAGATTAATAATACCAATTTCAGGATTGTGTGGTTGATTTGTCAATTGATCTTTCATTGAAACACCTCTGAAATTCTTTATGGCGACTATTTTTTACCGCGGTAATTAAATCAAAATTTGACATCGGGGTAAAACTTAACTCAGGTAGGTTCTTGGGAGTCTCAGACCCTTTCCTAGATAAGTCCGGATCATCTCGGACCTTTTCCTTTTTTTGTATCAGTATCAGGTACCTTTCATCAATGCCATTCGAGCGAAGGGAGCAAATTCAAATTGAACACCAGTGTTTGCTTTTAGCGCCTTATTGAAATGGTTAAAGTTGAGTTTTAATCAATGATATTTTATTTGGTCCACCATTAGCAATCTGCTCTTGTTTCAAAGTTATTTTGCACCACACGTACTAGCATTACGCGATTGCAATGTCTTTGCATGACCGGGAGTCAACGTAACATTAACATGATTGTACGACATTTTTATTTGCATAATAGATTGATCTAATTGTTACATGTTTTCTACTGGTGCATCAGCGATCCTCATTCTTCCACCAGCACATTCGAGCATCATTGATTTATCACTGAGAATAACAGCAATTGCTCTAAAACCATTAGCCTAGCATCATTTATATGAGCTCGAAATAGTATCTGATCTGATTTACGATATAAATCCAAGTGTTCCAACGAAAAGCAATAAATTGGATACAACGTTGTAAAATCGCGTTGAGATATTAACAATCTAGCATCAATATTTAAATCACGTCCTAGGAAAGACATCAAATTATGATAGGCGCGTACAACTTGATTATCTTCAAAATTCATTTCTATATCTACGGATCGTTCTAGAATTCCGTTTACTCTCAATGAAACCTGTGAAACTCCTAATTTATCAAACACCATCGGATTTCTCTCCTGGTTGCCTAATCTCTTGTTCAATTGGAAGGCAACAAAAACATATCTAACAATATATCTGACAGAGCTGAAAATCCTTGTTGTGTCTTTATCTCCCAGGTGAATTTTCCTGAACCACGACCACCAGTACTATTTGTGGTTACGCACAACCATGATAACAACAATTTACCACCTGATTCCATAAATGAGACCAATCGCTGTTCTTGAAAAAGTGACGGAAGTGCTGTTGGCATCCGTAATGTGAGTTTTGATAGAACTACTTTACCAGGAGCAAGTCCATTTTCTCTCCATATTGCATCGTTATCATCACTTTTTCTGTTAAGTAAAACTGTATGATTTGCACCAAAATATAATCTTTTTAACATCTCTGCAAAATCAGAAAATATGAGAGAGAGAGGGATCACACAGTAAAATTAATTATTGTAGTTTAACATCGCTCTACGAGTTGCAAAGCCCAAGTTGTAATGTTCATTCATTGACACAACCACATTTGTATCTGCAGCAGCCCCATCACTTCTCACAGCATCCATAGTCATAGTTGATTGAATAACGTCTAAAACGAAAACCACTCCCCACAATCATACTCTGAGTAATATTTTTATCAGATACTCCACCCAACTCTGCTAGTTTTTGTATTCGCGGTTTGCTTTATTACTTTACTGACACTCGCTGAAATAATCTCAGTAACAGGTAATTTTACAGGTTGGATTATTCGAGGTTTTTGTATTACTCTCAATAATCTATCTTTGACTGTAGAAAAAGCTTTATTACGAATAAAATTAAAAAAATCTATCCCATCGAGATCAATAACAGTTGCAGTAGCTTTATCACGAATAAAATTAATAGCTTTCATCGATAACTGTTTTGCGAGTGGTAAAACTTTAGGAGCGATTCTGGTGAATAAACCCCAAATAAGATTTCCCAGTCCATCTCCGTAAATTACTTTATAAACTGGTAGTCTCGAATTTACAACTCTGATCTGTTGTCGGCGTTGATCATGTATAATCATCTTATATGATGTCCGTTTATCTAAAACATTTAATCACTGTGATAGTCGTCTATGATTTCATCGATGAGAGATCGATATAAACTAATATATATTACACCACCCTGAAATAATCTCTGACAGATATCAGTAGCTTCGTTAACTATCTCCGGGGAATTCTTTCCAGATCGTTAACCCCTGATGAGAACTTCCAACCGGGATACATCACCGATAATATTATTTGGGCAAATACCGAGACCACTTCCTGTAAACCATCTCCGTTATTTTGTGTGACGAGATTGAGATCAACGAGAGGATCTTGAGACGGTTGAGGATCCTCCTATTGTTTCGTCTCCATGTTATTTTTTGACGTTCTCCTATTTGTCTTTGACGTTCTTCTGCCTGCATTTCATCATAACCAGTAACTCCTTCTTCATATTCTTTATAATATTGTTCTTTTTTGTTTATACGGGCAATCCCCCAATTTATTTTTATAAATCCAGTCAACCCACTCATCACGAGATATATTTTTATTATATCCCGGGAGTAAAAGATCGGCTCTTGAATGATAGCTATTAGCAGCAAAATTACCAAAAGCGGGATAATCTTCAGGTTTTAGTAGTTGAAATTGTTTTATTAATTTTATAACCTCATCGGTAAATTTATTTATTAAAGAAATTCCTCTTGAAGCTCTACCAACAGTACCTTCCTGTTCTTCGACGGAATCATCAACTACTTGAGACTATGGTTGAGATATAGTGATCTGTTTTAACAACAGAAGGATACCCTTTTCCTATCGTCGTCATCAGTAATATCTCTAAATATTACCTGTTTAGTAGATATTGCAGCCTTCTCAGTAGCCGTAGTAACAGGTTTAAATAACTGTTCTGTACTAGTTACAAAATCAACTTGAGATTATTGTTGCGGTTTAAGTGTTTTTTAAAACGTTTATATTGTACTGGTATAAACTTTTTAATCGTGGCTAATCTCTCTCTCTCTCGAGCTAGTCTATAGTAAAATATGATTCTCCGATATTTGCCATTAGCAATAACATGAATTTTTAATTGTGGCAACCACCCGATAATTTTCACACACGTGTTTATATATATATATATATATATATATATATATATATATATATATATATATATATATATACAAGGGCAATTTGGAAGCACCCACTCGAACAATTTCACACACACATACAAGAAATAAATAGCGGACAAAAACATATATACAAGGCTCTAATTAACAATATAAGCCTTCGTATAAAATGGTGGGTTCGCCCTCGCTCTTTTATTGAATGGTCACTTTTTTATATGGGATATCAATTTTCATGAATTTGTTATTATTGATAATATTGAACGGTACTATTTTATATGGGATATCAATTTATTTTCATGAATTTGTCGTAACTAAAAAACACTAATTTAATGATCCAGTTAACAATGTTCCTTCTGCAGGAACATCATAACTCAATCAACAATTTAAATTATGATATAAAAATGATGCATTGCAAACCATGAACATTGATACCAGTGAAAAAATTAATTTACACTATGCACTGTTTCTTCACTTGTTTCATTTTATTCCCTTTGTTTAAAGATATATCTTTTTTGTTACACATCCCATGGCTTTTGCTTATGCTGGAATTAGTGTGATTTATAACTTGTTAATTTGGTATTATCTGTTTCAGGTGAACACCCCTAAGAAGCACATCATCAAGCATGTCTTTGCCGGGTCTGATGGAACATTTCTTACGACAACAACAGGGCGACTTCTTGCTTGTGGAAGCAATGGACATAATAAACTTGGCTTTAATTCAGAGACGTCCGTTCTCAAAGAAAGAAAACCACAGGACATTGGTCGTATCTTTAATTTAACATAAGTAAAGAGAAATAACAAGATAAAAATAACCATATTAATGTGCAAAGTAGACCATTAATAATAATAATAATATTAATAATAATAATAATAATAATAATAATAATAATAAAAATAATAATGATTTATTTATAGATTGTGACTCATTAGTCAAGGACTATTCTCCCTTGATGCCCTCTTAATGAGAGTATAACAAATGCACATTGTGTTAAGAAGCAATAATTAGTGCTTATATTAGCTTGTTTCGTATTAAAATACTAAATTCCATTATCTATTAGAAACACATGCATGCTCATGATAGCTCTTCTTAAATACTCTAATATTGTCAGCCGATTTTACATGTAGTGGAAGCTTATTCCACAGAACTGTACCAGAGTATTGAAAACTCTTTTTGAATTGCTCTGTTCTTGGTTTTGGTACTAGAAGGTTTCCATGTGAGATTGATCTCAACCGGTATTGTGTTGAAAAATGCCTGAATAAGTCCTGAAGATACTCTGGTGCAGTTCCATGTAGACATTTATATAAAAGAACTGCCTTGGTGCAGTTCCATGTAGACATTTATATAAAAGAACTGCCTTGTGAAAATCTATCCTGTCATATATTGTGAACCATTTGAGTTATGTAAATAATGCTTTTGAGGCATGGTCAACAGATGTATCTAAATTACACGTGCTGCTCGTTTCTGGAGTTTATAAATCCTGTCAAGAGATTTAGCACAGGTTCCCCATACATAAGAACAGTAATCCATTGTTGGAAGAATATACGATTTGTAGTATAGATTGCGAGTTTTCAAGGGTAAATATTTCTTGATTCTGCTGAGAAGGGCAATTTTGGATGACATTGTTTTACAAAGTTTATCAATATGGTCATTCCATAATAAATTATTATCTATGGACACACCTACAAGCCTTTCATGATTGACATTTTCTAATGGATGATTATTTATTGCAAGAGATAGTTTTGGGTTCCTTGACTTGTGTAGTTTTTGTGTCGTCCCCAGAATCATACATTTTGTTTTACCTTTGTTAATTACTATTTTTTGTTGTGCCCAGTTTTGGACTTTAATAAGGTCTGAGTTTAATCTTGTTTGGATAACTTCAGTATCAGAACTAGATGTATACAAGGTTGCATCATCTGCAAACAAATATGTATTTTGCAGCAGAATTTCATGATCAACAAGATTAAAAGCTTTCTTGAAGTCAAGGAAAACAATCCCAGTCATATGCCCATTATCCATTTCCTTCAGCCAAAGATCAATTAATTTGGTAAGTTCTGTTTGGCACGAGTGGTACTTTCTAAATCCTGATTGTTCTTTATGAAATAGAGAGTTTGTTTCAAAACATTTATAGACCTGAATGGCTGCATGCATTTCAAACAGTTTTGACAATACAGGTAGAATTGATATTGGTCTGTAATTTCCTGGATCCTCCTTTTCTCCTTTCTAAAAGATAGGTGTAACCTTTGCACATTTCAGTGTTTCTGGAAACTTACCACTCATTATACTTAAATTTATGATATGCGTTAATGACTTTGTTATTACTGGTGCAGCAATTTTAAGAATTCGTGGACTAATACCATCCAATCCAGAGGATTTATTAATATTATGCTTAATTAGCATATCAAAAACGTCCGCTTCACTGACATTAGCTATTGAAAAATAATTATCTTCAGGAATTTTAGCTCTTATAAATAACTGTAGAGCATCAAGTTCAATTGGGATGTTAGTCTGATTCTGAATACTGTTACTGGAGATGGTTATGAAGAAAGTGTTGAACATATCCACAATGTCTTGTACAGATGTGGCTATATCATCATTTTGCTTAAGTCTAGGGGGAAGACAACTGTTCTTGGGTGGGTTCAGCTCTTTTAGATGCTTCCACAATGTTTTGGTACTCTTACTTTCATTAATAGCCTGTTTATAGTAGTTCTCTTTTACCTTAGTTATCAGATGCTTAGTTTTATTCCTCCACTTTATATAGCTTTTCATGTCTTTTTTCTTGTGGAAATTATCTCTTAGGTGCCTAGCCTCATTGATCTCAGGGGTAATCCACTTGGGTGTAATTTGGTGTTTAACCCTTTTTGTTTTAATTGGGGCATGCTTGTCTAAGGCTGCATTGAACATCTGATACCATTTATCTAGAGCAGTGATGACATCAGCTATATTGCAGACTGATTGAAAGGGTTTGCATACTAAATCATTTAAGAACAATTCCTCATCAAACTGTTTAAAGTCAATGTATTGTATTTCAATGTGTTGCTCATTTTTAGATGATTTCGGAACATGTCTAGTTATACAGACTCGGTAGTGGTCACTGCATACACTGGCACATTTATTTCACTAATGTTTTCAGGTTTATTAGTATAGACATGATCAATGATAGTAGCACTTTTATCTGTTACTCTAGTTGGGGTGTTAATTAATTGAGTAAAGTTGTAAGTTTCAAAGTTACTTATCCATGTTAATGGTGGAGTTTTCATGTAGTCAATGTTACAATCACCTAATATGATAGTTTCTAACTCTTCCTTTAGTAATGCTTTTTGAATTTGAGCCTCAAATATATGAATCCAATCAGCTGTGGAACTAGGTGGCCTGTAAACTGAACATAAGAGTATTGGCTTTGATTGGGCAAGGGTTACTTCGATCCAGATACTCTCTACCCCAATAGTCTCTAGATCAACACGTCTGTTATAACTAATGGAACTGTCTACATAAAGAAGAATACCCCCACCACCCAAGGAGTCTCTATCTTTCCTTTCAAAGTGGAAGCCCTGTATTTGGAAAGCCAAATCATCAGTTTCATCGGAAAGAAAGGTTTCACATTGATCTAGAATACTGACTGATCTAGTTTGCTGTAATATTAACTTTATCTCATTCAGTTTTGGAAGGATGTGTTGAATATTTAGGTTGATTACATGCAGACCTCTTTTGAGGTGCCCAAAGACATGACAATTTTTTATCAGAGGATTGATTTTCAGACAAGGTAGTATACAATGTATTGTTTGTAGACTTGACAGATTTCTTTACATTGCCTTGATTCTTTACATCAACACATGAAGAAGATAACATATAAGATCCATCTGTCATACAATGACCACATGTAGTGGATACAGGAGAATATTCAAAATGAGACTGATTTACATGCATGCAAGAAGACATTGACATATTAAACACTTGGGGAACCTCAGAGGGATCAGTAACTTGAACAGTATCGCATAATTGTTTGCAAGTTAATAAGCTGCACTTTGTACACAAATCAGATAAGTGCTTAAAATCTGTTCACAGAATTATAATTATTACATTGAAAAGTATACACATATTCTAATGCATTTTGTTTTTGGATGTGTGTTGCATAGGCCTGTACATCATAGCCTTCTACCTATTGGTATGTGCACAACTTTTGCTTATGTCCTAGTTCGTTACAAAGATGGCAACGAATCTGTTTTCCATGCAGACACCGCTGTGTTACATGTCCGTGTTCTCCACAATACAAGCATTTTTCTGACTCATGCCTAAACCCTTTTATAAGTCTTATGTACTGGTCTATATTCCTAAGGAGCAAGGCAGTACCTCTGTTGGACAAGTTGATTTGGTCTCGCTGATATAATTGTTGGTTCACACGATTGTCTTTGAACAAGGTCCTGTATTGCGGAACAAATAGTATTTGGAAATTTTCACACAACATACTTCGGGTGTCATTAAGCTGAGTCATAAGTACATCCCTTCTTGGCGGTAGACCTGAGATGATTATTTTACACTCTGTGTTTTTGGACCTGATGGCATACAACAAGCTTTCATAATCATCCTCAATGCCCTTCAAAGATTGGCCATTACTGTAATTATTCCCACAAACGAGAAGAATTACAGTATGATATGGTGACATATCCATTTCCAATATTTCATCTGCAATAGTGTTAATCGATGCACCTCTATGGGTTTTTACATCAGTCTTATATAACCCTCTTGCTCTTACTCCTTTAAGTATTGATGATCCTATGAGAAGAGACTATATTGTTGATTTTGACAAGTGGGAGGTTCAGATGCATTGCTTGAACTTCTTGTTTTCCATGACTAGACTGACTGACAGTTTGGTGACTGCTGCTGTATTTAGTATTTGTATTTAATTTAGCTTCTTGCTGTGGGTAATTGGAGGTGGTCTTTAGAACAGTTTCTTCTGTGCCTGGATTTGATGATGAGTTTGATACATGATGGTCAGTGTTTACATCATATGCTTTAGCTACTTTTTGGTTCTGGCCATCTAATACCTGTAGAAGAGACTGGTCTTGTTTAATTGGTGTGGTTTCATCTATTTATGTGTATACTGATTTTTTTCTTATAGCTGGTTTTGGTATAGTTTGAGTGCCCTAACATGCTCTTGTGTTTTGTTCCTTTGACATGTTTGTGTATTGTGCTGACTGGGTATTCTGGCACACTTTTGTTGCCCCTGGTTTATCCATTTCAACACTGTGTAGATTCTTTGATTTTAGGGCAGAGAGTTCCTGTTCTAAACTTTCTACTTGGGTCTGGAGAATACCTATCACTACTAAGCACTGTATGGAGGTACAAGTCTGGTTATGGGTTCAATGGAACTCAAAGGAATTTGTTGCACCTATCATAAACTGGGGTCCTGGAGTTTCCTCCACACTGATGTCAATCTGGCTTATTTCATGTAAAGCTGTGTTACTATTAACTCTGTGGGCTTTAGGGATGGGTGCTGAAGCCCTTGGCTGAGAGGTAATTTATTGCAGTCTGGTGTTATCTACTATTTGATAAAAAGAGTTGATAAAATGATTGAACCTTTCTGTGTAGCCTGGCCCTTGTACATGAATTTTACCAGTTGTTATGTATAGAGTCACTGTGGTTGAATCTTTATCCATGGATTTATATAACAGTCCATTTTGGGAGTGTCAATGCTGGATGTGTAGATTCTCATCCAAGAATTTTTTGATTGTTGGAATTTGGTTTGAGTCAGCTGTAATTGTTATACTCTTCATATTATGCTTGAGTTTAAGAAAGTTTGGAACTGGATAGGAGTCAGCCATGTTGGATTTTAGAGGAAAACAATCTTGGTAAGTTAAATCTATCTCAAATGAATATTTCTCTTCAGTATGGATTGTGTCTATATTATTTACATCACTTAAAAGATCATCTTGAGTAAATCCTGAAAATGAATCTGATGACTCTGATTTGAAAAATGAGTACATCCAGTGAGACAGTGAAGTGGCCATATTTGTTTTACTATTCTTTTGTCTGAATATGCAAACATGCAGAACTATACTTGTATCCACAGACTGAGCTTACCAAGGTACCCTTACACTGTATGCACTGCCTAAATTAGTTACAGACTGAGCTTACTAAGTTACCCTTACACTGTATGCACTGCCTAAATTAGTCACAGACTGAGCTTACCAAGGTACCCTTACACTGTATGCACTGCCTAAATTAGTTACAGACTGACCTTACTAAGTTACCCTTACACTGTATGCACTGCCTAAATTAGTTACAGACTGAGCTTACCAAGGTACCCTTAAACTGTATGCACTGCCTAAATTAGTTACAGACTGAGCTTACTAAGGTACCCTTACACTGTATGCACTGCCTAAATTAGTTACAGACTGAGCTTACTAAGTTATCCTTACACTTTATGCACTGCCTAAATTAGTTCCAGACTGAGCTTACTAAGGTACCCTTACACTGTATGCAGTGCCTAAATTAGTTACAGACAGCTTACTAAGGTACCCTTACACTTTATGCACTGCCTAAATTAGTTACAGACTGAGCTTACTAAGGTACCCTTACACTGTATGCACTGCTTAAATTAGTTACAGACTGAGCTTACTAAGGTACCCTTACACTGTATGCACTGCCTAAATTAGTTACAGATTGAGCTTACTAAGGTACCCTTACACTTTATGCACTGCCTAAATTAGTTACAGACTGAACTTACTAAGGTACCCTTACACTGTATGCACTGCCTAAATTAGTCACAGACTGTGCTTACTAAGTTACCCTTACACTGTATGCACTGCCTAAATTAGTTACAGACTGAGCTTACTAAGGTACCCTTACACTTTATGCACTGCCTACATTAGTTACAGACTGAGCTTACTAAGTTACCCTTACACTGTATGCACTGCCTAAATTAGTTACAGACAGCTTACTAAGGTACCCTTACACTGTATGCACTGCCTAAATTAGTTACAGACTGAGCTTACTAAGGTACCCTTACACTGTATGCACTGCCTAAATTAGTTACAGATTGAGCTTACTAAGGTACCCTTACACTGTATGCACTGCCTAAATTAGTTACAGACTGAGCTTACTAAGTTACCCTTACACTGTATGCACTGCCTAAATTAGTTACAGACAGCTTACTAAGGTACCCTTACACTTTATGCACTGCCTAAATCAGTTACAGACTGAGCTTACTAAGGTACCCTTACACTGTATGCACTGCTTAAATTAGTTACAGACTGAGCTTACTAAGGTACCCTTGCACTGTAAGCACTGCCTAAATTAGTTACAGATTGAGCTTACTAAGTTACCCTTACACTTTATGCACTGCCTAGATTAGTTACAGACTGAACTTACTAAGGTACCCTTACACTGTATGCACTGCCTAAATTAGTTGCAGACAGAACTTACTAAGGTACCCTTACACTGTATGCACTGCCTAAATTAGTTACAGACAGCTTACTAAGGTACCCTTACACTGTATGCACTGCCTAAATTAGTTACAGACTGAGCTTACTAAGGTACCCTTACACTGTATGCACTGCCTAAATTAGTTACAGACTGACCTTACTAAGTTACCCTTACACTGTATGCACTGCCTAAATTAGTTACAGACAGCTTACTAAGGTACCTTTACACTGTATGCACTGCCTAAATTAGTTACAGACTGAGCTTACTAAGTTACCCTTACACTGTATGCACTGCCTAAATTAGTTACAGACTGAGCTTACTAAGGTACCCTTACACTTTATGCAGTGCCTAAATTAGTCACAGACTGAGCTTACTAAGTTACCCTTACACTGTATGCACTGCCTAAATTAGTTACAGACTGAGCTTACTAAGTTACCCTTACACTGTATGCACTACCTAAATTAGTTTCAGACTGAGCTTACTAAGGTACCCTTACACTGTATGCACTGCCTAAATTAGTTACAGACTGAGCTTACCAAAGTACCCTTACACTTTATGCACTGCCTAAATTAGTTACAGACTGAGCTTACTAAGATACCCTTACACTGTATGCACTGCCTAAATTAGTTACAGACTGAGCTTACTAAGTTGTCCTTACACTTTATGCACTGCCTAAATTAGTTACAGACTGAGCTGACTAAGGAACCTTTACACTGTATGCACTGCCTAAATTAGTTACAGACCGAGCTTACTAAGTTGCCCTTACACTTTATGCACTGCCTAAATTAGTTACAGACTGAGCTTACCAAGGTACCATTACACTTTATGCACTGCCTAAATTAGTTACAGACTGAGCTTACTAAGGTACCCTTACACTGTATGCACTGCCTAAATTAGTTACAGACTGAGCTTACTAAGTTAGCCTTACACTGTATGCACTGCCTAAATTAGTTACAGACTGAGGTTACTAAGTTGCCCTTACACTTTATGCACTGCCTAAATTAGTTACAGACTGAGCTTACCAAGGTACCCTTACACTTTATGCACTGCCTAAATTAGTTACAGACTGAGCTTACTAAGGTACCCTTACACTGTATGCACTGCCTAAATTAGTTACAGACTGAGCTTACTAAGTTACCCTTACACTGTATGCACTGCCTAAATTAGTTACAGACTGAGGTTACTAAGTTGCCCTTACACTTTATGCACTGCCTAAATTAGTTACAGACTGAGCTTACCAAGGTACCCTTACACTTTATGCACTGCCTAAATTAGTTACAGACTGAGCTTACTAAGGTACCCTTACACTTTATGCACTGCCTAAATTAGTTCCAGACTGAGCTTACTAAGGTACCCTTACACTGTATGCACTGCCTAAATTAGTTACAGACTGAGCTTACTAAGGTACCCTTACACTGTATGCACTGCCTAAATTAGTCACAGACTGAGCTTACCAAGGTACCCTTACACTGTATGCACTGCCTAAATTAGTTACTGGTAGCACTTAGAGCTAGTATTCTTTCTTCTGTTCAATTGTATGTCGGAATGTTTCAGGAGCTTGTTAAGAGTCTCACACCATGGTGGCCATTTTGAATTCTGATTAACCGTGTTAATTGGAAAATAAACCACATTTTTATCAATAGAATGGTTCAGATTAAACTGTGTTACTATATTACATTTTTATGATAAAGAGAACAAAAAAAGTTTTTATAACTATTTACTCTTTCCGAAGTATACAATTTGATTCAAAGCATCTGATTCACTAACTTCTCTAATTCTCTTCATTATTGATGATGGAATAAAATATCCAAAAAATATGTAAGAGTTCTGTTTGGTAACAAAAAGATGCACAAAAGATTCTTTCATTATTATTTATTTTCCATTTGTTATGATAAACCTCTGGATTCATTTCTTCATTAGATACAAACATAATAATTGTGGGGAAATAACTCTACTCAACAAATATGTAATAAATGGTCGAGTTTAATTTATTTCCCCTTGACCAGTAAAACGTAATATATGCCATTCTCTGTAGTAGTCAGTAAGTTATAATTCTATCATCAAAGATCTTGCTAGGTTCATATTCATAGCAAACACAATAACTTCTTAATCATTTTTTTAATATTTGAAGTTTGAAAGAAAAGAGCAAATGTAACTATTTAAACCTGGCATTTAAAAAAATGAACTTTTCTTGAGACATATTTGGTTGATGCAGTTATATAATTTGTTTTTCAGGTGTATGATATTCCTTGTAAATACACATTCAGTCTAGTACGGCCCCTTATGAGGTATCACACTGTAATTTGTAGCACCTGGAAAAACCCATACTGCAGTCATCGACTGTAAGTAAATTTTTGACAATTTCTAATTCATTATTTCTTATTCATTATTTCTAATTCATTATCTTTCCTTTCAAATACAAATATGGTATTTTGCTGACAGTGATTGTTAAACTGAATATTGAAATGTTTTCTGCATTTTCTTGACACAGTGTTAACATTGGTGTCAGTTTGCACATTCTGCAGCATATGCACGATCTGTATGTCTGTATACCCTGTATTTACAGGATCTGTATGTCTGTATACCCTATATTTACAGGATCTGTATGTCTGTATACCTTATATATACATGATCTGTATGTCAGTATACCTTATATTTACAGGATCTGTATGCCTGTATACCTTATATTTACAGGATCTGTATGTCTGTATACCCTGTATTTACAGGATCTGTATGTCTGTATACCCTATATATATACAGGATCTGTATGTCTGTATACCCTATATATATATATATATATATATATATATATATATATATATATATATATATATATATATATATATATATATATATATACAGGATATGTATGTCTGTATACCCTATATTTACAGGATCTGTATGTCTGTATACCCTATATTTACAGGATCTGTATGTCTGTATACCCTATATTTACAGGATCTGTATGTCTGTATACCCTATATATACAGGATCTGTATGTCTGTATACCCTGCATTTACAGGATATTTATGTCTGTATACCCTATATATACAGGATCTGTATGTCTGTATACCCTATATATACAGGATATGTATGTCTGTATACCCTATATATTTACAGGATCTGTATGTCTTTGTACCCTATATATACAGGATCTGTATGTCTGTATACCCTATATATACAGGATATGTATGTCTGTATACCCTATATATTTACAGGATCTGTATGTCTGTATACCCTATATTTACAGGATCTGTATGTCTGTATACCCTATATATACAGGATATGTATGTCTGTATACCCTATATATTTACAGGATCTGTATGTCTGTATACCCTATATATACAGGATATGTATGTCTGTATACCCTATATATTTACAGGATCTGTATGTCTGTATACCCTATATTTACAGGATCTGTATGTCTGTATACCCTATATTTACAGGATATGTATGTCTGTATACCCTATATTTACAGGATATGCATGTCTGTATACCCTGTATTTACAGGATATGTATGTCTGTATACCCTATATTTACAGGATATGTATGTCTGTATACCCTATATTTACAGGATATGTATGTCTGTATACCCTATATTTACAAGATCTGTAAGTCTGTATACCCTATATTTACAGGATATGTATGTCTGTATACCCTGTATTTACAGGATATGTATGTCCGTATACCCTATATATACAGGATATGTATGTCTGTATACCCTGTATTTACAGGATCTGTATGTCTGTATACCCTATATTTACAAGATCTGTAAGTCTGTATACCTTATATTTACAGGATCTGTATGTCTGTATACCATATATTTACAGGATATGTATGTATATATACCCAATATTTACCTCAGGGCTGTTCTAGTAAAACATATCTAGGATGAAGGGAAGGCACTATTAGACATAATTTAGAATTAAGTATCATCATCTTTCATGTGAATTCGAATAATATGAGTGTCTTGGTAAATGTATACAAAATTGTCTTTCTTGGGCATTGTGTAAAATCAAACATTCCAAGGTGTTAAAAAGATTTTTCTTTCCATTTCAATTCATCTTATTCCAGCCTGTTTGCATTTGGAATCTAGCTTTAGTACGAACTTATATTTATAGGCTAAATAAGCACTCTTATTACGAATGCTTGGGGTTGGGATTAACATGCAGATCATGGTCAGTGACTTGTTTATCTAAAATGCCCTCATTACAAATCGCTTGGGGTTGGGATTAACATGCAGATCATGGTCAGTGACTTGTTTATTTAAAATGCCCTCATTACAAATTGCTTGGGGTTGGGATTAACATGCAGATCTTGGTCAGTGACTGTTTATTTAAAATGTCCTCATTATGAATGCTTGGGGTTGGGATCAACATGCAAACCATAGACATCGACATGTCTATGTAAAATGCCATCTCTTTTTTGCTTGTTAGTGGCCACCTCATATTTGGTTGGAACGGAATAAATTAGTCAGCATGGGTAATGCTGAATTCAAATGTTGATGACTAAATCATGTTTAGATATTATACGCCATGTCATTGATTCTTCTCATTTTTATTTCTGAATTAAGCTTTACCTAAGGAATTATATACAACTCGACACAATTTAAGATTCTATACAAACTTGAGGCATTATTAATTTGTATGGCAACTTTAGTCCACTTATATCTCTCCCTCGATAAGTTGTGCACAGTCAATTAAAAACAACATAGATCATATTTTAAGCAATTGTGCAAAATTCCAAGAAGTCTCAAAAAAAAGCGATGCCATCCCTGCTGGGCATTAAGAAAATTGCAAAGGGGGCTGACAGCTGTTCTGTTTCATTGTCAAATACGTGTTTTATAATCATGCTGGGACTAATTTGTTAATAAAGTACTATTGTGAAAGAAGCCGTTTTCTGTATTAATTTATTTTCAAGACGCCAAACCTCAAAAAAAGAATTATCATTATTCCAGCCGGTTACACCAGCATCATGTGTATGTAAATTTTGTAACTGCTGTTTGTTCTTCATTAATCTGTTTTCCTGCTTCATATGCATCCATGTTGCACCCTTCTGTGGCATACAAAAGCTGTGAACCAGACTAGCAATCAATTCAATTCGCAACCAAACAAAACTTCTTGTTTAAAAAACTATGGACATTTATTTCCTGAAACCATCCTTAAATATTGAAACTCATTTTTTTCTTGATCGGTTAGTACAATATTTATGCCGTGATTTCATTGCAAGTAATAGTGGAGCATCTTCTCATCTTTGAGGAAATCTGAATGCCAATTCAGGAATTTAAGTTAACTCCAGAGTTTGAAACTAGTTTCTCCAAAATAAACGATATCTGCGAAATAAAGTTTGTATTTCACTAAGTATTTTGCCTGGCTGCCTTTTCATTTTAAATACATTTTTGAAATAGGAAGCTAATATAAGGTAGTTTAATTCTATTTCGTTCACAATAATATTTATAATAGTTTTTGAAAATCAAATGAAATTAATTCACTTGATACACGACCCGGTGCGGCTAGCTCATGCACAGATTTTAACTTTTCTTTTTCTTACCATTGATTTGATACAAATCACATAATGTGATAATAAACAGGTTGTTAAGTTTTAATTCATTACACTAAGTCAGCAAATACTTCAGCAAGTCAGATATCAAAACATTGTCAGCATTTAATTAGTTTCTCATATAAATGCTTGTAGACATAGCTGTTACAGTAGATCGATGTATTTCACATTTTAATACAAGATGGCATATTGCAGTTATGATGTTACAATTAAACGAAACAAAAGGATAACACTAAAACAAAAATTCCACTTATAAAATAAACTGCTTAACTTGTATCTATTTATTAAAGTGATGCCTCCAGCAGACTTTAGTGCTGTTTTTTCATTGATTGAAATTTCATTGAATATTGTTATTTTCAGTGTACTAAGAATGCCAATTTTAAAAGAAAATTCAACAAAATATATGACTTTCTTTTAAACGTTGATAATTTTATTATGTTGATTGACATGTCCAGATACGGTCAGGTAAATAAGCATTATATCTAGGTTTCAGTTACTGCAATTTTCTTCATATTCAACAACTAGGAGTCAATTTTGAGGGATTTTCTAGTATAAAAAATGGGAACTGTACCTGACCCCATGCTATAAGCAGGTTCTTGAGTCATCAGGGAACACATTATCAGGGGTGTTTGGTGTATTGAGAGGCATGAAAATTAAAGAAGAAAAAGTCTTGACATTTTTAAGAAAGATATATATATATATATATATATATATATATATATATATATATTGGGAAAAAAATGAACCGTATTATTGAATCATTGAATAAATGTGAATATATATGAAAAGCATTCACAGCTGACTTTCCAAATGCTATTTAGACATTTTTGCATAACTAATACCAGATAATGTGTCAGATACATAAGCAAATTACTAATCATTTTGAAGTATAAAGTAAAATACTGATATTGACGTTATTGTCTATCGGTATAGTAACTATTTGGAAAAGTAAAAGTAAAATACTGATCTTGACGTTATTGTCTATCAGTATAGTAACTATTTGGAAAACATTTATTAAACTCTATTAGCAATGTTTGGCTGTATGATTACCCAAGAAGATTTGCAAGTACTTATACATTTTGGCAAAAACATATTTCATATAAGTTATTGAATGTTATTAAATTGTTGTTTTTAATTTCCTTGTGTATTCAGTAATTTAACTGTCGGCATCGATTACTGAGGGCTCGGAGCTTTGCATCTCTCTATTAATATATCGATTTCTGACAAAAACGAGCCTGGGTGGGTGTTCTGTAAAAATCAAAAATAATACTGGGAACCCCACCCCAACCTAGCTCACGGGAACCTGTACAGCGAAGTAATTAATTATAAGTTAAGAATGTATATGCCCAGAGAGAGAGAGAGAGAGAGAGAGAGAGAGAGAGAGAGAGAGAGAGAGAGAGAGAGAAGAAGAAGAACGCAGGCTATCTTAAACAGAAGAGCGTCAATTAATGGTGTAAATACAGCTATATGCCCAGAGAGAGAGAGAGAGAGAGAGAGAGAGAGAGAGAGAGAGAGAGAGAGAGAGAGAGAGAGAGAGAGAAGAAGAAGAAGAAGAAGAAGAAGAAGAAGAAGAAGAAGAACGCAGCTATCTTAAACAGAAGAGCGTCAATTAGCGGTGTAAATACAGCTACATCTTCAGGAATTTGGCAATGCGAGAAGTTCAGGGATGTTCTAATTATACAAATCTCCTCTGAGGTCCGACGAAACGGGCTCATTTGATTGAAATACTCAACATATAAAATTGCATTAAATCGACATAAACTTAAATTACAGATGTAAGAGATATATAAACAACTACGATATTCCTTCACTTACCAATATCATATATTTGTATATTTCGGGCTTTTAGAATATAATAATGGTTTTTAAAATATCGAATAATTTCACGATAGCTAAATAATCTATACTTTAATATTTCAGACTAATACTGCAATCATTAGTAGAAATATATTTTACTGAATTTAATCTAAAATGTCAACATATTAACTCTATCATTTAATGAGTATTGTATTTCTGACTTAACTATTACACAGTATGAAGTTAATAGCGAACATCGTCTTTTACTATAATCAAGAATATAATTAGAATTAAATAAGAGTTCTACCACAATTAAACTTTAAAATAAATTATATTAAAGAATAGTAAAGAAATATTACAATAATCCAATGTTAGATTAACATCTTAACACTATAAATGATTATACTGTATAGAAAATTATACGCAGACGGTATCGTACAAGTCTCATTTGAATTCCGCGAAACTGGCTGGTTCGTTCCAATATCACGGCGTTTTATACCCAGTCTTTTTGGACATAGACAAATATGATCATTAGCCCAAATCTTGTGTTTCGCCAGAATCTCAAAGTGAGGCTTCATAATATTTTACAGACTATCGACTGGGTTTAAGTACGTCAATTTGCTACATCAGCCTTCCTACTCATTCACAAAGTATCTCTGGCATTTGTTAGTCAGTAACCTTCAGAATTTACCGAATGTACTTTTGCTGACCCAAATATTCAAGAGAAATGTATAGTGCACGATATATTTCAGTAGAAAATTACTTTCAATATAATGTAATGAAACATTACTTTTAATACAATTTAGAGAAATTTTAAATGGTAATAATTTTACAAAAAAGTATGTTTCTATATATATATATATATATATATATATATATATATATATATATATATATATGTGTGTGTGTGTGTGTGTGTGTGTGTGTGTGTGAGAGAGAGAGAGAGAGAGAGAGAGATAGAAAGAGAGAGAGAAAGAGAGAAAGAGAGAGATTATGGTATTTAAATACTGAATTAATAATATTCGATTTTTAGGACATTATAATAGGTTTAAGAGAAAACATCCACAAAGCCATACACATGTGTGCCCCGTAACCAAGACATTGATCTTAGCAGCAGGGGGGGGGGGGCGAATCGGACAACTTTTTCCGACAAAATCACTTTAAGCCCTCAAAACGGAAAATAGAGCCTTCCTGCGAATCTCATGTTTTAACCAAAAAAAAAAGAAAGTCTCCATTTGGTAAACGGAGACTTATTGATTTCTTGCTCAAAACATGAGTTTGCGCGGTGATACTCTATTCGCGTTTTCATTGCTAAACCATAAAACGTCGCATCGGGTTGTGATAGCCCCCCCCCCTCTGCTTTACAAACAAACTAATCGCTAACACCTCATCTTGTAGATCAATCAAATTATTTGATTGGTCGGTGAGTCGGAAGTTTATTCTCGTTAGCGAATTATTATGGCATCGCATGTAGACAGGATTAAATGGGTTTTCAATAATTAGGAATCCTGGAGGAGCTGTTGGTGCAAACGAATAAAGAATATATCCCTGCTGAGCTTGATTTGATTGCTCTAGATTAATTTCATAGCTTCCTTCGATTGCGTCACATGTTAAATTGAGCGCAATCACCGCTGAAATATTTACATTATGCGGGGCAATATACCTACCGCCACCATCTGGATCATTATTATATTTGAGGAGGACAGTTGAATCTATTGCTTGTAATACCTTGATAACATTCCTAACAGATTGCTTTAGTTCCTCAGCGTTATATCCGGGAAACTTGAAATTACGCAGATCGTCTTCTGTGATATTGTAACCGGTTAGGAATTGTTGTTTATTCTCGCTGTTGTCATTGGTTATTGTTTGAATAATTCGTTCATTGATATATTCCATGTCAGATACAAGCTGATTTAATATTTCAACGTGTTTTCGCGATTTTGTTTGCCGTAGTTGTTCTAGTTGTATTTCACGTAACTGATTAATTTTATTAAAATAACCAGTGATGTCAGTTAGCGTAAATGAAATGGTAACAGATGAGTCAGCTGTTCTTTTAATGATAAAATCCCATTGCAATGTGTTTTTGTTGGTAAATATAAATCTATCGGCGATTTTTACTTTTCTTATATCAGATAAATTATCTCGATATCTGGGATTTATTTCATGATATGATTGTACGTCCGTGTTTAAGTCGGCGGTGGCTCCGGGTGGTTTTTCAGGCCATCCTAACACTGTTCTTAACGAGCTGTTATAGATATCTACAATATATCCCTCTGTGCTTATTTCGATCGACGACGAGAGCGTCGGTTCATGAAGTTTAATAGCTATTTTTGATTCCTTTCCAGTGATTGATTTTATTCTACGCTGAATTTCAGCATCGATTTGCTCAATTTGGTACGACCCAGTTGGTAACGAAACAGTTCCCACGCTAGAGTGCCATCGGGTTTATTCTTATACGAGAACACCAGTGCGTTTTTCGGTTGCTGACCGCCAAATGCAACCGATCTGATATTAGGCCAGCTATGATATAATCGTAATTTTGCCAGCGCGGTCTCGCACACTGGAGTCGGAGAAGGGAAGTTCACACTAAATTGTGGGTTTGTTGATGTTATTGATATCATGCTTGTTCGTATCGGGGTGGTATTGTCCGCGATTCATTGAAGCAGTTCGAGTGACATTATTGTTAACGTCGTCTTCAATTTCCAGTTTCAACATCGCGGAGTTATACAACTGGGTCATCGTGGAAAATTCAACATCGGATATAAACGAATTATCTATTGACAGCGAGATCAACTCGGATAATTTCGAGTATGCGTCAAATACCACCCTGTACCGAGCTGTATAATCGCTGAGTTTTTTCTGAGAACACGATGATAACTTTTTAGTTATCGCGGTGGCGACTGCCGCGATTGTTGTTGCCGCGGAGATAGCGATTGGAACTGCAATCGGAGCCATCATGGTCACCGTCGACAAAATAACCCCGGCGCTGGCCATCACACCGGACACCGAGTACACGGTGATGTCGATGATTGCTACGCTGCGTCGGTATTTTTTTATTTTTTCACGATAGCGCTCAGAAAGTGCTTTTAAGTTCGCGGAAAATTCTTACACGGTATCATATCGATATCGATGCCTTTGTGATACCTCTGGGACTATTATTGGTTCAGTTGATTTCATCGATGTCATTACTATTTTAAACCTGCTAGTGTTTTCAATTATTCGCCATCGTTAAGGGGTCCAGGGGTGGGTGTTAGGTGGGTAGATGGGTTGGAATGTCGTAGGTATGGTAGCTTCAGCCGGAAAAATCATCTACAAGTTCTAAACACCAAGTTATTTTTGATCTAACGGTGGAGCTATCAACCGCAACGACATTAAAGTGTTGACCGTTACTCCTGATAATTAACATCGCGTTGCCACCAGAGTAGGTTTTGCCGCCCGCGATCATATTAAATTGATCGATAGAGATCCACGTTAGCCTGTAGATACCTTCTATCCCCGGTGGACTGTAGATATCATAGCCCCCCGCCTCGCCCCTCTTCTAGAGACCGGCGGACAATGTAGTATAAACGTCTCTTATCCAATCCATGGTTCCATGATCGACCGTATACACGACATTTTTAATGCTTATGCGTGGATGCGGAATCTTTATCTTTTCAAAAGTTTCTTTTAGTTTAAGAATATCATTGTAAATATATTTGAGAGTCATCGTAGATGTAGCCGGGACACCAAAAAACTTATCGACGACGTTGTTAGTGGGTTTTTGTACCTTTTCAAAATTTTCTTTAAGTTTAAGAATATCATTGTAAATATCGAGATAACTTGTCTTGATTTCGTCAGTATTTATCATCCTCGCCGCCTCCTTGTTTAAAAAGAATGAAATCAGAGGGTTTTTAATTTCATCGAGAGTTTTTAGTTTAAGAATATCATTGTACATTTCGAGATAATTTGCCCCGATTCTGGTAGTATCCATTATCCTCCCATCCCTCTTGCTAAAAAAGAATGAAGTCAGAAGGTCTCTGGTTTTAAGCTGTGCTTGGTCTTTAAGATACAGGTCGATGTGAAAAAATTTTGTCGTGATATCTTGGGGGCCATACTCCCCAAAACACTTAGTAACAATTTCGCTGGTGAGCTTTTGTTCGTCAATAGCTTTTTTAACTTCAGCGAGGAGTTCCTGGTAGTCTTAAACCCTTTCCCTTTTTTATATCCTTTCCCAGTTACCTTTTTCAACGCCATCCCTGCCGCGGTACCAACGGCTCCCAACGCAGCCGCTTTCGCCACCGCTGGGGCAGCCGCGGCAATTTGCGCTGGTATTGCAGCTAACAATGGAAATATGCCACCTGATTTTATCATGTTGGCGACTGCAGCCTTTGAAAATACAATTTGAACCCCTCGCTGTTTCTTTAGCGCATCACTGAAATGTTTTATTTGACGATCCGTCATTAATATTTTATGTGTACCGCCGGACATCTGCGTTGGTTTTAACGTTTTTGTTGTTCCACATTCTTTAGCGGATTTTGATCGCAATTTCTTGACCTGACCATCAGTCAGCTTGACACTAACAACACTATATGGCATTTTATTGTAAAACACATTTATGCTTTCAATTGATCTAATTGTGAATCGTTTACATATTTTCCACTGGTGCATCAATAAGTCTCATTCGTCTACCAACGCCTTCAAGTAGCATTGATTTATCACTGAGAATGACAGCAACCGCTCTATAATTAGCAATAGCGCTACGAAGGACATTGGCTCTGAAGTGTATACCAACGACGGATTGCCTTGTTAAATCAAGATGTTCCAGCGAAAAGTAGTAGATCGGATACAAGTTCTTGAAATCATATTGCAATATTTGCAAACCAGTATCAACATTTTGATCACGGCCCATATATGACAGCATACGATGGTACACGCGAGCAATATGGTTTTGACCGAAATTAGGTTGTATGTCTTCGGATGGTTCCTGCTGGCCATTTATTCTCAACGAGACCTCAGTAACTCCTAATTGATCAAATATCATATGACTGTGCAATTGTGAATTCACTCTTGTCATATCCTGCAACGTGATAAATATATGACGTGGAGCTGAAACGCCTTGTTGTGATGCCAAGTTCCATGTAAATGTACCATTGATATTTGATTGCTTAACATCTGTTGTTGTTGTTAGCCAACTTAGCAATGATTTGCCACTCGCATCCATAAATGATAGTAGCCGCTGTTCTGTGGTAATTGATGGGATCATTACTGGCATCCACAAGACCAATTTAGTTAAAATGACTTTACCAGCGTCAGCATCTGGATTTGCAGGATCCGCTGGAATTCTCCAGATTGCATCATCGTCACTACCCTTTCGCACGAGTACTACTGTATGCTTCGCTCCATAAATAACTTTTCGTACATTTCTACAGAATCCAAATATATGATGCAACGGAATCGCACATGAAAACGATCTACGTTGTCCTGCCAACATTGCTATTCGTGTTGCAGCTCCTAGATTGTACTGGGGATCAGTATTTATAATCATATCCTCGATAGCAGCTGGGGCGGGAGGACCAGTACGATCATTTGGTCGTCGTACAATAAATTGAGTGTGTCCAGCAGTGTTTTTATTATCTTTTGCAAACATCATAGACGGACCTGTTGATCTTGTATAATCTTCAGAATATCTTGCTAACCCAATTATTGTTGTAGCCACATCAACATCACGTTCTATAGACTCAATCTTTTTTCCGTCAATGAGTTATCTCGCGGATTCAAAGAGCGCCATGATACCATTATTGACTAAGGCGACTTTGGTACCATCTGGATACGGTGCGGGTACAGCAGGAGTATATCATGGACTTGAAGTTCAATTCGCGATCGAATATCTGCTTGTATTGCATGATAGGAATAAAATTGATAATTGCCGACAGAATTGTCCTTGCGTACTTGGGCTTCCATATCTAACGCGGGATCGGCTGTTCGTTTAAACATTATATTAACATACTAGTATTTTCAATTGTGAAATTCTTTGTAATCACCGTAGTTTTTGTTTTCGTTTCAAACCACTTCCTGCTATCATGTTTGCGATATCATCTTGGTTACTGTTCGACAGCGGCGCAGCCACGGATGTCCGAGTCACCAAAGCAGCCAACGACGCTAATTTTTCTTCTACTGCGATATTTATTGCTTTGCTGACACTTGCAGGCATCACTGTTGTAGATGGCAGTACAACTGGTTACATTTTTTGTTGTCGCACCAATGATATTATTTTATCTTTCGCGGCAGAAAATACCTTTCCGGCAAGATTTCCAACAGCGCTGATTCCCTTATCACGAATAATATCAATGGCTTTCATTAATAATTGTTTAGCTAACGGCGCCACTTTTGGGGCCATTCTTGTAAATAACCCCGCAATGGTATTGCCGAAACCATCTCCGTAATATGCTCTATAAACAGGCAATCGTGAGTTCACCACGTAGACGCTTACGGGTTTATCATGGTTATAGTGTATGATCATCTTCTTATAAAACTAGTAGTTTTTCAATTAGTGATCAATCGCTGTAATAACCATGGGCGTCTCTGTGATTTTCAACTAATTCAGCAATGAGTTATCGATATACATCAATGTCCATGATACCACCGGCAAATAATCGTCTACAGATATCAGCTGCTTCATTAATTATCTCGACGGAGTTGTTTCCGGCTCGTTTTCCGCCCATAAGTACTTACAACCGTGATATATCACTGAGGATGTTACCAGGACATGTCACGGTTGCGTTGAAATCCAAAGGATTTTTAATTGAATATCCTTTTCCGCTTGTTTTCTTAGAACCGGCTTCTGCTCTTATGTCTATTTGTTCCGGGATTGGATCCTCCGTATAACGTGGTGGTTGTGGACCGCCTTTAACCGCAGCTAGAAAGTCATTATAACCAGGGTGCTGCAACGCTCTGATTTTATCCCCGCCGCGTTTCGCTAAATATATATTTGATGCCCAAGTGTCTTTGTTTTTTATAAAACTTTTAAACTCGTCTTTTAATTAATTCTCTCTTTTACCCTTTGGAAAATTTTCTCTAGCAAAATCAGCTAATGCGGGATCCGTATGGTTTCCTCTAATTTCATTTAATGCTGCGACTGTAAATATATTCTCAGGTGAATAGTCTTTTCCTCCAGCTTCACCTTGTTGTTCATCAATATCAGCTAATCGTTCATTTTCCCCGTTGAGTTTTTATATCACTGGATAGCTGTTGTATCCCTGCGTGTGTTTTTCCGGTCTCTGCTGATATCTTTTCAAGCGTATCAAGCAGCGGCGCCTTCTTTGCTCGTTCTTTTTCAGGAATATCTCCGTATATCGCTGCTTCAGTTAACTTTTTCACATCTTTGGTCGCACTTGTTATCGGAGTAAAGAGTTGTTCACTTGACACAGAAAAGTCAGTCTGCGCTTGTTGTCGTTGTTGAAGTTTCTCGCGAAGTCTGTCTCGAACCGGTATAAACTTTTTAATTGCTGCTAGCCGCTCTTGGGCTAATCTAGTTGTAAGCGATGCACCTACCATATATTGTTTGTGAACTGAGTTTTCAAATGTGAAACTATCACAATTAAAAGCTGAGTTATTAAAAAATGTACTATCAAGCTAACGTATCAATCTCCGGCAGGGTTAAACTGTACGACGCTATCCGCGAATGTTTCAGAAATAACATCGCTGGGGGTTTCAAAATTGTAATATCTGAGAACGGCGATGAACGATTTTTGTTAACGACGCGGCAACAACAACTACGTGAAAATGGAGGCGTCGCGGTGATTACTTGCTATTACAACCAGATCATCCAGTACGCACATAACTGCATGAGCATGCCCAAACTGATGAGTATTCTTTCAGGAGAAAATCCCATGTGACAAGTGTAACAAGTGTTACAAAAAACGCTAAAAAAGTTTACTGAAAGTCTATTTTTATAGTAACGCCACGTGATTAGGATACGGGTTTTTCCTCGTTTAATATTCTTCTAAGATCACGAACCTTATTACTAATTTCGGCTCGTTTTTGATACTCTTGGCCGAGCTTTTGACGTATTGCTTTAACGGTGCTAAATAGCGTTATAAATACATTAATGTCGTTACCGTACAACCAAGCATTGATGGACTTTTGAATTCCTTTCACGAGCCTGTACATTTTAGTTAAAACATAACGACCCTTACTAGACTGATACTCAATGTCTTCATATTCCGAGGTAATCCTGTCGCAGTCGAGATCTTTAGATAATACTATTCCACGATTCTTCAATTTTGAAATTTCAGCAATTATAGCATTTACATCGTTGATATCCATTTTCATAAAAATATAATATAATATATTTTACCTCTAATTATTAAAAAATATTAGGGGTCGTTTTTGACCCGTTTTTTGTGGACAGTACAATGCCGTATATATCTCCACTCGAGTGTTGTGGCAGATTTTAGGCATACATATACTTAATTAAGTTAATTAATGGACAGTACAATGCCGTATATATCTCCAATCGAGTGTTGCGGCAGGTTTTAGGCATACATATACTTAATTAAGTTAATTAAGGATGGTATATTCAATGAAACGATGATGGAATTTGTGATGTGATGGTGGGCGTGCCATGCAAGCCTAAGGGAACACCAAAGCATACATCTCCGAAAGGGAGGCCTAAGGTGACAAACATCATCTTAGACCGCCTAGAAGATATGCTTGGGGGACATCACAACATGTACTAATGAAAAGATGATGGAATTTGTGATGTGTATGGTGGGCGTGCCATGCAAGCCCAAGGGAACCCCAAAGCATACATCTCCGAAAGGGAGGCCTAAGGTGATAAACATCAACTTAGACCACCCAGAAGATATGCTTGGGGGACATCACAACATATACTTCATTAACTTAATTAATGGACAGTACAATGCCGTATATATCTCCACTCGAGTGTTGCGGCAGATTTTAGGCATAACATATACTTAATTAACTTAATTAATGGACAGTACAGTGCCGTATATATCTCCACTCGAGTGTTGCGGCAGATTTTAGGCATAACATATACTTAATTAACTTAATTAATGGACAGTACAATGCCGTATATATCTACACTCGAGTGTTGTGGCAGATTTTAGGCATAACATATACTTAATTAACTTAATTAAGGATGGTATATTCAATGAAACGATGATGGAATTTCTGATGTGAATGGTGGGACGGCACAAAGATAGCACAAACATGAAACGACGGGGCGGATTTTCTACGGCCAATCCAACCAATCAAAAGCAACCCAATTAAATTAACCCGGTTGCATGATTGACAAAAGACAACCACACGCCCGGGTCAATGGCGTTGGTTAGTTTTGATCGGTCGGAATTGGCTTTCAAAAGCCCCAAGCTTATTACGAGTCATAACGTATATAAGGTGACTAATACAGCAGCGTTGATTCACGGGCGTGTTATTTTATTTCCTTGAATTACTTATTAATGCTGTTTCACAACATTTAAATGAGACAAAATATTTAAATAAAACACTAAACAAAAGAATACAGCGGATAGATAACAGCGTGTAGTTACCGATTAGACCACTAAGAGGAATTTTTAATATATACCTGCAACTCTCACATAGTGATTTTAACCACGCCCACTTATTTCAATGAATGTAAAATCCAATTGAAAACACTAGTGTTTCATGCTCGTTCCGGCTGAGTGAATATGGGTAACGCGTTGGATTATAAAGAACATTTGTACTGAAAGTGTAATAGCTGAATGTAGATGGTCTAAGGGTTTATAAAAAAGCGACAATAAAAAGTTTTAGAAAATGTTTAAAGTTATAAAGGAAGTTTTAAGGCAGATACTGTCCTTTTCTTTCTTTATTTGTGGTCGTTATATCTTATTACTCCATTACAGTCATGTGTGCGCGCCCACACGTCAATTATACCTCTCTGCCTGTGAGAAAAGCAGACGACACAAATACCTTGACGGTCATAATACAAGGGACTTAATGAGTAGAGTGTTATGAGGGGTGGCAGACTTATCCATAAAGGATTTATCTCCCTTGAATCATTTCAGATGTATACGAATTTTATTTTATGGCTATTTTTCTTTGAGACGGCAGATCTAGTAATATTTTCTGCAACAAATCGTATTGAAGGCCTACAAATATCAAAATATGTACTGGCTTCATTTATTGACTGAAATATTTTCTCCTCTTTGGTTTCTGCATCAAATGATTTGACATGTTTTGCCCTTTTTGCGTGTTTGCCGGTTCCACCTAATTTTGCATTCTCACCTTGAATAACAACTCGTAAGCTATCAAATTTGTTATTTTGAGGAAATCCATCAACGTGATCAATCACAAATCCGTCTTCGATTAATCCGTAAAATGCTTCATAGATGGCTCTGTGACAGAGATATTTCTTCTTCCCAGCTGTAAACATCAAGTATCCCATATTATTTACCCATCCAACTGGTTTCTTTAGTCTGCAATTTCTAACAACACCATCACGGGATGCTTCATAATTAAGAAGCACTGGGTGAGGTCTGAAATCTTGTCTCATTTGTATAATAATACTATTTGTCTAATTTATATCTGCTTTAATTATAAATCTCTTGATATAATCTTGAGGGTTTTTTTATGATTTTGTCGCTGACGGAGTCATCGGTAGGATCAATGACTGCATTTTTTATTCGTTTGTCATAGTAGAGTTTTAGTTCCCTGTATCGTTTACCCCCACAAGCAAGACACAACTGCGATTTTCCCCTTACCCCAGCCCCACATCGGAGGCACGGAAGGGGGCCAAAAGAACCGTTTTTCACGCTTTGTAAATGATACCCACAGAATTCGCTTCTGCATGTTTTGTTACACGGAGTTGTTGATCCAATCATTAGCCACTTGCAGCGATTCATTATACTATATTTTTCTTTTTAAATACTTGCTTTAATTATATGAATGATGAATTAGAGATTATCAGCAATTAAGCATTACAAAAACGTTAAATTTAACCTCGATAGAACCCTCAAAGATGTGCCAAAACGGGCAATAACGGATAGAGCCCTGATAAATAAAATACGCGATTAAATTAATGAATTCAAACACGACGGTGCATCTCATAGCTGGTAAACATTTCTAATTGATGACGTTGTTGATGCCACCATGAACGACAAAAACGCAGCGTTGATGTTATCACAACTTGGCAACAAAAAGTATTTTTTCAGAGTGAAATTCATTATCCGTGTAGAATCAGGCGGTTGGATTATACGAGACAAATTTGAACCGATTCTCAAAGACAAGAAAACAGTCGTTGTTAGCCGTGATTCTAGCCCGGGTCTGTTAACTGGAATTGACAAACCATACTATGAACGAGCATATCCTGAAACAGCAGTTGTGTATGGGATATATCCGTTAAATAAAAAACCCGATATAGGAAAACTAAAACCAATGAAACAGTTGTCGCCGGCGACTTCATCGCTGAATTGTGTAGCAGCACGAATAACAGAACATTTTACAAATGCATCCCGAGGGAACAAACTTACCGATCTACGGCGTAGCAAAATAGCTCAATGGGAGTTAACGGTGAAAGACCGCGGAACAACTATTAGCGACATAGCAAAATTAGGAACGTCGCTGAGATTTCCAATAACTGTTACAACGATAACCGGAGAGGTTTTATACGAATCAAAATATAAATCAAAGGGAGCCCCAATTAAAATTATTGATCATAACGAACATGCATGGACGCCCGCGGTCACAATATTTCCACGAAACAGAACAATAAAGTATATACCTGACGAATTCTTAAGAGAAGAATTATCCAGGGATGGTTTTCTCGTTGAAGAGACACTATTCGATGCTATTGCGCATTTGAGTAAAAACGACCACCTGTCGGTGTGGTTACTTCGCAGCACTGAAAACGACACGGATACCTTTGATCAGTTTGTAAAACCGAACGGCGAATTATACCGCACTGAAGCATTTTACAACAAAATAAAAAAAAAAAAAAAAACAGCTTGTGGGGTTTTAACGGCGTGTGGGTGTGGCGAAGCCAACAATAGTGGCGAAGCCACCGATGAAATCATCGACGATGATGAACAATTATTGGCAAACTGTTTTACAATCCCGTCGGTTGAAGCTCATTTTGCGAGAATCAAAAACGCATGGAAACCAACACGCGTAAAATTCTTGCCAGACATTGAGGCTAGTTGTTTAGAATTTAATCATGCCGGTTTATGGAATAACAAATACGACAGTGATAATATCATTTCAGTTGATATGATTGCTTGCTATCCAGCGAGTTTTCTTGGTTATGGAGAGTGTACTGAGTATTTTAAACGATTTGGACACCCCGTACATGAAATGACTCGTGTTGAAATTAATGGTCTGCTGCCTGATTTTGATTTAACTGGATTCGCTGGTGTAGTATCGTTTGAATTTGCAGCAGAACTTCATCGCTGTTGTTATATTTAGATTGGTAGACACATGTCTGAAAAGAAGTGGCTTCTAATAGCGCTACTACGATTCATGATTGATACAAAAATGTTAATTTCGCTGACGGTCAGTGAAGCAATTATATCATATCGGAAACAAATTAATGTCTGGTTACCAACACGGGAACGTCTTGATAGTATAATTGACGAATCCAGAAAACATATTGATGCCGACAAAGAATATATCATTGAGTGGTCCAAACGGGTATTTAATCAACGAAACATCGAAGCAAAAGATCTCGGTAGAAGAATAATCGGAAAATTCACTCAGGGAGGAAAAAAATGCGACTATAAAAACAATATTGTTCACGCCTGATTATGGATAACACCGAATACGACTTCGTAATCGCGGATGCAGTATCCAAAAACATATATGTGGATCGTAAAGACGCTTTTTTGTCCGATGGAACAAAATTGTGTACAGTCGTTACTTACAGCGACGGTTCCAGATCCCCGTATACACATTTGAGGTCGTCGATGCTGGGTTATGCTTGTATTAATTTATTTTCAATGATAAATAGATTTCCTGACACTGCGGTTAGAGTTGCCGTTGATTCATTTTACATTAACAGCAAGTACAGCTGCGCAGCTGCTGAATTCACTAATTCGGATAAAAGTTGGGGATCATGGAGAATTAAAAAAGAAATGCTGCGTGAGTATTCTGAGTCAGCAGACGTTGAAATTAAAAGTAATTACTTACGCGGTGATAATTTATCAGACCGTTCTAATGCACCACCGATATCAGATCCAATTTGTAGATATAAAACAGTTTATGTAAACGGCTGTGGCGGGTCAGGAAAAACGACTCGGGTGATTGAATTATATCGAGGGAAAAATCCTACGGATTTCACAAATATGATTGTGCTGACACCGACCCATAGACTAGCGCGAGAGATAAAACTTCGAAACGTCGACGCTTGCACTTATCATAGTTTTTTTCGATACAACGGCGACAAATGGACCCCTGAACGAATGGGTGAAAAATTCATCCCTGCGGTTATTATTTGGGATGAGATATGTACGGTTTCGTTAGATGTATTAAAAATGTTTCTTGATTGGTTGCTGAAAAAGAATACAGCGGTGACAATGTGTGGAGATCATGGCCAACCACCACCATTTTTCGGCGCGGGTCCACATGATTGGTTAAAGAATTTTGTGGACTATTATGAAGAAATCGATAGCGATTACAGGTCGCTTGACTAACAATTACGGGAGGTCAAAGAATTAATTAGACTGAAACCCGACAGAATTCAATGTGAAATAATCAGGGAAATAATTCCTGAAACTCACATGGAGGAATTTTATGAAACGTGGAGACCAAATGATTTTGTAGTGGCAAGTATAAAGATAGTCAGAGACACACTTCAGAAAAAGTTGTTTGAGCTTCACAAAGAAAAATTCCCAATGCGCCCAGTGCCGCTGTATTATAGACCCTGTGAAACACGGCGACAGAATATTGAAGTTGAAATTCCAGGACAGCGCGAAAGACAAACACTAGTGTTAAATGATATTGTGCTTGTTGATATCAGTGTTGTCGAAGACGCATTGCGTGCTGATAAATCGCCATGGACACTGGGTTATGTAACGACGATACATTCCTCGCAGGGATTAACCATCGCGGATACAATTGTTTGGATTGTCGATAATCGCATTGAGTGGTCAAATTTAGTCTATCTTGCGGTGTCTAGAGTAAGGCGAATAAATCAACTTTGAAGAATTGTTTTCGATGATGACACCACAATGGCTGATATTGATGTTAGCATCATTAATAAAAAAAACTCTGTGGTTACAAACAATAAGACAAAACAAACAACGAGAATTTGACATTGATGCTGAATTAATAATCGCGTTGAAGCAACAATAAAATAATCACTGCGCGAGTTGCAATTGTATAATGCGTTGGCAGTATTTGGATAAAGATCCTCGCCAATTTACCGTAGACAGAAAAAATAACAGTCTCGGTCATGTCAGAAACAATGTGATGCTGACTTGTTTTGAGTGCAACAGACGCAACGGCGCTAGGTAAGACCATGCGGTGGCAATTGAGTATCGTCAGGAATCACTTGTAATTGTTCGCGTGTAAAACCCCGCTGAGGGGCAGTTGAATCCAATTTATAGATTGGAGGTCTACCAGTTGATCGTGTTATAGTAGATATGCTATGCGTAGTAACACTCCAAATAAGATCAGTAGCCCTTTTTTACCGCCTTCGAGTTCTCCTGGTTCATATAAATATCTCACGGTCATATTGCTGAGAATTGGCTGAGAAACACTATCCCGCTGTGGTTGTGGTATATACTTTTTTTTATTGCGTTGTTAGGTTTCATATTGATTGCTCTGGTATTCTCGTTATTTAGCGCTGCAACTACCCCTGGTAACCTTTTGACCCATTCACGGGATCGCTTTTCTTGGATGAATTCTTTGGCGTATTGATATCCAAATAACCGCTCAGCAAGAGTCCGATTAAATCGTTCAAAAATTGCCTGGTCGCGATGTAGTTCAGTATGCCCCCTGATGGTGACATTGTGATGTTTCATCGCTGATAAAACAGCGCCTTGAAATTCATTACCAGGATCAACTTGTAATAGATTTGGTCAGCGTTGTGGGCCTCGTCAATAAATCCTTTCAAATGCAGAAGCAACTTCAGGTGATGATTTTGTTTTTAGCGGTTCTGCTTGGTTGTATCGACTCGCAACGTCAACTACGGTTAGCGCGTATTTGTAACCGTTATCATGTGGTAAAAACAATAAATCAGCTTGATGAACTTCATTGGGTCCGGTAACATAAAAATTCGAGAAATTGATTTGTTTAGGACGCGGTAGATAAATTTGCCATATAGCCTGTTTGGATAACCAATTAACCGCACCATCCTTTTTCACTTTTGCGGCGTTGGCGAGTTTATTGATTGCAGCGTTACCCCTCCAGTACCCCCTCGGAGTATAATAAATAGATTCCATATTATTAATTACCAGCGCCCATCATCAATTTGCCATTCATAGCTGATTTTACCAACCACGAAGCCAATTTTTCTTTGAAAGATTTATCAGGAATAGCATTTAACGCATGAATTAATTTCACATCCGCGAGATGCATGTGTTGCATATTGCTGATTTTATAATATGCAACATCATGAGCATGACACGCCTAATCAATAGCGTTTATCGGATACTCGCCGGGTCGGGGCTGATTTTGATCATCAAGTCTGATATCTAATCGTGTCCCGGGGACACAGTAGCTATATCCTGGAAGGTGCTTTTCTCCGGGGTACTTTCCCATGGGATTCCAGGGAGCTTTGCCAATTTGGCTGCGATATTATCTCCTCGTTTTTTTTAAAAACATCTCCGGATTTCATAGAAACAAATCTAAACTTTTTTTAAACCACATGTTGCACATCTACCAGTAAGTGCTGATCTGTTATTTTTAGTTGTGATCGTCGTCACATCATTTGTGTTAGTACGCGTTTTACACTTCACACAATATAGATCCATAATTTATGTATAGAGATATGAATATAATTGATTTTTCAGCGACTAAAACAAGAGAACCAATTAAGCATCATGCAGCGCTACCAAACTCTATCCGCGCAATTATAATCGGGCCATCAGGATCCGGCAAGACGCAATTGTTGCTCAATTTTATAGTGAGAAGGATGAAGTGGAATAAGTTATATTTAGTTGCTCCTAGCATAGATGATCAACGATGCTATGAAGTGTTAAAGGATTTTAACGAGAATGCATCAGAAATTAAGGGTGAGAACGTCATTGATTTTATAACTGATATTGACGAGGCACCATCCGTGGATGACCTTGATGGGAGCATTAACAATTTAGTTGTATACGAAGATGTGATGTTAGACAATCAAAAAATCCCAGCTAGAATATTTTCCCGAGGCAGGCCGACGTGATATATGTCACTCGACGCTACACTAAGACTCCAAAAGTGATCAGAGATAACTGTAATATTCTTGCTGTGTTTAACGGCGTTGATACACATACGCTACGAAATATTTGGCAGACATGGTGCTCTGATATGGACTTCAATCAATTTAGAAATTTCTTTAGTAACGCTCAGTCAACCCCGCATGGATTTATAACAATAAATTTATATGATCCTTGGACACGATATCGTATCGGACTTGATCAAATATTTGGTTGAAATCGTAAAACCCGTAGCAGCAGGGGGGGGGGGGGCGATGACAACCCGATGCGACGTTTTATGGTTTAGCAATGAAAACGCGAATAGAGTATCACCCCGCAAACTCATGTTTTGAGCAAGAAATCAATAAGTCTCCGTTTACCAAATGGAGACTTTCTTTTTTTTTGGTTAAAACATGAGATTCACAGGAAGGCTCTATTTTCCGTTTTGAGGGCTTAAAGTGATTTTGTCGGAAAAAGTTGTCCGTAAAATGTATTAACTAAGCACTTTAGATAAGTCCCAAGAAAAGTGTAAATATATTGTAGATAAGTGTAAATATATTGTAGATAAGTGTAAATATATTGTTATGAAGAACGATATTGTAGGTTACTTGATGCAATTTCAATTTCAAGTTATTTTTATCCAACCCAATTTCTTGTTTTCTTTTAAGCTAGATTAATGCATATTTAATCCTTTGTACATAAGATGGAAGGGGGAAGGGGAAAGAAAAAAGAAAGGGTATAATGTTAAATTCATTTAGAAAACTTTGATTGTTATTAATTTTGTATTGTTAATTGCATACGTCATTAGTGAATAATGAGTGGAAATTCATCATTGATCTATATGAAGAGACCCAACAGAACACAGCTTTATGGATGTTTATTTGTGCGTATTATTGAGCCCTCGGATGATCACAATTGATTTACCAAGAGTATTGGTATATGTTGCCATCATATTCATGCTTTATATCCACCACCCCACCCCCGATGATTGTGTAAATAGTGATAATTATTAAGTCGAGAAACATGGGTGTATATGGTAGTAACAATTTAAACAATTTAAATCGGTCAGATATGGTCATGTTAGAAATTCTGCACACATATGATGATTCTGGCCCATATGACATGGTTCTGTACTTGTAAAAGCAAGAATTTATTCTTTTAATGAGCACGGACTTGTCTCCATTCTGTAGTTTTGATAAACTATTTCATTGTTGTAAAAGTACCAATCTATTCTTTCTAGCGAGCAGTTGTCTTGAGCCCTGGCTTGGATGTGAATTAAACATTGCCCAGGGAATCTACTTGGCGTTGGATGGTATTGTTTGCAACGTTTGTACCCTGTAACAGTACATCAAATTGCTTTATACCAATACCTTAAAAGCCATTTATTGTTTTGTATGTCATGAAAGATTTCCTGTCTTATGTATCAGCTTGTTTTGCATTATTGCGCTTAGAAAACATAACATAGGCTACATGATTGCCACCATCGGTCCATATTTTCTCGATGTGAAGTTGTCCATCCTCTGCAAGACCTCGAATTTGATCCAAAGTGTACTTGTGACTCACACCCTCACCCTCAAACAGGTTAATGTATTCTCCCTCTTCCAGCAGTAGCGTGAGATTGAGACCAGCTGAAACATGTTTAGGATGCATTCGTAATATTTTCGGTGAACTTGTAATGGTATCAGCTAATTATATCATAATTACATCACATCAGACATCTGCCACCATAGATACTCTTACTGAAATTGTGCATGCTCTTAGAAAATATATAGGTACTGATGTTTAATCCGACGTAAATACACGTGATGGATGAGAATAATTTGTAACCCTAAATACTTTTAATGAAATACACGAGGTAAATACACGTGATGATGAGAATAATTTGTCACCCTAAATACTTTTAATGAAATACACGACGTAAATACACGTGATGGATGAGAAGAATCGGTCACCCTAAATACTTTTAATGAAATACACGAGGTAAATACACGTGATGATGAGAATAATTTGTCACCCTAAATACTTTTAATGAAATACACGACGTAAATACACGTGATGGATGAGAAGAATTTGTCACCCTAAATACTTTTAATGAAATACACGAGGTAAATACACGTGATGGATGAGAAGAATTAGTCACCCTAAATACTTTTAATGAAATATGCGACCTTAATACACGTGATGGATGAGAAGAATCTGTCACCCTAAATACTTTTAATGAAATAAAAAAAAAAATACGTGATGGATGAGAAGAATTGAGGAGGGCTGTGGTAGGCAGAATTGCAAGCTGGGTAAAGAGGAATAAATATAGTCTGTTTTGCAATAGAGTGGACAACGTTTGAAACTTTACGATCTATTTGATGACTAGAGAACCTGATCAATATATATTGTGATTGTAGCTCTACAAAAAAGCCGATAAGGTTAAAATGAGTATTTAATAAATAGGTATTCAGCCAAACACATTGATTTTAAAGCTTAGTGTCAGAGAATTGTTAATGCAAATTGTCCGGTTTTTATGAGCTTAAGTTATTATCAAAGTAATCTACTTACGAATGCAAACTTCATGCTTGCATGTAGATCGAACCTTCATGATGACGGCACTTGAACCTTTGACTGAGAGGTCACGTGAGAAGCTGACTTCCAGTTTGAAATTGTCGATTTTAAAATTGCCTTGAAAATCTCGATTCAGTCTATGGAGGACATTCAAATATAGGTTTGCACAAATACCTAAAAAATATTATTGATGCAAAAATTCTGAGATAGTCATATTCATATTATGTAATAAATTGACATATAATTTTTTACGTTGAATATTATATTGAATAATTCATCGAACAGATTCAAGTTCAGACATAAACAAGGATCCTTTTCACGTTCGTCGAAGTTGTCTAGATCAACTTATTTTTCAATAATCAGGGTTTAGACTAAACAAAACACAAAGACAATCAATTATCCGAACACTAACTTAAAATATGTACCAATGGAAACGCCCGTACGGACATAAGGTGCATTGTTCGATACAGTTCTTCGAAACAATGACTATCTATGTGAAATCGACTCAAACATGAGGATTTAACGAATATGTACCAAGTTTAAAAGATTTTAGTTCACATACTATGTGACAAAGGATACTTTTAATACATAAAAAAAATACCTTATCTGTAAGATAATATTAATACATAAAAAGACCTCACCTGTAAGAAAATATTAATACATAATAAGGACCTTGTCTGTATGATATTATTAATACATAAAGAAGACCTTACCTGTTCGATGATATTGATAGATAAGGAAGACCTTACCTGTAGGATATTATTGATACATACAGAAGACCTTACCTGTTCGATGATATTGATAGATAAGGAAGACCTTACCTGTAGGATATTATTGATACATACAGAAGACCTTACCTGTAGGATCAAGATAAGCATTCAATATCTCCTCTTCATTCTGAGTTATATCGAATGCAATAAGTAGCCGGTCATCAGCTGAAGAAGAATAAAGCATGGAGCAGTGATTTAACTGAAAATTCATAAATATCGGATGATTTTCGTAAGATAAAAATGCAGTTTTGGATGTCGCACTCATTTTAACTAATAATAAAATGAGCTTCTAATTATCTTAAAGATCATGGTCTCCAAAATCTTGTTGCTTCCGGATCGCACCTGATCAGCCATAACCGGAAATGCGCAAATCTCTATTAAAATAAATATGGCATAGACGGATATGAAATAAGGTCTTTAGTATCCTTCTCTTCCATCAGGCCCCCACAGTAGTATATGGGGGCACCGTAGCCTCAATGGAAAATCCAGTCAAAAACAGCTTGGGCACATATAGCCTCAAGAATTATAGCCTCAATGGAAAATCCAGTCAAAAACAGCTTGGGCACATATAGCCTCAAGGGGAATTGAACATAGTGGGTCTATATAGCCTCAAGGGAAATTGAACATGGGAAACTATTTTGGGTCTATATAGCCTCAAGGGAAATGGAACATTGGAACTATTTGGGCCTATATAGCCTCAAGGGAAATTGAACATAGTGGGCCTATATAGCCTCAAGGGGAATGGAACATGGGAAATATGATTGGTATATGTAGAGGGGACTGTAGAGCGACAAGGGAAAAATGGTGGCAATGAAAGCTAATATCTTTCCGAGACCAATGAGTGGCCCTGAAAAAGGCCTTTGGATACTTCTTCTTCTTTTATTTTCTTCCGTTGTTCCACCACCTTTTAATTTTACCAATGATTCCCTTTTTCTTCTTCTTTTCTTCTTCGGGAATCCAATTGGGATGTCCCATAGCTCTAAACGTTTCCTGAACTCTCATCCATCTTAGATTGAGTAGATCAAAGTCCTCTTTCTTCCTTTTGTTCTTTTTTTTCCTTTCTCTCCTTAGACCAGTTTTCTTTAATCTGGATCTCCTGTTCTTCCATCACCATTCTCATCATTGCTTCTGCTTTCTTTAGTCTGTCTAGACCCCACTGCACATATTCCCACTCTATCAGATGTAATGTTTCTTCTAGAAAGCACCTGACTTTGATGACATGATCAGGTGCCTGCTTCAAGTCCCCTATTCTTATATATTTTCTTTAATTACGTCATCTTAATTTCTGGTCTTCCTCCTCTATCATACCTTCTAATAGATCTCTTGCTAATTTCAGTTGGCTTACAAAGCCATGGTTACTCTGAGATTCTTCCTCAAGTCTTTCCACTTGATATTATGCATCAAGGATCCCAAATCAGCTGTCTCGGAGTTGGATAAATAAGTCGAAATTCATCTTGATGTGTTCAAAATTGAATGGCTCCAAAGACAGACGATTGCGTATATATATCTTAAGCACGGACGTGAAAGAAAACACCCCTTACATTCACTTTTCATATTAGATACTATTCACAAACCATACTATATACTATCCAAAATCACACCCTATACTAACCACACACACGGGGAAGCAGCCAAAACAAACCATACTATATACTATCCAAAATCACACCCTATACTAACCACACACACTGGGAAGCAGCCAAAACAAACCATACTATATACTATCCAAAATCACACCCTATACTAACCACACACACGGGGTAGCAGCCAAAACAAACCATACTATATACTATCCAAAAGCACACCCTATACTAACCACACACACGGGGAAGCAGCCAAAACAAACCATACTATATACTATCCAAAATCACACCCTATACTAACCACACACGGGGAAGCAGCCAAAACAAACCATACTATATACTATCCAAAATCACACCCTATACTAACCACACACACGGGAAGCAGCCAAAAACACACCCTATTATTTACTATCCAAAATCACACCCTATACTATCCACACACACACACACACACACACACACACACACACACACACGGGAATCAGCCGAAACAAGCCCTATTATATACTATCCAAAATCACACCATATACCATCTAAATAGAGTCAGTGTTTATAATCACACTACTCCTCTCTCATACCCATTGGCAATTGACATAGTATTTCTTTTCTTGTTATTTGGGTAGCCCTGAGAAGGGCTGTTTTTTAAACTTAAAATTACACCTGGCTAATGTTGGCAACTCCCAGGTCTAGCCCCACACACACATCTCCTACTCCAATCATTCTCCTAATTCACTCTTGTGATTGGGAGCGCAGAGGGAGAATGATTGGCTTCACAATCCCAGTCTTCACTTCGAGGGATAGTGAAAACTTCCCTCTCTACTCTTCTATTTCGCAACCGCGGCTGAGGCTGTGGTTGTTGCGGTGGGGCTTGTGTCTGTAGTGGACGAACTGGTTCTGGTGAAGGTGTCCTCACCATAGGCTTAACTTGACTAGTTTGCCTCATCATGCGGTGAGGCAAAATTGACATTTTCATTTCCTTCTCCTCTTCTTTCTTTTTCCTCTCCTCCTCTTCTTTAATTCTGGTCTCTTCTTCTTTGGCTTCCATAGTCAGTTCGTCCAGGAGACGCCTAGCATTCTCCAGGTGCAGTTGAAGTTCAATCAATTTTTCCAGTCTATTCATCTTTGGTATTGATGCGTCAACGATGGGTTGGACTGATTGATTGATTAATTGGATTTAAGACGTTTTCGCCCATAGGGCATTTACGTCTGTTTAATGCCCCAAAAGGGCTAATTAATTGTTTCGGGGGACGGAATAGTGCCACGTCCCCACGCATTATTGCACAAGGTTATGCTAATTAATTGAATCCAACCGTCGAAAGCAGAAGAGGTAAAGGCGGAACGAGACTGCATTGGAAGGAAGGTGATATACCCAATAATTTAATCCCCCGAATATAATTTAGAATAATTGGTTGGGTAGGGACAATTGGAATGGGGTGCAGTATTAAATACTGTCAGACTTGTCTATTTCCCGGAGGAATAATAGGATCAGTTCTGTAGTTAGGTTGGGATTAGGGTTCGTGATACTAAGAAATGATGGGTAGGTTGTGCTCGAGCCTATTTTAATAAGAGAGCTTGCAAGTTTATTTCTTGCTACTCTATATGCTGGGCACACATTAAAAACATGTGATAGATCTTCTAATTGATTGCATGATTGGCAAGAAGTATTTCTTCCAGGTTGGATTTACTGTATTTGCCCATACTTCCGGCTAGTAGAGTTTTTCCTGTTTTGATGCGATTGAAGATTCTTTCGAGATGTGTATGTTTAATCTCTGCTCCAATAATATTCCTGGATACTTGGTTTTGGATAGAGTATAGTTTACGTCCTTTCTGGCTTGAATCCCATTGTTGTTGCCATTTTGACATGATTCTTTTGGTAATGACATTATATAATTCTGTTACTGAGTACTCTATATATTCAATTTCCACGTTGTTGAGGCTATTTTTTGCAGGACGGTGAGCTTGATCGTTTCCAAACAGATCTATATGAGATGGGACCCACATAAATTCAATTGTTTGGTTAAGGTTAGCAAGATCATTGACAGTTAGCCTAGTTAGCTTTTGATAGTTGCCACGCCCTTTTGAACATCCAGATTCAAGTGTTTTTAGGACACTTAAAGAATCACTGATGATGAGTGATTTGGGAAATTTATTAATTTTGATCAGATTCAGTGCCTCTAAGATAGCCCAAAATTCCGTGGTGTAGATGGAACATTGGTCCGGAAGTCGCCTCCCTATTGTTATATTTAACTCTGGAATGGTGACTGCTGCAGTTGTTCTATCTGGATCTTTTGATTTGGATCCATCAGTGTATAATTTGGTATAATCCTTGTAGTTGACTTCTAAGTTATTGAGAATTTTTGTTCTTATTTCGTTCGCCATTGATTCTTTAGGTCCAAATGTTGTGGCTTCAAAGTTAATGTTTATTGGTATGTTCATCCAGGGAGTATTGTCCGGATAGGTGATTTGAACAGCTTGAAGGATGTTAATGCTTAGTTCTTTGCTTAAGGTGTGAATCCTTTTCCCGGAAGGTTGGGATGGTACTAACCTCTTGCTAAAGGCTTTGTTGCAATTTTTAATTGTTGTTCTGGTGGGGTGATTTACGTTATGAATTGAGATTCTGACCGCATATCTAAGAGTTAGCTCATCTCTTCAAAGTGATAATGGCATTTCTCCAGTGATGATTTGCAATTCTTCTTTTGAGGTGCTTCTCAAGGTACCTGTGCAAATCCTTAGTGCTGTAGTTTGTATTTGATCTAGTTTCCCCAAAAGACTTTGTTTAGCAGATGCGTATACTTGACATCCGTAGTCCAGTTTGGATCTAATAAGGGCCCTGTAGATCATCAGAAGAGTTTTTTGGTTAGATCCCCATTTTAATCCTTTGATATTTTTCATGAGGGAAATGTCTTTTTTGCATCTGCGGATCAGATCTTGGATGTGGTACTTCCATATTAGGTATTGATCGAATGCCATACCCAGGAATTTGATTGTTGTTTCAAATTTAATTAACTCCCCTTGAATGTATTGCTTTGGTGCTTCTACTGTTTTCTTTTGATTTGGCGAAAAAATTATACCCCTTGTTTTGCCCTCTGAGAGTTTGAACCCCCATTTGTCAGCCCATGTTCCAATTTTGTTGAGGCTGATTTGGAGGGTGTTGATGAGTTTTTGACTTGTTGGATCACCATCTTTTCGTAGACCGCTATCGTCTGCAAATTGCGAGAGGTCTACTTCTTTGGGATCAACGTTGATTTCCAGATCATTAATCATAATGTTGAACAGCGTAGGGCTAATGACACTACCCTGAGGTGTGCCGTTTTCCAATAGGAATTCCTCAGAGAGTGTATCTCCTATTCTAACTCTGATGCGCCTATTAGACAGGAATTGTTTTATCCAGGCATGCATTTCACCATTTATACCGTAGTGTTTAAGTTTGGCTATAAGGCCATTGGTCCAAACCAAGTCGAATGCCTTTTCAAGGTCTAGAAATATTGCAGTCAAGTGTCGATTTTTTTTCCTTTTATTGTGAAATGCTAGTTTTAGTTGGGATTCAAGTCGGACTAACTGATCTATTGTTGATCTATTATTCCGGAAGCCGCTCTGGTTGTTTGATAAAAGGTTTTTACTCTCTAAATGATGTTTCAATCTGTTGTTAACCATAGTTTCCATTACTTTACATATGGTGTCCGTAAGGGAGATGGGTCTGTATGATAAAACTTCGGTTGGGTCCTTGTCTGCTTTTGGGATTGGTACTACTATTGCTTGTTTCCATTTCTTGGAGATTTGTCCCGTGATCCATGATTGGTTAATTAAAGCAATTAGAGCTATTTCCTTGTTGGTTGGCATGTTTTTATATATTTCGTATCCCATGTTGTCTTCTCCTGGTGAGGTTGACTTTTTTGGTTTGATTGCATTTATCAATTCCTATCTAGTAAAGAGTTCGTTGAGAGACGAGTTTCTGGGTTCTCTATCCATAAAGAGATGTGACTGCTGTTTCTCCACTTTTGCTCTATATGCTTGGAATTTTGCAGTGTGGTTTTTGTTTCCTGCTCATTCCTGCAAAGTGAGATGCTATCGCTGAAGCTTTTTCCATGTTTGTTATTGCTCCTTTGATATTTGGTATAGTCGTGCTAATTCCTTTTTTCATGGATTTAATTTTATTCCAAATTTGTTTGGAATTGGACTGTTTGATTATTAAAGTGGAGCAGTAGTTTTGCCACGATGTCTCTTTAGATGTTTTGATGATCTGCTTTGCTAATTTTTCCTTTTTTTTGTAGTCATCGAAGTCCGTTGACTTGCCAGTGTGCCTAAATCTGTTGAGGGCTTTCTTCTTATCCTTGATCGCCATCTTGCAGTTGTCATTCCACCAAGGTATGGGCTGTTTATTTGTAATTTTTGTTCCCGTGGAAAGAATGCTATTATTGGCTGCTTCCTTGATACACTGGATTATGTTGTTATTAAACTGGTCGATGATGTCGTCTTGTAGATCATGTATTGTCTTTTTTTCCAGTAGGGTCATGAATTTCGTCCAGTTTGCTTTGTTTAAAATCCATTTGGAAGTTTTTTTAATGGGATCGATTGGCTTTGATAAGTGTATGTCAATAACTATTGGGTAGTGGTCACTACCTAGTGTAGATTCTCTGTCTACTTCCCAGTTGGTGATTGCAGCCAATCTGGGCGTACAAATAGTAAGATCTAATGCAGACATGGAGCCATTTGTTGGTGATAGACGGGTTTTGGTTCCGTCGTTTAGTATGACAAGGTTTCTTTTGAGTGCCCATTGTTCAATCAATGAGCCTCGCTTGTCAGTATGATCACCGCCCCATGACTTATTGTGGGCGTTAAAATCTCCACAAATCATGCATTCTTTTATGCAGCTGTTTAACTGCAAATAGTTTTGTAAGAGCGCTGGAGCTGCTCCACCAAGGTCATACACGTTAAGAAGTTCAAATGAAAAAGAACCAACGTGTATATGCACTGCTTGATATTCTACAGCGTTTGCTGTAGAATTATCTTGTTTTTGGCTAGTGTTAGTACAAAAATAAGTATTGGGTAATAGGTCACTAATAAATATTCCTAACCCACCTCCCTTTAATCCGCTAGCCCTTGTCAGGTATTTATGTTTGGAATATCCCTTAATTTTTGGTTGGGATTTTGATGAACTGTGGGTGTGGGTTTCCTGAATACAAATGATGTCAGGTTTTTTAGTGGAATTTTGAATTTTAATTAATAATTCAGGTTTATTTATGTTTAAACCCCTGCTATTCCATTGCCAGATAGTTAATTTATTTTTCCCTAGTTTGTCCATTTTAATTATGATAATTATTACCCTATAGCTATTTCCTATTTAAATATGCAAATGTTTTTCAAGGAGATCATTTAGTAGTTTAAAGTACGGTACACTAGGTACCCCCTGGTAATTTGAGATTTGAACAATCCCTTACAAAAGATCACTAAGGTATTGTAAAATTTTTATGTGGGGAAAGGAATCAATCCCGCTATTAATGTTAAAGTTTATATTGTTTATATTGTTTATATCGTCCCCCTTGTTATTAACAGTACTAGTTGATAATTCGTTAGTTTTTTGCACGTTAGGATTTGTAGTACTGGTTTCTCTATTTCTATTATTTTGAACAAAATTTTTTATCTCCGACGAAGTCAGTTTATTTTGTTTTAGGTTTTTTGAGGGCATAGATGAGGGCTGGGGTAATAGTGGATTCTTACCCTTTTGAGTTAGTTTTTTAGTTTTTGATATAGCAGTGATGCTTGGTGCTGTAACATTTTGGAGGTCTTTAATGTTTGTTGTCTGAGGGTTTGCAGCAGTTTGTTTCTGTGCTACCTCAGAACTGGATTTGGCCAACTTATACGGGATGTTTTCTCTATTCATTATGGAAACTATTGTCATTTCCTTAATGGTATAAGGACAATCTTCGGCCGTTGGTCCGTGGGGTCCTTTACAATTGCGGCATTTGGATCCATCATGTTTACAAGGATCACTGTGATTACCACCACAGTTTCCACTTCTTGGCTTGTTTCTACAACTAAAAGTGTAGTGGCCCCACGATTTGCATTTATTGCAAAATCTTGGTTTATTGATGTAGTCTTCTAGTAGATAATTGGTTCCATAAAAATAAACAAGTATTGGAGCTATTGTGTAAAATTCCAGCAAATATTTTCCTTGATATATGATCCTTTGTAGATCGAAGTCGGGTAACTTGTTTGAGGTCGGATCCCTGTAGTGTAAGCTCCTGCCCAATTTCTTCATCTGTCAAATGGAGATACCTCTTTGGAAGCTCAAACACTTTTTGATATCCTTTGGAATACATTTTGTTGTTTGGTTCCAATATGGAATTAGTAACCAAAGTAGTTTTCTTTTCCTTCTGTATGATTACTTGAGGTCCTTTGTTGCCATTTTTTTCCACTCCAGGTGGTGGTAATTCAACGGAGGTATGTTTCTTAGGAGTAGTTTTGTTAGTGGAAGCTGTACTTTTGATATTATTGGTTACCGTCTTATGTGTGGATACTTGAATTTTCATTGTTCCAATTGATTCCATTTCCATATATTTGGCAACTTGTGACAATGTGCTGCAGCGCACTATGATATAATTTGTTCGTGGCCTTATTACTTCGAACGTTCCGCTATGTTTTTGTGTTAGTGCTGCAGCTATACTTTTTCCACTGAGATTGAAGGTTTTTGAGTTATCGCTTGTAATGAATACGGTATGTTCAGGGCTGTGGTACTTGGTACCTGCTGTCTTCTGATAGGCTGGAACCTTCTTTGCTTGATTTGTGATTTTTGTTTCTGGACCTTTCTTGTTGTCACTTTTTGTATGTGGTGTTTTTTTTAGGGTTTTTTGCTTTAGGTATGCCATTCATTGGGGTTTTCCCTTTACTCTTAACACTTGATGGCGATATTGGTGCTTTTCTTCTGTGCTTGGATGGTTTTTGTTTGTCAGTATTTGTTGAGAGCATTTTGATGTGTTCTTCAGTATCTAGGTCCTCATCAGTTGTTAATATTAAGTCTTCAATGGTGATTTCCTTTGAGGGTCCCGATGGTTGGCTATTGTGATAAAATGTTTTTTTCCCATTTGTTTCTGTAAGAGGGGCCAGTGTATTCAAAGGAGATGTTGATGTTTGAATTTAGGTTGTATTTGGAGAAATAATATGGTAAGTGAGTGGGTCAAAAAATGAGGGAGGAGTTGAAGGGGGCATTTGGGTTAGGTGGTCAAAGAGCAAGGGTGATAAGGGGGACAAGGGGGACATCTGGGTTTTAGTGGATGGGGTGGGGCTACATTTATTGAGGGGGGATGCGGGAGGGATTACGAGAAGGGATACCGGAAGGGTTACAGGGTGAATCGATAAGTTTTGAGTGAGGGGGATTGTACTGACTAGATTTTCATCATTTTCATCATTGTCAGTGTTAGGATTGGGAGTATTAGTTGCAACTAAATTTGAACCAGTTTCTTGGTTCCCAATTATGTTGTTTACATGTTTGTTGCATTTATTCATGCAGCGTACCATGGTGTTTAAGAGCCCTGGCGAGTAACACTCGTCGTCCTCATCCACGAGTACAGGTTGAGTTTCCTGTATCCATGTTACTGTTGGTTGCAGTGGGAGGATGTGATTTGGGGGTAAGTTTAATTCTACCAGTGCACTAGTACCACTGTTTGGTAATTGTTTGTCAGTCACTATTCTCTTGTTTAATTCAGGAGAAGCCATGACCGTGGAAGGAGTGGTAAATGTTTTGATAATTGGGGATGTTTGGTTGCGATCCAATACTTCTGATTGAAGATTTTGGTTCATTGGACTAACTTCAGGGATGTGAGATGGGATGTGAGATGTCACTTATAATTCTCTTGCAATTACATTTCTTGTTGTTATGCTAGGACTAAAGTAGCCCACAGCTTTTTTTTTTGCATATGTAATTGGTTTGTTAACCGGGGAGACGTTACCAATTATGTTACCACTCCCATTGGTGGTAGTATTGGTAGGGGTAGGGGTAGAGGTAGGGGTGGGAGTACCGTCTATTTCTTTGGCCATTTTGAGAAGGTTATTAACCTTTCTGGTCATATAGCGGTTAGTATTCATCTTGACCTTCGACCTTGTTTCGCGAGACATGGTGAAGTAAGTGAATATTGTTCACAATATTTATATACTACTGTAGATTGTACATTGTAGATTGTTGGCGGTTAAATCTCTTTGGTACAACTCCTGTTTGTTATCAAGGCCCAATTCTTTCGAGCGGTGACCCAGTTGGCTTTATAGTCGCTGTACACGTATACACGTCTTGACAGGAAGAATGCTTGCTATCGAAGCCAGACAGACGAGTGTTTCTTTATATATAGTTCAAGCGCGGACGTGATGGAAAACACCCCCTAGATCCAAAAAACTTACATTATGTCTATCATTACCAAAACACGCGGACGTGATGGAAAACACCCCCTAGATCCAAAAAACTTACATTATCCCTATCATTACCAAAACACATAGACTTAAAAGAAAACACTCACTCACTTTTATACTTGACTCATATTAATTATAAATTTAACAAGTTTTTTTTTTAAAAACCTTGTGCTTATAGACGCACTTCAAACAAAAGTAAAAGGAGACAGTGATTATAGACTCACTTCTATTTTTTTTCTAACTTCCTCACATACCATTAGCAAACTGAATGATTAATTCTTTTCGAGAATATTGGGTAGCCCTGAAAAGGGCTGTTTTTGTGTGTGTGTGTGTGTGTGTGTACGAGGAAGGATGACAATCTTTTATCGTCTTAGATTGCGTCCTCGTTTGGCTACACGATAAGGTCTGCTTCTTCGGAAAGAGAAAGAGAACTCTTTCGTGTCCACACGACAGTCGACAAAACTTCTGTCTGGTTCCTGATGCTGTTGTTGCTGTTGCTGCTGCTGCTGTTCTCTCTGCTCTCTCTGCTGCTTTTGAAGTCGATACTTCTCAGTCCATTCTTCTTTCTCTTTTTGAATTTCCTCTCTGAAGAGTTCTTCTATGAGGTCTTCCGTTACTTGTAGCATTCTAACATTTTCTATCTCTTCAGGCTTTGGCATCAGATTGTGTCTGATACGATGCAGAGTGACGTAAGCTTCGTTCAGCTTAGCTAGTCTTGAGCACATCTTCGTAAGAGGATGAGTCAAACAATGGATGGTCAGACTGGAGACTACCCCTGCTTTATATGGTTCAAGCGCGGACGTGATGGAAAACACCCCTCGACGGTTTAGGGTTGGAAACGTTTAGATAGTTTGATGTGAGGGATAGAAAGAAAAGTCAAAGAGCATTTATATGAATACAAATGTAAAACAAACGACAGACGCATTGGTTTTCAAAACACAACATTTTTATTCAAATAACAAACATTATTTCAAATAACAAACACAATTTTTTCAACTAACAAACATTGTTTTCAAATAACAAACATTTTTTCAAATAACAAACATTTATTTCTTCTTTAACACTAATACATTATCTTTGACATGGTTGACAACGTTGTGAATTAAATTGAGATTTCCACTGTTGAAATAACAAACATTTTTTTCAAATAACAAACATTTCAAATAACAAACATGTTTTTCTTCCACAACACTAATACATTATATTTGACATGGTTGACAACGTTGTGAATTAAATTGAGATTTCCACTGTTGGAAATCATTGGGCCTTTGATTTACACTACGTATCCTAGCTAAAGACAACAGATAGCCATAATGGTCACAAAACCTTTGATCTACTTTGTCATCGTTTCGAGACGAATGACGATCAAAATAAGTCACTAAATGTTCTAAAGAATATCCAAGACTGCGATGATGTAGATAATAGACACAATATTGTCCACACACCATAGAATCTGTGCTTTGTAATTTCACATTATTGAATCGTGTCGTCTGGGCATTTCTTCTCATAAAGTCAATGATATCATCTTCGAAAGGGGGTAATCCATACAAATCAAAATATTCCACACAACCCTCTTGAGGAAAGTAGACAGCTACCCAGTGAGTTCCTGGAAGATGACTGTCATCTGTGTTGATGACATAAGCTTGATTCTCTTGAGGTTTGCGATGAGGTAGTTCATCTTTAGCACACACGACAGGATTCCAAGAAGCAGTGTACGAACTACGGTTCAAAAGATAATAAAGTTCCCAGGTATCCATTTTTTCTTCTTTCTTCACAGGTGATGATAAGTCATCAATTCAATTCAGACTTTTTGTTTGAAACGGTCTGACAAGTAACTGATGGTTTGCTTCGTCTCCTTAATTTTGGCCAAGAGAGCTTCGATGCGATCAATTTCTCGAGCAAACAATGGAGGAGAGGAATGATCACGTAAGCCTTTATACCACTGATCTAACACGGCTTCTTCGGAGATGAGACTCCAAGCTTCGTTCAGATAATCATCCAATTTTTCTTCTTGACTCATCATCATACATTTATCGTGTTGAATTTGACTGGGATGATCGATTTGACATCCATAACAATCTTTTTTAATCATGTCCCTCATTTTATCTTCCAAGTGTTGTGCAAAACAAGCAACTAACTGTTGTTCCTGTTCTGGCCATCTGGATTGCATCATCACTACTTCTTCTTTTTGGTCTTGGGGATCTGCTTTTTCTGTAACCTCCCATTCCATGGATTCTCCACTATTCAAAGAAGGACAAGGGTATTCCATAGTGTCTAATAGTCTAGAATGACTTCTCTCAAACTGTTGATTTCTATGGTATTATCGAATTCGGCATACAGAATGACATTCACCGTTTCGGGAAGAGGTCCTGCAAACTGAAGTTCCACACGCAGTTGTCCAGATTTTATAGGGTGAAAATGTCCCTCGTCACTGCCTTGGTCTGGAGTGAAATCAAAAGCCCACAACGTGTAACCTCCTGCATAATCGTCGTAGGAAATACCGTGGCTGGTGTTGGTTCCTAACTGTCCTGTGGCTTCGTACAGTGACAAGTACGATCTCAAGTAATTCTTCTGGGCAAAGTTGGGTTCGAAGGGTCGGGTACACAAAGTTTTGCCATCGCGACTGACTTTGATTTTGGATACATTGCAGTGCTTAAACTGGAAAGGATTTTGATCGTGGACACCGTTGAAGGCTGAGTTGCTGACGATACCAATGAATAAACGTTTGGGTAACTGTCCTTGGAACAGATGATCTTCGATCTTAGATCGGAGTCCAGTGGCAATGGTGAAAGTTGTGACTTCCACACGTCGTATCGGATACTTGGCTGTTGTTGTGCTCAAAGTGTGACTGATATCATTTTCCACTTTAGGTAACACTTCCACACGACGCACGTATAACCTGGCTTCTTGGATGATGGTTTTGTATTCATTGGCATGAGCCATCAAATGAAAAGCAGCACTGCTACGATTTAGTCTCAAGCGAATATCCACCCCGTTCAGCAAATACTTTTCTTGAAACCACATGTCCAAATGCAAACGATCGAACAGTTCTAAACTACGTCCTTGCAGAATTTTCTTTCGACGCTCGTTAAAACCCACATTGTGAGGATCGGCAGGATTGTCACCCTTAGCTGCTACGGGCAAGGCTGTGTCGTTAAACGTATTCTCACCTACTGTATCAGGTTTCCATACCACGCAAGCATCTAAATGAGTGTTCTTGGCTTCTTTTCCGTACGTCAAGAGATTTTTGAGGTACGCTCGGTAAGGGTAAGTATCCATGCTACTGCTGACCAGTTTGTTATTCATGTACAAATCCACTTCACTGAACAAGGAATGCATGAAATTGTTGACGGGAGCTACTCTATCATTGGCTCTTGGATTGGTGTTGTCTGTTTTGGCTATTTTCAGTTTCAAATACAAGTAACTGTTGTTCAGATCGTGTAATCTTCGGGTTGGCCTTTGATTTCAAACTCGATGGGAGCTGAATCCGTCAAAGAGGAGACGGGATGAAATTCGACTCATTGGGCTTCTTGCATGGTCATCATCGTGGGTGGCATGGCAACGAGATCCAGTTCCGACTTGGAACAGGAACAAGAATCTTGGTGCATCATTTTTTTCTTTATGTGTTTTTACTTTTGATAATCAAATATGTCTAAGTCTCGATCGGTTCTTTTTTTCTTCGTCTTTCTAACTTTAAAGGTACGGAGACTTTTGAAAGGGTGTCTTCGTCGTCGCTTTCTACCTTGTCCTTGGTGTGTCGTCAGAGAAGCAGGAATGCCAGACTCGGTACCATTCAGGGCATTTATAGGACTTTCTCGTCGACCCAAAATCTCTTTAGCCGTTTGAAGCAAGACATTTTTGCCTGCTCTCAAAAAAGCTTCTTTGGGGTTTTGTTTGTCAATGAGAACATTTTGAAGAAAATCTTTGCCGTGAGTCAATGCAACATCTTTTAAGGCGTGCAATCCTCGTGTCACCATCGGTTTCAAAACAGGGACCACGGAACGAAAGGCTGATTTAAACATATCTCCTAAAACATGTCCTCGTTGTCGAGTGACTCCTTGGTACACAGGATGCATCACTTTTTCAGTTGTTTGAGAATCGTTTTTGAAAATGGAGTTCCACTGTGACTTTCCCTTTGGTAAATGGAATATTTTGTCCTAGTTCTCCTTTTATATTAATGTTGACACTGTCGAAATACGACTTACTGACAGGCAAATAATCAGGATGTACAAATTCACGGTGAACGTGATAGGTAATTCCACCTTCTTCGTCAGCGGCGACGACAGAATCCACTTTCAAAGGAATGACACGCAGTAACGGTACAGAGGTGTGTCCTACCACGTTGTACTCTACCACATCGGAGTACACAAACATTAAGTTGAGTCCTTGGTTCAATTCTACAGGGAATTTAAAATATTTCGCAACATCCGAGTTACCGTCTATGAGTTGTGTTTTTTCATTTCTCTTCTTGAGCAACTCGGTGTCTCCACCTAAAATAGCATACAATTCAGGACAAAAGGTAATGCCTATCATTTTATCCTCTGAAAATTTGATCATGAGACGACGAGCCACTTGATAGTACTCAAAGGTAACACTTTTTTTGGAGGGAAGTTTCTCCATAGCTTTACCAAACACAGCATTAAACCTGGTAGCAAGTGTAGTCACTAATGTTGACCACTAAAATAATAGCCTGGAGGAATGCTGATCACATGAGTGGACAGGGTTTTAGTTTTGGGTCCATCAGATTTCTTGGTGTCCATGCCAGTGATGCCTCGTACGTCTAAAGCTTGTTGCAATTGCTCGTCAGACACTTCTACTGTAAAAGTGTTTTGATTTTCGACGATGTTTTTTATATGTGTCGGGTGTATCATTTCCACTAAAGCCTCTTCCCAATGAGCATCTTCATTCAAATGCATGGCTTGAGGTAATTTAGCCGTGTAACAGCACAACGTGTTAAGAAACACCTCCATGGAACTGTCACTAGGTAACGTTAAGTAAAATTGGTTAATAGTGTTGTTCATATTTCCAATGTTCTTCTGTCCGAGGAGTCACTCGAGGTTAAAGGAGTGTCTAAAAGAGGATTGTGATTGGAAGGGTGACTGTCAGGAGAATGACTAACGTTGGACGCAAGACTCCCAATATTGTTACTGTTGTTCCCATTGTAAGAGTATTTCAGGGAAGGATTCGAAAGAAGATACCCGATGCAACTGCTGAGTAAAATGGTCCACAATTGTTTGTCTCCTTGTTGCAAACTCAGATTAGCAATGGCTGCACCAATGACACAATACACTACAAACATTTGACAGAAAAAGACGATTTGCGTTTTAGGGACACGTTCTCCACACCACACCCACAAGGGTTGCTTTTGTAAATCTTGCAGAGATGAAGTGGGTGAAGGTGAAGAAGTAGTCACTGTGGTCGCTGAAGCTGTATTGAAGGGCATGATGGTCACTTTTATAGTCGATGACTTGCGAAGCGTCAATCCAAGAATCAAAACTAGGAGGATATCCTTTCCAACGTACTTTGACTTCTTTGACACGACCTTTTCCTACTTTACGGGTTCTTCGTTCGAGAATGCTTTCAATGTCGTACACGTCGTCTTCTTTTTTGGTGACACGTTGTAACTCAGGCAAGTAAAACGTTCCTTTTAATACTTCTCCGTTCATGTCATCCAATTTATAGATAGTAGGATGACGATTGCGCACTCGTCCAGTAACACGAAACAATTCGGTGGTCCAGTTGGGTAAGTAACCTTCGTCGAAAGTGCGTTTGGTTTTACCAATGCGTACCCAATCTCCCGGGATTAACACTTCTCTACCTTTCTTGAGGACAGCCATCGTCCGGGACGTACCAAACAGACGCTCAAAAACAATCACTTCGTTGTCGGGTGTCACCTCTTGTGGGGCACGTCCAATGCTTCTATGGTAAGATTGATTGTAGGCTTGAACTAAGTGCGGTAAGACGTCGATGTACTTGAGAGTGTGTTGATGCGTAAAATATTTCCACATACGTTTTTTCAAGGTACGTTGAAAACGTTCCACGATACTGGCTTTGGTTTCAGGATTTTCGGTGGTGAAAAAATGAATGTCACGTTTCTTTAATTCTCGTTGGAAAGCTTGGTTCAGAAATTCGGTGCCTTTGTCGGTTTGCCATCGAAGAGGGTGACGACCACTTTGTTTCAACACCAGTTGCAAAGCTCGTACTAACTCTTCGCACGATTTGGATGCCAATTTTACGACCCAGGCAAATTTAGAAAAGACGTCGATGACACAAAACAAATATTTGTAGCCACGATTGTAAGTGGCTAAATGAGAAACATCGGCTAAATCGGCTTGCCATTGATGATCGATACCTTCCACTTGAGTGCGACTTCTGTGAAATTTTCGTCGAATGCGTTTGTGTAAAGTGTACGTCGCTTGTTCTTGTAACCATCGTTGTACTGCAGGTAAACGGAGCTTTTTCAGGCGAGTTTTGGCAGCACGATACAATTTCTGAATGCCTCCGTAACCTGCAGGGTGAGCTGGATCGTAGTAAATGCTGGCTAATACCTTCTCCATGGTTTAGGTTAATAAGTGACCCACTCTTCGAGGATATTGCTTTGGGTGAGACGAAATGGGGTTGTTTGGAAACGGTTTTACGTGTCCGATGTGCCACAGGAGTTGACGTCGAGGGTACTGGTAGTGGTGGTGGCGGAGGTAATGAGATAGCTTTGGTCTTCTTTTCTTTTCTCACCTCTGGTTTCCTTTCTTTCTTTTTCACTTCTGTTGAAGCAGGAGTAGCCATCATCTTTTTAACCCAAGTTTTGAGTTCTTCTCGTTGGGGAGTGGGAGAAGGGGTCAATAAGGAAGCGGCAATCTTACTCGGAATGGGAGTAGCAGCGGGTGTTTGAAAGAGATCATGGGGTTCTTCTTCTTCCTTGGGTACTGGTGGGGTGACGTCTGTTTTGACCACTGTAGAGGGTGAGGGTGACGCATTATTCTTTATTGCCTTCAAATCGTACAGAGTAGGTAGAGCTGTTTGTTCCACAGCTTTTCGATGAAAGAGTTGTAGTCGTTGCAAAAGTTGACCGTACTTTTGCGATTTTTCGGTTTCGGACAAATCGTGGCGATGCATCAAGGACTGCAATTCGTGTTGTAATTTGGACATCTCGTTCAAATCAGGATTGGGTGGTAAATGGGGGGTACGTTGTTCTTGCCAACGATGGTATTCCATCCATCGTTTGTAAAGAACTAAAGTCAGTTTTCGTCCTTCCATGGGCTTACAAAGGTTACGTCTGAGTTCGTGGTGTTCCATAAGTCCCTTTTATCTTCTGGAAGGATCATACATATTGCTACCCAAACCTTGGGGACAGCCCTTGGGACATCCCTTGGGTCATCCCTTGTGTCATCCCTTGTAAAAAACCTGGTAATATGCTGGATAGGATGCCGGATTTCGCTAATCCTCCCAACACAGGAAGAAGAAAGGGTAAAAATCCTCCGCGTTGCACCAACATTTTTTTCTTTTGACGGACGGGTATTTTCTTTTGGACCATTTGACAAAGAACGTGTCGATGTTTGGCTAGGCATTTTTTTCTGGTGTGGAGACAATGGTATCGTGCCTTTCAAGACATTCAAACAACATTCGCACACGGTATCGATGACATCTTTGGAAGCCGTTTTAATGATTTGCTTTCGCTTGGGTATAGAGGCTTTGGACAGGACAGACATCACGTCTCTGTGTTTGACTAAACGAGGAGCTAGTCCTTTCTTTTTCTTTCCCTTGGGGAGTGAATAAGAATGTTTTGTGCGAGGTGACATCTTTGCTTGCTCGTTCCACAATACCACTGACGTCCATGACTTGGAACACACACCATTTTATCTTTTTTTGTTGTGCCATCACTTGATTTATAAATGGTATCATTAGTTATAAATTTATAAATGATATCATTTATGGCTGGCATCATTTATAGATGGTATCTTTAAGAAGAAGTGAAAAAATCCTCCGCGTTGCACCAGCATCTTTTTCTTTTGACGGACGGATAATTTCTTTTGGGTCTTTTGACGACGAACGTGTCGATCTTTGGCTAAACGAGAAGGTAGTCCTTTCCATTTCTTTCCTTTGTGAGGTGTAGAAAAATGTTTTCTGCGAGGTGACATCTTTGCTTGTTCGTTCCACGATACCACTAACGTCCATGACTTGGTACACACCCTCTTTTATTTACTATCGCTTCGTCAAAAAGGTAACAATGTCTTTCACAAAATTGCCAAAGGATCCTCCTTTTTTGGTGACTTTTCTTTTTCTTTAAAAGACTACGTCTTTGGAGGGAAAGACGTCGATGTTTGGTTTTTAAACCTTTGGTGGGATGACGAAATTGTCTTGTTCCTTTTCCTTTTTGGACAGCAGAACGACGAGGGTGGTGGTGTGCACGTTTTTGAGGAGGCATTCTTGAGTGTTCAGCAGTGGTACAGAAAAAATACTGATTGACGTCGTGGTCTTCAAGTCATATTTTTATACTGGAATGCGTCGCCACTGATTATCTTTGCGTCGTATCAACTTCATGGCAGGTAACACACGTCGTGAAGGAGCTCGCAATGGACTCAATCGGGACAGTTCTTGTTTGGACAAATCTAGTAAACTCTTTAACATGCCAGATCTTTCTTGGACTTTGACTTTGGGGGCAGGTACTTTGTGAGCAGCTGCTACTGCCGCTAATGTGGACGAGGGTGTCACCGGTGGAGGAGACGTTTTGGGAGACGCAGATTTCCAATGTTTCATCAAATTAGGAAAAACGGGTGTCAAATTGGGTTTGGCTGGTATCACCCGCAGTGGAGAAGTGGCAGCACCTGAGGCTACTGGCAACGTAGTCCCTGCCAAACGTCCTTGTAGATCTTCTCTTACAGGCCGTGGTTGACGAATGTAAGGTTGTGTCATGGCCGAAGTGCCTTTTTTGCGGGTGACCGCTTTTTTCTGTGAACTTTTCTTTTTCTGTGTTTTGGTCTTGGCACTCTTGTTCTTTTTCTTAGGGGTTCGTTTGGCTTTTTTTGTTTTCTTGGGGTGAACTTTGGGAGTATTGGGATCCCATTTTAAAAGGGAGCGAATGGTGACACCTCCTACAGAACCACTACCTCCAGGTTTCAATATGATTTGCTTTTTGATTTGAGTGTCGATGCGAGGATCGGCCAGTTGCGTCAAGGCTACTTTGTTTCTGTCAAAAAAGCGTTTGGTTTGATGTGGAATGTGAATGATGTCTTTCAGTATTTGACGTGCTGTCACCATAAACCATCATAGGACTTCTTTGAGACTGGCTTCTAAGGCGTGAGCACGTATTTGTGGATTTGTTTCGCGACTGATAAAGTACAAGGCCCGAATCAATTTGATGGGACGATGAGACTGAAAGGACGTCATGGTGACGATGTATGAGACAAGGTCAAAATGACCGAGGTTTTTATAGATTTTGTTGTTGTTGTTATTGTTATGTCGACGACGAGGATGTGTACACGACAGGTCTTCCGTCTTGGCACCAGTCGTGAAACAAATGGGTACGAAATCGCTAATAATCGGGAGTGGTTGGTTTTAAATCCCCAAGTAAATAGGCGTGTGGAGTTGGAGTGGCATCATCGTACGCATGAGTCAGCCAAGGTGTTCCTAACTGTTTGGCCAAGACATGCACTTGCGATTTATCTCGAGGATTTTTAAACAAGACCACGTAATGAGCATTGAAATAAATTTTGTGTAATGTAAATGACACTGGCATTACGATGATGCCCTTTACGTGTAAAGTACAGTTTAATTTCTTCTTCGTCTTCTCCTAACATGTCGTCAAAAATGACCCAATGAGTTTGACTAGGGTCAGACACGATCCCTTCGTCTTCTTTAGCAATACCTTCCACAAACACAATGGAATCACCTTGACTTTCTTGCAAGAGACTGTATGATGATTGCCACTCTTTGTAACACCACACGATGCGCTGAGGTGGACGATCGATCAAATGATGTTTATGTTCAATCAAACGTTTGACAAATTTGGTTTTGCCTGAACCGCTTGGTCCAGCAATTAACATGTTAAAAGGATGACGAAGATACAAGGCTTTCCAACTAGCAGAATCTAAGTGTTCGTCAATGACTTTGAATGTGGAGGAGGAAGGAGTAGTAGAAAGAGCAGAGTGAGCCATAGTCGTGTAGTGGTATGACACTATTGACACAAAAACAGACAAGACAAGAGGTTTTTATACTTTTTTCACGACACGTTTATTTTCAATGCATGTTTTAAATTCGAACAACACGAAAGACAAAAATACATGAAAGCCAAATGGATAACAGGGATAAAATACATAGGGAAACGATCAAAGTGGCATATAAACAAGTCACTGTACAACATTGTTTGGGTAACGAGGGTGCCCTAGAGGTAGTGTGTTATGTTCTTATAGTCTCCTCTACATGGGGTATAGTCACATAGGTGTCCTCTCGAAAGTGTCTTTGCGGGGGAATGTCCATGACAGTTCTGTCTTGAACAGAGGGATTGTCCTGGGTGACAGATTCTTTTTCTTCTTCTTCTTTTGGTACTGTTACTAACACAGGATTAAAAGTGACTTTTCTCACTCGACGATGAATTTTAGGAACACAACACTTGGGCATAATGGGATGCTTCGCTTGTCCAAGCCTCAAAATCCCAACTTTTCCAGTCACGTACATCTGTCCAATGAGGGTGTAAATCACAAGCTACACACACATCTTTGTACACCGCTTCCGTACGTAAAAGTTGACGAATCTTTTTTTCTTGGAGAGGTCGAGACGTATCCAGATGAAAGCGTGACGCTTTTAACAGAATAAGTCTCTCGTGGAATGAACCACCATACTGTCTTATTTTTTTTGATAGGTAGTGATCGTAAAGTGTCCACAAAGAATCGACAGGTAAACGAAATCCCAGAAAGCAAGTCACTAAAACACACACTACACGTCGACCCCAATTCATAGGGTATAGTTCTTGTAATAAGTGTTCGTAATCTTTCACCGTGTGAATCTTCTCATTGATATCCTGTTGGATCACAAGTGATAAAGGTTGTGGCATAGTCGTTCTCTTTTATACTTCTTTAGGTCGAAGACCATCAGTGTATATTCAACACAGAATTAAATCTGCTCCAAAAGCGAAAGTAATTAATATAACGTGTAATTTCGTCACACTGCCATTCAGGGTAACGGTCAAGAAGGATCAAAACATCTTCAGATGTAAACGTACTAAATTGGAAACAGAGCAAAGAAATACCCTTGATCCAGAGAAATCTAATACTTTGGTTAATTTTTGTCACTTGCCTCTTGTGAATTTCACGACACAAATGTTCTACAGCCACCCATTGAGATTTTTCTTTAGCAAGACCCTGCCAAACGTCCTTGTAGATCTTCTCTTGCAATTCTTGTGGTAATCATTGAATATAATGTTTTAGAGAGGGCTTATATACTGGTCTAGGTTTGTTACACGACATGGAGCAGTAGTGTCACTTCCAATCACTAGGTCCCACTAAAGGTAGGTATTGACAATTCGGAGACCATCGAACATGTTCCAGGTAAGCGGAATCTTTCTGTTCCCACTCGTAAATGGATACACCACAACTGAAACACTTGACTTTATCCCCTTCGCCCAAGTAGAAAAATCCGGCTCTGGCTAACTTTTCAGGAGTTGGTCCAGGCAGATATTTTGGCCATTTATCTTTGAAGGTTTGGAATCGACTTTTAAAGTGACAGTATTCAGGCAAACTCGTCGGGAACGAATATTCGACTCTCCTCACTTCTGTTTGATGCAGGTACGGTGAAATTCCTAGGAGTCCACGATAACGTGTCGCACCGCTTTCGCATATGTCAGGTTTGACACGCACAGCATCACTTTCCAGGGTAGATATAGGGGTAGTAGTCATAGCAAAGTTCCCACGATATCCTGCTGAATCGCTAAGGTCACAGCGCCTGGCATCACTACAATCGTATGGTTCACCATCGCACTCTGTAACGCAATTACAGTGCATACCGCAAGGACACTTACAGTTTCCTTCCGGACAACTTCCGTTGCAATGCATGGGTCTTATCCATCCAGTACTTTTCACACTCGGGGAAGGTACATTTGTTTTACAATTCCCAAACTTGAATGATGTGTGTTTAAATGGATTCATCTTCTTTTTGCTGGGCCGTTGTGGTGACAAATGAACTATTGATCGTGGACGATGTCCCTTTTTATATGCTGCCCAATTTCGACGTGACCGTACGGTAGAGTAAAGTGATTGGGAAGTCGTACTGTTTTTTGGTACACGATTTGATAGACTTTTTACAAAGGTCGGCTAACGATTTGGTGTGTGGGTAAACGGACAATCTTGTGCGGTTCGTGGGTAGTCACTTTAAACGTTTCATCCTGTCCCGACTGTAAGGCTTCTTGTAGCACGTTAAAGTTCACCGCACGACTGGTGCGATAATTGAGAGTCAATCCTTTCACTTTACATTCGGTGTGCATTTCTCCTTGTGGGTCTCGGTATTCGTAGCCGTAATTTTTAGGACCACCACTTGCAAAACATAGAATCTTGTCGTCGGGATGTTCATCGGTCCAGGCTCCTAAACGGTCTCCTTCGATGACAGGGTTACACTGGTTCGGTCGGTGAATGTAGATGCAACTGTCCGTGTCAAAATACAACACACGATCTCCTAACAGTTCTAACACTTCGTACAATTTTAAGCGAGCGTGGGCTGTCACGTAAGCCGCAATGATAACATTTCCAAATTTGTCGGCTTCTACAAAGTCTAGTTCTTCTTCGTAATTGACTAAGATCAAGTCCTCACGAATGACGTCCACGTGTTTGATGACTTTGGTTTGGTCGTGAATCATCTGGAAGTAGCGAGACGGCTCGGACAAATACTCCGTCTTGGGTAAAGAGGGTCGTTGTGCCATTTTACCCCACAAGCAATTGAGCATCACTTTGGCAAACGATCGCCTTCCTTCGTTTTTCTCGATGTGGTCTAAAGTGATACCTTCCTGCTCCCGATATTTTTCTTTGAATATCTTTTGGTCTTCGGGAGTGTGACACCAGGAAGGATAACCACTAGCTTCTTGTTTCAGTTTTAAAAAGGCATCCACGTAGTCTGCAAAATTACCTTTCTGTCTCTCGTCTCCCTTGCGGTATTGTTGTGTCTTGTGAAAGGGGTAAATTTCGTACACTTCTAACAGTTGATATCCCAGTTCCAGAGCTTTAAACAATTCCACGCTCACCCACGTTCCTGTCAAGGCGCGTTCTTCCTGAGTGTGATGACAAGGTTTGTCTTGGTTGCACGTTTCGGCACATGTGCGACACAAAGGAAACATCAGTTTTCCTTGGCAATGGTGAGGTAAAACGGGATGGTACAAGTCTGTGGGTGGTAAGACTTTGCACTTGATCAATCCTTCGTACTGTCGAATGTGGCCCAAGTCAATGTGTTCTGTCTTCAATTCTGGATGCCCTACGGGAAAGTGACAATATTTGCACACGTAAGGATACAGCGAACACACGTCCAAGTATTTGATTTCTTCTCCTTTCTCCTCGTCCGCCTGGTACAGCAAACAGGTAGCATTCGTTCGTCCTCCGTACAAACTATCCCGAGGGTTCAGGGGGTGCACCAACTTGTCACTTTCTACGATGCGTTTAAACTCGGGATCGGTTTTCAAACGCAGATCGTACTCGTGTTCCCACATTTCCACCACCTGGTATCCTTGCTGTTCTAACTTCAAACGTCGCTGACAAGTAGTCTGGTACAAGTCTTCCATGGTTCGTTGTAAAAACTGATTTTTGGTGTTACGCTGAGGGTAGCATAGGGGACATCCGTAAACTCGTACACGATCTGAGGGTTTTCTAAGTCCCAACCATCTACCGAATACGTTCCGATGGTCTTTTCGCCTCCTTTGTTGCGAGCGTGTTGGATCCATTTGTCTGCCTTGTCGCACAAGTAATGGAGCCAGCGTAGGGCTTTGACCGAGTATTGACGTTTGACAAAATTTGTCGTTTGAGGACTGATGACCGCTAGAGTATTTTCGGGCATAAAGCGTTTTCGGTACACTAAGGAACATGCTTTGGCAATGGTACAAGCTTCTTTCAAAGGATCGATCCCTCCGTACTCCATGAACAATTCTCGAAATTTTCCACAGCAGCGTCGTAAAATGTCCACGTCAGATCGACAGTACTTTAACATTTCTTCTTGAAAGTCAAAGGGGTCCGAGGCGTGAGTCTGGTACCAAGCATGGAAAGCTTCTCGTTTTTCGGTGCGCATGTTGTCGGGGTCGTAGTCGTCAGCCTCAGGCAAATGGGGTAGAACGGCATGTTAATTGGCTTCGGTATTAAAAAAGTGTGGAAAATAACCTTTGGCCATTTCTGTCATTCCAAACGTTTTAGGCATGCGGCTCAAAGGCATGGCCAAGTAACACATCGAATCTTTAAACTGAACTTGTCCTACTTGCATAGAAATGATTTTGGCTCCGTTCAAAGTCACTTGAGGTTGTTCGGTACTTTGTTCCGCATAGTATCTAAGCAGAAATTGCCCATCGTATCCCGAGCAATTGTGAGCCATGACCGTGGCGTAGTGATGACAATCGCCGTAACGTTCGATGTCTTCTGGACTCCACGTTTCGTCGATGGGGTTTAGGATCCATTGGGCAAAATCGGCTAGCGTGTTTGGTCCTCGAAAGATTTTTTCACGTCCTCCAGGAATCTTGCTGCAGTGAGGGCAATGACTAAAGATAGGTTCTTGGATACACTTCACGCACGCTCGATGAGTCACGCAGAAATTGGGAATGTGAATACCAGTCTCTTGCATGCGTTCGAAATCAAAAAAGATAAAACTCCCTGTCTTATGGGTATCTTCTGGTCGGGGTTGATATTTTTGAATGAAGCATTTGTGCTCCAAGTCCACGATTTGGTGACAAATGTGACATCGTTTCTTCCTTCGACAAACGTGAAACTTGGCACTATTGGTACGTATGCTTTGTCCACAAGTAGGGCACAATCTCAGAAGCTGACAAGCACTTTTCTGCTGTGAACCATGCATCTTCAAATGTTGTTGGTAACAGGTAGGACTGACAAAAGTGCGCTGACACACAGGGCAATGCACTCTTTCTTTTCCTTTGTCCAGACAAGGTTGTGAGGCCAAACATCCCTCACATTTTGATCCACAATGTTTGTGTTGTTCTCGATTGTTATAACCATAGTCACATTTTTCACAGTAGTAACTGTATCCCAGGAATGCAGTGATACTGGTAATGGTATCAAAATGACCATCGTGATGATAGACGTGAATGTATTTTCCGTCTTTGAAATCGTGACCTCGAAACAAAAGAGGTCCACGCACTTCTTAAGAGTGCACTTTCAAGGTGTAATGTGGTGCCAAGACGTCTTGCAATTGTTGCATTTCTGGAATACCGCAAGAGGTGTCTTCGGATATCCCTGCTTGCTGTAACAGGAGTTTTGCTTCACTTCTTTGTTTGGCTCGGTCCGATTGTCGAATAGTTTTCCAGGCTCTTTTCCATTCTGCCGTGTCGTTCTTGTTAACATACGTTCGTCCCACGACGACAGCACGGGCTAAACACATCTGGTCTTGAGCATTGTTAATTCGGACGAGGCTTCGCTTCATGCTGCGAAGACTGTCCACCAATAACACTTTTTTGCGTCCTGTCCCCTGAGGAAGAGACACGTGGGTCATAAACAGTGTGGCTTTTCCATCGGTGATGTGAAACTTGTCGTTGGATTGTTGCACATGTTGAATTTTGTCGATAACTTTTGAAGGTGTTAATTGTGATGGGCTAGTAAACTCGATCCAAACGGGAGACTTCAAATTATCGTGAATAATAGAAAGTCTCAAGCGATCGTCTTCTTTGGTTTGACATTGCTGTTTCAGTGCAGTTAACACAGAATCCCACACCTCAGTAATGAACCCTTCTGTATTCTCCAAAGGTACACTGGACTTGAAATCTTTAAACTTTACGGTATACGTGTAAGCAGTTGTTCTAAATTTTCGAAAAGAACGCTTTTCCGTCTCTCGAATGTGATAGTAATTTTCAGGGTTTACTAAGGGTGGTGCACTTTGCTTGGACGTCGATTGTCTGGGTGTAAATTCGGGCTCACTCATGTCATCTTCAAAATCACTGGCATGAATTTGAGCCAAGACTTCAGCTACTGTGCTAGGCGATACATTACGTTTCTGTCTCTTACTGTCTTTTCCTTTCTCCACAACATGATGTGGTCTTTTCATCTTGTCTGCAAAAAGTCAAATGACTACCTTTTAAAGACCATAACCCCTATATATTCATGACCGATCTGTGCATATATATAAAGGGTCAGTGTCTAACCTTTCAGTATTCATTTTATTCTCACATTGACCAGAACGATGGAAGAACCTACACAAGTGGAACTTCTCATCAGAGCTTTACGTGGGGTCATACGAAAGTTTTCGTCAGACCAGCCGACGGACTACTCTCCCTCCTATTGAGATAAAAGTCAAGATACTTGCTATATCTGTAAGAAGAAAGGACATTGGGCTAAAGAATGTTCAGATCGTGACAAAAACAGAAAAGGTACCAATAGAGACAAAAGTCAAGATACCTGTTATTATTGTAAAGAGAAAGGACATTGGTCTCCAAACTGTCCTAAGAAACAACAGGAGCAGGAGGAGGAGGGGGAGGAATTCTGAACAGGAGGAAGAGGAGGAAGAGGTACCCTCCCCCAAGGAAGAACCCCGACACGTTCACAAAAACAAGAAAAGAAGACGAAACGAAACTGAAGAGAAAGAAGAAAAGCTGTGACAGTAAAGAAAATGAAAAAACAGAAAGAGTGAAACAGAAGAAAACCTATGAACTTTTTTAAAGTGGTATTGTGTTTTGTTATGTTGTGATATTGAATTGTAACGTTTGTACTAGAATACACCAGAGAGAAAAAAACGTAAGTGTCTGTTGGTTTTGATTTGATAGAATAATTACCTACACTCACACATTCATTCACTCATACGTACATCATGGGTTTTTAAAAAATATAATAAAAATGACTTTTGAGTTTTCATTGAATTAGGCAATTGACATAGTATTTCTTTTCGAAATAATTGGAGTGGCCCTGAAAAGGACCGTTGGTGTTTTAATTGTTTAAAACAAAACAAACTCAGACGGGACGAAATCCTCTTGAGCTGTCTGAAGCCTTTGCCACGGCCAAGGCCTACTTCGGGACTGGTGGTTCCTGTCAATGATTTGGTAGATATCACTAACGGTGGTATGGCAGACGTAGTCACAGAGAGATTGGGTTGTTTCGCTCGAGAAGGTCTTTTTCTCTTCGGTCGTGATAAAGAAGTCTGATACATTTGTTTCAGACTCCTTAACTCTACTAAAACATCTAAAAGTATCGTCGTGACCGTTTGATTTTCACTATATTCTTTCTGTCCTTGGTCTTCTTTCTTCTCTGTTGCTGCTACTGTTTCTTCCTGTTGTTTTCTTCTTGCTTCTTCTTCCTGCTGTTGAATAAGAAAAGCTTGTTCTTCTACTTTCTGTTGTAAAAATCGCTCCAATTCTTCTTTTTGTCTCTGCTTAAAATCATCGACGTGTCCATAAGAAGAAGCAGAAGGCAACGAATGTTCCGGAATAAACTCTTGCGATGTTAAAAAATCCACAATATCCCAGTTAAAATCAATTTCTTCTGGATGTAGATTTGTCATGACTTTAGTAGTCACTGTTGACCCATGACTTGCTGTCTCTACTCCTGGCTCACCCCAATTCATCGTCTTCTTAGTGTCCGCCATGATTGACAACTCTGTCGAATCGATTGACAGCGCACAGGCGCTAGTACCTCTATATAGGAAAGGTGACGTCACAGACTGCTCTCTTCCGATTGGATGGCTGTGACTGGCTTTTGTAACGCGTGTTTGGATTGGTCGATACACTCAATCCGTTTCGATCCGCTCTTCCCCTATAAATAACCGCAGTACACGGCATTCACTTCACCTGTTTCTCATCACAAGATGTGGACTAACGTTGAATCATCTACCCTTATTTCTACCATGCTGTTTCGGACTGACATACCCATGTATGTCAGATCATCGTGGAGTGTCATTCATATGACGGATACAGCCTTTTGGAAGAGAAGGGTATACGTAGAAAGACAAGGTTGCTTAAAGAGAGTTCTCTTCTATGGACCCACAGTAAGGAGAAGTTTAAGGAAGAGAAGAAGATCTGTGATATGTCCTCTGTGTTAACAAGATACTGTTAACAATACACATGACGGTCCTTTTCAGGGCCACTCATAGGTCTCGAAAAGATATTAGCTTTCATTGCCACTATTTTTCCCTTGTCGCTCTACAGTCCCCTCTACATATACCAATCATATTTCCCATGTTCCATTCCCCTTGAGGCTATATAGGCCCACTATGTTCAATTTCCCTTGAGGCTATATAGGCCCAAATAGTTCCTATGTTCCATTTCCCTTGAGGCTATATAGACCCAAAATAGTTTCCCATGTTCAATTTCCCTTGAGGCTATATAGACCCACTATGTTCAATTCCCCTTGAGGCTATATGTGCCCAAGCTGTTTTTGACTGGATTTTCCATTGAGGCTATAATTCTTGAGGCTATATGTGCCCAAGCTGTTTTTGACTGGATTTTCCATTGAGGCTACGGTGCCCCCATATACTACTCCCCCCCGCCCCGTATCTAAAAAAGAGATAAAAAACCTAAAAATTGAAAACTATAGATCTCGTGTGGAGTGGACTGTCTACCGAACGATTTGTCCTGAAATCATATGATACGATTTCTTCAAGATAACTTTGTAATGGAAAAGATCATTAATTAAATTACAACATGCATATGACGTTTGCTAAGTGTGTCTTATCCGTCTGACTGGCCAGCTGGATTGACGCATCTAATAATAGCAGCAATTTTTAAAATATCAAATTTGTCTCAATTTAGCATTATTAGTGTAATTGAAATCAAAATTGTTTGCATGATTTATGTCATTATGGATCAACAAATATACATTTGTGGCATATGAGCTAGGACAGGCTGTTTAAGTTTCAGACAAACTTTCAAAACGTGTTTGATAATTAAAAAAGATAATAAAAAAATTAAAAGTTGTATGCGTACCGGAAATATTTTTCGACAGGCTCAGAAGTCTTGATGCCTGCTGGGTTCGGGGTTCGTTTTGGTTACCACCTCCAAACCAGCAGATCAGCTTATTGTCTGGAAGATTTCTGGCGAATAAAGAGCAGACATGTTATTTTCTTGTTTAGATCTAGATAAAAGTTTACAAAAAATGAAAATGTAATCCTTTTGTCTATTATACAACTTTTTCTCTCGGCTTCTTTCTGATAAACCAGATACCGTTGGAGAAACTTAGTTGAGACTTACATTTCCATTGAACACGGCCTGCAGTTGCTGGTAAATAGGATTTGTTCTTCTCTATTCTTCATTTTATCACTTTTTCTTACCTAACTGAAGTTTCAGATAATTTACAGATTTCGTTTTTTAAACTGAATGTATCATTTAACACAAATTACTTCTCACTGATTTTTGACGTTCGCTGTAAGTGCAATGGATGAGTAGAGATTTTGATTATGACGACTAAAGTACATACGCATCCTTTCCAGATGGAATCTGGTATGTATGTATGTATGTATGTATGTATGTATGTATGTATGTATGTATGTATGTATGTATGTATGTATGTGTGTGTGTATATGTGTGTTTGTATACAGCGTTTTAACGTCACGTGAGGATAATAAACTATAAAGTACCAGTAAAAATAACGTATCTTCGTCTTGTAAGCCTATCGGTGAAATTTATAATATATGCGATTAATTGGAAATCATGCCACCATCATCATGTAGATGACTGACATATGTCTGAAGCTTCAATGATTTTTGCATCAAACATTTTGTTGAGTAAAGAGAAAAGATTTTAAAATGTTAACTAGTGGCGTCTGTATGATAAAGCAACAATACTTCATATTATCTTTTATTTATAGTTGTCAGTGTTTAAGCATCTTTTATGTTAATGAATATTTTCTTAAACAGCAACACGAACACTGCAGCAGCAATACCAGTCAACAAAAAATAATACTATGAATCTAACTAACTAACTAATTAACTAACTAGGAATCTATTTCCATGGACTTGCAAAAGGATTGATCATGTATATAAGATGAAAGACAGGCATACACTGATTTAATTAATAAATCAGTAAGGTCTATTGAGTAAATAATATTTTAAATACTAAAAGTCATTCTTGGATAGTGCGTAAAATTGACTCATTCAATGGTTTCAGTCTTACGTTGTATCTTGAAATCCAGGTAAACATCACGTGATGTTAAATGAGATTATGTTTTTTCATAGGATAGGGTGATGTATTTCTTGATTAGCTAGCTTTACTCACGTGACCATGTTTGCTCCTTCTTGTTACTTATTTAAGACCATGGGATAGTAAGAATGTTAATACAATATGGTTTGAAAAAAGTAAACATTTACCCGATTTCTTCTATACCAATACTGTAGTCCCCAGCAACAGGTTGGACCGTGAGGCAATTGGCGTAAATCTCCGACAGAGCATTGGAGGTTTCCAAGAGGAAGTCTTGTTTAAATAGAAAACGTTAACTAAACATTTTAACTTAATAAACACCGATAATAATTTTTAACTGTTCTTTATACAACGATGCCGTGAAAAAATATTTTTTGAAAACGAATAACATTGTTTTGTTATGGTGTGACAATTTCACTACGTCGTGTCCAACTGAAATAATCAGATTTCCAGGAAATATAAACTCTAATATACGATCTGATTACAATGTAATGTAATTTAAAAACTTATTATATCAATATTTATCTAAAATCGGAAAACAAATTCAAATGTGAAACTACAAAATGGTAAATTAAACTTCTAACAAAGGTACATAAACTTCAATAACGTAGTCTGAATTTGGTTGTCAGTCGCTGAACTACTATAAAGTGGCCACTGTAGCACACAGGGAACGACCAGCGTTCCGCAAGTGTTTAAAGCTTGGCGTACTCGATTATGTTCTGTAGTTCGGAGCCAAACATTTATTCCGTATGAACGTACAACTGTATAAGACAAAGTCTACAGTATCACATGTGTACATGTTAAGCTGTTTCTATTTCAAACGTTTATCCGAATTGGATCCTCCGTACCTCAGTAGGTTAAGCGTTGGACCTGTGATCTAAACATCGATCGAGGTTCCATACTCATATACCGACAGTATGTAGGGACGCATCCTGAACGAATCTGTGAGTAAGGCACTTAGGTCCCATTTTCTCTGCACGATATAGCCAATAAACTAACGAAAGAGAGATCTATCACCACTTTACTACTGTAAAGTAGAGCAGCAGAAAGGCAAACAGACGTTGAGATAGAAGTGTCCATTTCACAATCTGAAGGTACACAAATATGCTCCGTTTAAAAAATGAAACCTTCTCTGGTCGAAAACGTTAGCGGCTATACTGACCTTGATGGGACACTTCATTGAGGTTCCACCTTTCTGCTACTCTTTAGGTTTGAGAAATTAAATTATTATTATATTCGACTTGCTGCTATTTCTTAGCCGAATATTTTATCAAGACCTACACGATAACGCGACCTAGGATCGTTTACATGTATTGTGATAAATCCACGTGGGTTAACTTGCGCTCGGGAAAAGAAGTTTTCAAACTGAATTATATCCATATCCCTTGAACACTGATTCTGATGAATATTTTGCAGATTATGTATATCGATTCAATTAAATAAAACTAAAATATTACAGTTATCTCGGATCACTTTATATATATGTGTATATCGCTGAGTACACGAATCACGTCTATATTTTTTTATCTGCCTGGATAAAATATTACAAATAGATTTGATTGTTTGTCTAGCATCACATCATAAGAAACAACTATATTATTAATAAATACATCAAGCTCATCTACATATGTGGCTTCATCAATAACGGTGACGAAAGGTATAAAATCATCACCGTCTTCTTTAAACAAGTGTGCGTTCTCATTAAAATCTTCAAGTACAGCATAACATCCCATTAGATTAAGTAATAATTGAGTCTTACAAGACCCAGACGTACCAAGATTAATTGCTCTGACAGAATTCGATAGCGCTGGATAATGTTTGACTAATATTTGTCTTCGTGTCGCTGAGAAATCAATGACATCCTTGTTGAATAAATATAATTAATATCGATTTATCGTGTGTTAAATGAATAGCATCCACTCCAACAAGGTTATTAATATCAATAATATTTTTCTTAGAAAGCGTTCACTTGCAGACAATTTTGTGGAATGCGGTACCAAAAATATAAATTTGTCTCTCTTTGGAAAAAAAGTAGCGATATCCCTACTTCATTAGGAAAGATACCAGGAGTTCCATAGGCTAAATACCCAGGATAAAAACATCTTCCAGGATATATTTATTCCAGTCCTGGAACTAGACTTGATATTCGACTTGACGAACGAAATCAACCGAGACCCGGAGAGTATCCAATAAATGTAATTGATCAAGCATGTCACGTTCATGATATAGAGTAAACAAATAAAGATTTATAACGACATAGTGCAGATGTAAAGTTTATTCATTCGTTACATGCCATAAAAATAAATCTTTCAGAGGATGAATAGTTAATTGGTTGGTAAGATCTCCGATGAAAGATAAACTAGTGCTCGGGGCTGGTAATTAATTGTCATAATGGAATCAATGTATTATAGCCTAAGAGGATATTGTTGGGTAGAACAGCGTTTAGTACACTGTTACACGTTCTGTTCCTGCAAACTGGTTATGTCCGTACTCCTATTGAAGTTCAGGCGGATATTTTGTTTTTACCTCATAATATTATTAAAATTGGTAGACGCTAATACATATACATATACGCGTTACATGCTGCTGGCGTTGAAAGTAGATATTATAAAACTAGAGCCGTTATCAACTAAAACAGCGGTTAATGTTTCATCTGCTTTATAACTAATTTATCAACGAGCACCCTTGCGATATTATCAGTAGCTACATGTTGAATCTGGCAAAGTATTTCTGGTGCAGTATCATCTTTCATGAAACAAAACATAACGTCAAAATCACACGAGGAGATATAGTAATTCATCGATCTTATCGAACACTTGCTGAGCAGTTATTTGGATATTCTAATGCAAAGGAAATAACCACGAACAAAGTTCAAAAAGGTATGAGGTCTCGCGAATGGGTTACAATACTACCAAGTGTGATAGCTGCATTTAATAATGAAATTACTCGTGCACGCTATGTTAAATCCATTAATGTAATCACAAAACAAAACGTATACCAATACAACGACATCATTTATCAAAACAACCAGTATTAGTACAATAAGATATTTATTTAAACCTGAGGAACTTGGAGGCAGCCGAGAAAGAGCGATTCATGCTATTTGGAGTGTAACTACACATAACAGTTTCAGCGTTTACATATTACACTTTTAGCGTGATTAGATACACGGGTATACCTGCTATATTCACATTATATTCAACTGCTCATCCACGTGGATTTATACGTGAACAATTACAAGTGATTCCTGGAGATAAACAATTACCAACAATCCAAACAACTGTATCAAAGATGGTTAATCCTGAGGTGAATGAATTGTAATTATGTATGCTAGCGTCCATGTAGTTTTATCCATAGCTAATGCGCTCTCAGCAACACTGACAGGAACTAAAACAATATTATTTAACACGCGAGTTTGTTTTCTCTTGACTCTGTCAAGGGTCCTGGTATATCAACTTCAAACTTTTGCCATCAATTATCTGCTGGGCGATAACACAATGGTATGGGATAATTTGGAAAATTGTATTTATGTAACAAAAATAATTGTTGTTGACGTGTATCACGAACTACTTGCAACTATCAAATCATCTAGTCTCCACAAATTCTGAAAATCGTTTTTATGTGTTTTCGGATATTATATCACGCATCATTTCACATTGAACTTTATTCGGTTTTAGTCTGATTCATTTTGTTAAACTGTCTTAATTCTAACTCAGGCGTTATATGATCATCAGTTTTTTCTCAGTAATAATTTACAAAACCCTTCAGTCATTCGTGCCGAGACAATAAAACAAAGGCTGGTGGTTGACCATAATCACCGCACATTATCACAGCGGTATTTGTGTCAATGACCTATTAAGAAATAGTTTAATATATCTTTAGATTATGTACATATTTCATCCCAAATGATGATCCTTGGGATGTATTTGTCTCCCATTTCTTCCGAAGTCTATTTATCTTCTTTCCATCGAAAGAATTTATGATACGTGCATGCTTTAATATTTCTTTGCTTCATCTCTCTAGTGAGTATGTTTGTAAGGGTTAAAACTATCATGTCAAAATTTCGAAATAATTAAATCGCACGAGTTTTTGGTCTAGTCACAGGATCATACACGGAGCAGATGTAAATGTTGATAGTTGATTAATTTTGTAATAATACCATTGATTTCAATTTCGGTAGATTCAGAATAATTGTGTGAAGTTTCCTGTTTTACTCTCCATTCATCCCATGATATATTGTAAGCAATACTTATATATAATTGAGTTAGTAATTTTGGATATTTTCTTTCTTATGAAACATTACGGATAATACATTTATCGTAACATACACGAGAATTGAATTGTTTTTAATGAGTAGAGTGCGGTGAGTGGCCATCAGTGTAATTCATGATTGTACCTAATTTATTTCCGTTAGACATGTAAGCATTTATTTTTTATACTTATAAACACATTTCTCTTCGTTTCATAGGCTATTATAAAATCAAGTCCAGCATCTTCCATAATCAATCTTGTTAAATATCATGTATGATCATATCGTGTTCCTTGTGTAAATTTACCGATTATTATTCTGCCAAGATCTTTTGCGGTTTAATTTTCAAAATCGGCTATAGAAAGATTTTCATCATCGGAGTATTTATTTTGCTGTGGTAACCAAACTTCTTTCTGCGGACGATATGATATAACTGCTTCACTCACTGTCAGAAATATTATTATGTTTTCATCGATAATATATCGTAACAAAACAATTGGTAACGACATCTGTTCTCAAAAGTGTCTACCAAACCAGACATAACAAATCGGATGAAGATATTTAGCAAACTCAAATGACTCCATAAACGCCAATCCAGTCAGGTCAAGATCCGGTAAAATTCTGTTTATCGCAACTCTGATGTTCTTGTGTGATCGATGGTCAAATCTTTTGAAATATCCATGACACTGACTCTTTCCAAGAACTATTCTTGGATAACACGTTGCCATATCAACTGAAAAAAAAACATCTTTATAATTATATTTAGTGTTCCAGGTTCCGCTCTGTCCATATTCGATACAACTGTGTTGTATTCCCTCAAGAAATTGAAATTGTGTTGGCTTCCACGAATTTCTATCTCTTGCAGAGTGAGCAGCAACTGACGGAACTATAAAACAATTTATTCAGTAATTGTTCAATATTGTTAGTCTGCGATGACAATTTCTGCGCAAGATTTCAAACTTTTTTGTGGAGATATTCTGGACGATAAATATTTGATTAGGTCGTACAGATTGATCTTATTTTCATTACCGGAACCTGAAAACAAGGACAAGCAATCCCAATGGCTTTTACTTATTTCTTAATAAAATCATTAAACTCATTCAGTTCGATATCGTGCAAATATTGTGATTACATCAGTCAACGGATGCTTATGATAATCAATAATATTTACTGATGTTCCTTTAGATTCATATTTTGAATCGTTAAAAATCTTTCCTTTTATCGTTTTTACAAGCATTGGAAGATTAAGTTTCTTTCCTTGCTCAAGAACATCTTCAATAATCGCTCCAGTGTCTTAACTGTTTCTGCTCAATCTTCTATTATTTGACGTCTTTTATCTCTTAAACATTTACACGTTTCGCGTTTGTGAAGTGTTCATGTACTACGATGTGTTTAGAAACATAAATAAATCCGCGTCGAAGTTATTTGTAATGGGAATGAGAATATGTAACTTTATAACAATTTCTTAAACGTATATCAAAACTAAGGTGTTTTTCTAAAGCAAAGATTCTGATACTCGAGGTTTGGAGTTTAAATCCCTGTGTTGTAGATGGTGAATGTTTCATTAAAATGTAGGGTTCACCCCAAGATCATAGCTTCAACAGAAAAAATATACATCCTCACACCATGTCACCACCATGGTTCTATTTTCTCGGGGATGATTATGGTGTGTGTGTGTGTGCAGAAATGTTTTGAACGTAAAGACACCCTTAGATTTTAATTATTGTGCCGTCGTTAGAATTAATATGTTTTATGAAAATGATATGATGAACACCAGCAATTTTTGTTGAAACACAAATTATTGCAGCTACTGGTGATATTTGCTATTGTTGATAGCAATACACCGGTTCCAGCGATAACAGCTAACGCCGAATATACAATTATATCAACAACAAATACGCGTCTGCGATTATGTTTTACTGTTGGTGTATACTCATCGACTATATTTGTTAGTTTAGTTTGCCATTATATCTGTACTGTTGTACATTGATTTGGTAGCTCAGTATATTTAGGTATCTGGTAGTTTAACGACTTTATTAAGATACCAATGGTACATCAAGACGAGTTCTTTTTTTCTGCAGGTTCCACTTCAAATATTACTTAACCGTTTTGCTCCAATGTCACGTATACAGATGCAGAAGATCCAGTTAGTGGATTACGTCGTGGAATTGTTGTAGTAGATATTGTAAATGTTGTAACGCCGAGTACTGAAAACTGAATATACCTTTAAGCTCAGCTTGATATTTATTGGATTTATTAAGTAGTGACCATTATGTTTGTTCAGACGCTAATGTATATACTAGGTTATTGGTGATCTTTTTATGTCCGAGACCTTAATATCAATGACTGCTGGACTTCCACAAAATGCATTGATGGTTCTATTTTTATTTTCTTGTTTCTTCAATACTTTTTGGTAAAGTTATTAATCATTTTAACTCTCTCTTTTTCTGATATTGGTTATAATTCTTATTTTGTGCTTTTAGTGTACATGTTTCAGCACGAGCTTCATCGGACGTTTTCAATAGGTTGAGCAGCAGCTATTTCATCTCAAGTTCTCGTAAAAGTCTTTTTTGTTACCTTACTTCTTTCTGCTACTTATTCAGTTGCTCTAGCAGTTTGTTCAATCGTAAGACGAATGCTTTCAGTAGCTTCTGCAACTATTTCAGTAACATTTGTCACTGGTTTGAATAATTGTTCTGATCCTTCTGCAAATTCAGCCTGAGATTCTTAACGTTCTTGTAATTTTTGTCTGACACGGACGGGAAGATATTTTGTGATTCTTCTAGTATATCTCGATCTAATCTAAAAGATTATATAGCTGGTGTCATTATTGATATATAATAATGATTTAATTGCTCATACCTAAACAGCAGTCGAAATGGCGAGATCACAATGAAGTTTAGTCACGAACCTTTTCGATTCTTAAATGGGCGCTTCTATCTCGAGGTATGTTCGCCGTTTCTGCTGTTAGACGAGTATGCGAGAGTAACACACTCTTCGTTATTTGAATACAGGAAACAGTACACCTACCTTGCGATATATCCACTGGAATGTACTTTAATTTCTCCTGGTATTTCAATAGGACATCAATAAATCTTCTAGTCTTTATGGAGTTGCCACTTCCTAGGTCAACAAGGGAACATGGGAATTTGACATGACAAACCATTTCCTGTTATAAACATTATAAAGAAAGAATTTTAATTAAACCAAAAGAATTGTGTCCAACACAATTTTAACAAGCATATTCAAGTATCGTCTAAAAATGCAGCAACTGTATACAATTTTTATGAGTTTCATTCTCGTGAGCTAAGTTAGGAAAAAGTTTTCATTTTATGAATTATCGATATATATAATTACTAACTTCATTGACAGGTACTTAATTGAGGGGTGGGGCATCGTTCTGAAACATTATCCAATCTCTGAATTGTGCAATCCATTCAATTTATCTTCTCACCCAAACATATTGCACTATCCAGACTTTTAAAAGAATTGACAGTCATGGAAAATTTTAAGTCACTTTCAAGAAAAACAAAAATTGATGGTAAATCTAATAATCACATAAAGGTAACATACACATTTTCCAGTAATCACAGGTGAAAAGATTAACACTTAAAGCTATATTCCACCATTCAGCACAAAATATATGATATATCTCATAACATGCAAGGTGTCCAATGCGCAATATATCGGAGAAATGTAGAAATTAAATATTAGAATATTATCCACTCAACTCAGACTGGTAAACCGATAAATTGCAAAGGAGCCCTAATGTGGAATATTACTCTTCTCGCGTCCATATCTTAAATGATGTAATCCTGGCTGCAGTCTCGCATCAATCAAATTAAAAAACAAAATAAGGAATGCAAAACGTATTTTGGATTCGCTGGCTGCGAACAATCAAATCCAGATTCTTAAGTCAAAATAAATCCAAACATGCTTTTATTCGTGCACAGGTAACAAGGATTTTACTTTCATCACATTTTCCTACCATTTATACGTTCTTTTCAAAGCTACCATTTTCTCTTTAGAAAAATATGGTTAAATCTGTGTGAGTGTGATTATTTCAGTTAAATCTCTACGATGTCTGCAATGCGGCAGTTTATAGTGATCTCTTGCCAGGTGACATCAAGCAGCATCATGTAGTATGATGTCCCACCAAGTCACATTATCCTGACATCAGGCCGACCAGTCCTAACACTACCCTATTGTGGCTGAGCGCAAAGCGAGGCAGCTGTTAGTACTATTTTTATAAGTCTTTGATATGACTCGGCTGGGGGATCAAACCCGCATCCTCCAACATCCGAGATGGACGCTCTAACCGCTATGCACACAAACGGATCGGTATCATATACTATGTGAATCATTTTAATTCAACCAATTTCACAATAACATTTTTGACAACTGGATTTTTCCATCAGTTTCTGGAGCAAATTAAAAAGGAATTCACTTTTGATTCATCCCAGTCCAAGTTTGCTATTACAAAACATGCTGATGGACTAAAATGTGTACTTATTTTTAATTATGCTGCATGCCTAATAGAAATTAGAGGTTTATGGTCAATGAAATGGAAAGATAAGAACTTCATCAGAATGGTTACTAATCTATTTTAGAATCCCCTACCAGTGAGGACAGTTTCAATTCCACATGTTTAACAGATATAGTGGACTCAAATGAGAGATATAGTCACAGAAACCAACAATTATCTGATGAGAAAGCTGACCCACTTTCTAGGGTTCCTGCAATGAATAGCACTCCAACTATGACAATTATAGAGGGCCCTGCTAGAGATCATAGACAGCTGTCTCCATATATGTATAATACTGACCTGCTACTGACTGTTATACAAACACTCCAGAAGCATGTAGGCAAGGTGCAAAAACAGATGGACAAGTTAATAAATTAAAACGTTAAAATAGCTGCCCAGAGAGAGAAATCTATGATTATCAGCAGACATTCACAAACCATTGGTCCTAAAGGTATGTCTCTTAGTAAAAGTGTACATATACCTGAAGAATTGCCAAAAGAAAACCCTATGCAGTTTTCCAACTCTGACACTGATTCAGCCAGAAGTAATAAATCACCATACAATCCAATATCAATACAAAGTAAACATACTACTTTGCCTTCTATCAGCAAAGATAACATCCATCTTATTGGTAGCTCCATTTTACATAGAATTAACAACAGAGGACTGAGGCACTGTCTTAGAAAGCATGCCATTTCAGGTGCCAAAATACAGACAATACTGGAAGATATAAAAATATATGATCTCTCCAAGTTTACTAAAATAGTCCTCTATATTGGATGGAACAATGCCAGTGAAGGGACTGATCTAGAACTTTTTGAAGGACTCTATGACCAATTACTTAATTACATTCATAAGCAAATCAAAGCCGTCAGGTTTCATTGTGTGAAATGGCCCTCAAAGGGAGATTGTGATGTGTTGAGGTCATCCGAAGGCTGACAAGTAAATGAAAGTGTGATATTGTTTACAATTACATGAGTTTCATGGATGAAGAGGTTAAAGTGATGCAAATAAGTGATTTGGAAAAAGAGATAAGATCCACCTGTCTCCCAAAGGGGTGGAAAAACTGGAAAAAACTACAAATGCAGTTATTCATGTAGTCTGGTCTTACAGTAACATTACAAACTTCATCCGTCTCTATAAATCCAGGGTAGGTGAAAACAGCATCAGACAATATGGTCAGCCATACGAATACAGTCAGTACAATTTGGGATATGATTAGTGTCGTGAGATCAAATATTCAGCACAGAAATGCAGGCACAGACAGGCACAGACAGCCGATACAATGCGATCAGTGTGGTAGCTTTGGACACAAAGCCAAAACTCACAATAGATTTATGGAATAGGAAAAGGGCAATGAGGCCATCTCAATTCCACAGGAAGACTATTCAGCAGGAGGACCAATCTCTCTATCAAGGACTGTCATATACACTGGGCATCCCTTGTCAAAACAGATTCGATCCACTCGCTGATGCATGTTCTGAATGTGGAACCTAACAAGCTACTTATACATATTCCAATAGGAACGATAGTTCAGATTTATACAATGATTATAAAAGTAGAAAATGCAGTTGTAGAAAAACTAATTTTTTTTATACAGTTATGATAGTTGTAATGATGATTAGTGTGAACATAGTTTTAATACTTCCAATGTCTCCTTGAGTGCCTCTAATAGCATTGATATTAGTCTCATAAATTTAGAGTTTCTAGCAAAGGTTTACACATAGGTCATTTAAATATTCAGGGTTTTCGAGGAAAAGTCAAGTGAAGTTACTGTTAACCTCTACAAATAATAATATCTATTTATATGGACTCTCGGAAACAATGTTAACAGAAAATCAGGGTGAAAATTTCTTATATATTAATGGCTATGAAAAACTTTGTAGTAAGGATAGGAAAGCAGGCGGTGGTGGGCTCCTTGTGTATGTTAAAACCGGTACTATTTGTAAAAGACAGGAAGACCTAGACATACAGGAAATAGAATCCATTTCGCTACAGATAACTCTAGAAAAAGCAAAGCCCTATTTAGTAGGTTTTGTGTATAGACCCCCGTCATCACATACTGATTGCTGTGAATATTTTGAACTTCAAGTAGATAAAATTTCAAATGAAGAGAAAGAATTTTACATTATTGGCGATATAAATAGAGATCTTCTCAATGATCAAATAAAAGGGAATTGGATGACATTTATTGCTTCGCTAGGTATGGAACAACTAGTAAATGAACCCACCGGAGTAACATCTACCTCTAAAACACTCATAGATCATATTTATACCAATACAAAAGAAAATGTTTTGGAAGTAATGGTTCCAAAGATTGGTATAAGTGATCACTTTCCAATTTTTCTAACACGTAAAGTCAATGGCAAATCAACAAAAAATAATATCTATAAATCCATTACTTATATATCCTTTCAAAACTTTGATACTGTTAAATTCCTAGAAGATCTAAAACATATTCCATGGAATACAGCCCAAATCTTTGAGGATATTCATGATGTTTTAGATACTTGGACAGATATGTTCATCAGTATAGTGGACAAGCATGCCCCTTTAAAAACACACAGGATAAAAAAGACCATCAGCCAGGCTGGATCTCCCCGGAAATTTTAGAAGCAGTAAAGCAAAGAGACCAACTAAAATCAGTAGGAAATCAAACTGAATATAGAGTTAGGAGGAATAAAGTTCATAAAATGATAAATCAAGCCAAACAAGCGCATTACAACAAAGTGCTGGATGAAAACCAAAATAACCCTAAAGCTATCTGGAAAGTGTTTACAGGTTTTGGTGCAGGGAAATGTAAACGTAAAGCTGAAATTTTATCCTTCAATCATTAGGGCATTTGTACTGATAATCCAAAGGACATCTCGGATATTTTTAACAACTTTTTTGTTCTAATTGCTAAAAAAGTTAAAGCCCCAGAACTTCATCTGATCATCTGGAACTAAAACATTTTTGTGCTAAAAAACTACGAAACAACATCAAATTTGCTATTTCCTGAATTGAGTCCAGAATTTGTGTTGAAATATATTAAAACAATGGATGTTTGTAAAGCTACATGACATGATATGACTGGACCAAGGCTACTAAAAGTGGCTGTACCTGCAATTGTAGAGAGTATAGCTTTCATTTGTAATGAAATCTTTAGAAAATTGAACAGTGCTAGTACCAAAAAAATCCCAAAAAAACACTGCCTGCTTTTCTGTAATTTTGCTTCATTTTCAAAGCTGAATGTTTCAACGCAGAATGATATTTTATTAGTTTTTTTTTATATGTTTATGTTTTTACAGACGCATGTGCATGTGTTCCTGGTATGATACTTTGAAATTTAAAATTCCTTAATTATTTAGTGTCGAGCCATCATGTTGTATGTATTGTATATATTGTACATAACAGATAGAAGGCCTCAAGGTAGATAAGTTCTGTAACTAATTGAGTTACCTTCTCTAAATAAGTATTTATTATTATTATTATTTTTATTTTTATTATTATTATTATTTATTATAACTATTATTATTATTATTATTATTATTATTATTATTATTATTATTATTATTATAGATGTATATACAATCTTTTTATGAAGAAGTGAACAATTACATATTACAGAACTTCTACAAATTTTAAAAAAAGCAGCCAGTTCAGCAAAACATTAGCCTTTTTTCAATATCTATTAAAATATTCGCTATTATGTTATTGGAAAAGATTTCTAATCGTATACTATTTGCCTTTTTCTGACAGGCACTACTTTCTCTGAACGTTCAGGCTTGATTATAAAATGACATTCTTTTTAAGAACACAGGCGCAAGAAAACTCCCGATTTGCACATCAAAAACACCAAATTCTCTCCCTTAAATCGATCGCATGCATTTTTCTATCGGCTGTAATGCAAGTTAATGAAAGTATTGATAATTCTTAAGTAACCTCTTGAGCGGCGTTAAACCTTACACATTTTAGGGACACTACATATGTATCAAGGTTTATAAAATGTGAGAGACTACACATATAGGTGAATGAATGCTGATTCCCGTTTTTGTAATTCAGCTGAGAAAAAAACACACTCAAAAAACAACACACTCCTCTTCCTCATTACAGCTTTAATGACAGTTGTATATTGGACCTAAGTGCGATGTGATGGTACCGACTTCTACCCTAATGTCTAGTTCCAGCATGGACTAAACCTGTTTTCCAATTTGAAAACTAACTCCCTGCAATGGGATGGATTAGCACTGGGATCAGCCTTGGTACATCAGACTAAAGAAACAACAACGGCAATAATAATAATAATAATAATAATCAACAACAGTTTCAAACCATTACAAAAATGTGGTTATTTATGATCACTTACATTGATATATCTCTGTATGATATCCAACTCCGACTTGTGGAAGTAGTAGTACTTGTTGTCGGTAAGACACTTATCGTTTAGGATGGATCCAATTTTGTCGTACCGAAACCAAACTGGCAAGTAGCGTGGCGAGGATGTTAGACCCTGGCGTACTGCATCTGTGATGTCCATTCCTTATTCCCTAATAAGTTACTGATAACGAATTAAAACGGATCTTCAAACTAAAATAATTCTCATAAACTGTAATTTGTATGGAATTTAGGTCTTCGATGGCTTGCCGTTGATTGGAGTTTCTTTTAGAACGGCAATTCAAGGTAAATAAAATACCGTACATCAATGAAAGGTGGAAGCTATGGTGTCTAAGTAAGCTGTACAATAAACACATGTTGTACAGCACTCATAAATGACCTTGATTACGATTATACTATTATAATATACCATTAGGAATTATATTTACTGCAGTCAAGCAAAGGTTCTCGGATAAGGTTATTTGATCAGGGTTATTTCAATCACACTCGACGGCTTTCCTACTCGTGACGGCGGTACAGACTGGTTGCTTCAGCTACATATAGCAACAAATCGATACACAGTGTCCTCAAACGCTTTCCATCTTAGTTAGCATCGTCTTAAACTTAATCGTGATAATCGTTTTATATTTAATAGTCACCCAGAACATCTTGGCAAATAATAATTAAGAGAAAACAAAACTGTTTAATGGGACTTTCGCTTTTCGACTAAAATTTTACCTTTTACCCTGAAATCATATTGCTGGAAAATTTTTATGTTATTTCGTTTTTACAACAAACAAAATTACTTCATCAAAACACTACAGAAATGCACAAAACATAGATGTGAATAATGCAAATGGTCTGACAATCGTTACACATTTTGGAGTTCGAATAAAATATTAAGTAGGCACTGACTAATAGAAACAACGAACTATAGCAGTCGATGGGTGTCATAAAGCTAAATCTGCTGATGAAATGTTGCTATTGTTTTAAAAGGGTTTAACGCCATGTTCAGTACAAAATAGGCTATACATAGCGTCCAGTATTATTGGCGGAAGGAAAACCACGGAAAGAACCACCGACCCATGAGTAGCTACCAGCAAGCTTTTTCACATAGCCACAATAGCTGAGTCCGAGATTCAAACCCACGCAGACAGAGGTGGGATGGCATTGTTTCGTAACGGTGATCGCTTTAGATCACTCCGCCCCTCGGGGCTACTCTGATAAAATGTAGCATCGAAATACAAGCTACACACGATGTATAAATTGTGCAAATTTATATTGATATTATATTGCAGAAAGAAACAACTAAGAAAGCAAAGAATAGTTAACTGTGAACGTGGTAAAACTATAACGAGAGGATTAATAATGAATCATAAATTAGTATAAGTAAAGTTCATTATAATTCCGTAAATAGAAAACCGAAGATTACTATAAATAGACCAGCAAGATTATGTTTAAAATATGCACTGAAATTTTAATTCAAACAAAGTAGTCTTATGTAAACTCCACATAATTTGGATAATACAATATTAAAGCTTCCTTTAATTCGTCTCCCAACTGCTGGAGGTAGTGGTGATTCCGCTAATTTTATTTGTGACCAATTGTGAAGAAAGAAAATAAAGTTAAGAACAAAAGTGCCAGTCATCAACTTAGGGGATAAATCATAATTGAACTATTAGAAGGATATTATGAAAGAAGGACATCGGAAATTCTTATTAACAATACCTTAAATAGAAGAAAATTGACGACGTCGTTAATGAATTGTTAAAAAACAGGCATTATTATAAAAAGCTACAAGACGAATTTATTAAACTTTAACTAAACAAGAATTGGTACCTGAAATAGTGCAATGTTATCAGCATCATTTCATTGATGAGAGTTCTTTTTGAAGGAATTAAAACATACTTTTAATAAATAATAGATAACAAACATTTAGGCTTGAATTATCTATTAAGCGCAGGTACCAGCATAATAATTCAAATGCGTGTTCCATCTCTAATGTCAAAGTCATGGATGATTTCAAATGTAAGCCGTTGTTTCTAAAGTCTCTGGTGGAAAAATATGGTCTAATTTGAATGTGAAAATAATCTTCAAGGTGTCACCTTACGACTTTCGTTCTTGGCTGGTATTGACTCTCAATTCAGTGCTGGTATATAGTGTTGAATACTGGTCAATCAGGTATTGTTCAAAAATCGCTCAAGTGAATTATGTTAATACATTTTCACAGTATGAGGCCTAACAGAATGTCATCGACGCTTAAGTTTTGTTTTCATATGGAAATGGTATGATCTTTTCATGATGACGGTTCATTTAAGCATGATTTGACTGTTACATCTCTCTCCCAACACATTCTACTTGTGTTGATACATGAGTTTTCAGAGTCGCTACTGTCGATAGCTAAGTGAAGAATTTGTCGAACCCTTTTTTGTTTATTCATGGGGTATATTTCATTCGTAAGTTTAAAAATTATAATTTAGTGAGACTGTTATCAAAGCAAGCAAACAAACAAATCCGCCAGAAGAGAGCAGTAAGAGATATTCAAACTATAAGAATGTAGTATTATCTAGTATTGTATAGTATTGTGTAACTTTGTTTAGTACTGTGTAGTATTATATAGTATTGTGTATTGTGTATTATTATGTAGTGTATGTAGTATTGTGTAGTATTATGTAGTATCTTGCTAACAGTAGTGTGCGAAAAACATCGTGGACCAGAAAATAGAAGAAATGTAGTATTATCTAGTAATGTATAGTATTGTGTAGCATTGTGTAGTACTGTGTAGTATTATATAGTATTGTGTAGTATTATGTAGTGTATGTAGTATTGTGTATCACTGTGTAGTATTGTGTAGTATTATATAGTATTGGGTAGCATAGTGCAGCATTATATAATGTATGTTGAATTGTGTATTATTATCTAATATTATAACTGTATCTATGAAATTCATTCGTATGCACTTACTAGGTAGATTTTATTCCAACAGTGGATGTATTGTCACTAGTATATTGGGGCCACTGGGGATCTATAGACTTCTGGGTTCAAATATGTGGCTTGCACTATAGGGTCAATGGAAATTGTACATTGGAGGTCATGTGGTTTATAGAGTCAAAACTATTTATAGGGTCAAAAGTGTTTACAGGGACAAAGTGTTGATTGGGACAAACATAGGCATACAGATACAAGCAAAGGCACATCCAAAGAAGAAGTAAACAAACAGCAATGTTATACATGTACAGAGATGTTCCAAAGAAAGAATCACAGTCAGAGCTTTCTTTGGAAATTGCGGGTATAGAGTTTGGTTGATTAATTGTAGATTTCATAGCGCGTACAAGGCCAGGCTGAAAATGAATTAAATTTATGGTTACCGTATCGTCTAGCAAGGAGAGCGTTTGTGTTTCTAGATTCACCACAGCTTTGTATTTAGTAAACAAAATTCTATTCCCAAAATCACTGAATGCTTTAAAGCAGGTACAACCTAGAATTAATGAGAGAAGCGTATGCCTCCTATTTTCAAATTAAGTTGAAACAGACCTGAAACTATGATGTTCACCACTGGCTCCTACTATCTGAGAAATATTTGATGGTTTGTAGTGACTTTAATTCAAACCTGTACGTTAGAGAAATGTTTCATTAATTGCACAGATATGTGCGCCTGAAGTACAAAAGTTACCTTGTCTCTGACATAGTTAGGAATGAGACTTTTAGGAACTGGTTCTACTGCGGTAACTTGGGGTTCTCGAGGTTGTTTGTGGCAAGGTTGTGTCCTTAGATTTGACGCGAATTCATTTTGTTGTTGTGATGAAAACCATACTCGTGAAAAATGACCTGTTTTATGACACAGGTGACACTGTTTATAGCGTGCGCGATATATATAGTATACGACTTAAACTGTGACCGCATCTGAGACAACATGTCTAGGAACGTGGAGGTAAATTATATGCGTAGATATCGCGAGAATGATGTACTTAACTGGAGGAAAACTTTGGAAATTTGGCTGTCTGGTAAGACAAGGTATGATGATGATGATTATACCTTTGCGACAGAAATAGCCTGCAATTTACATGTACCAAAGATTGAGAGAATAAATTGTTTTCTGTGTTCTGCTCTGAACTAACTGCTTTAATTTCATCTTTAAGTTGTTTAAGTTAATTTAAAAGTGCGTTAAGTATTGACCAATCATTGTTATCAGTAGTGACAGTATATTGCTCTGCTAAATTTGCGGCTTGATGTAAATCACCCATGTTTGTTGGGTTTTTATTCAGCACAATTGTTCTAATGGCTCGTTTTAAACCTTGCAACGCAACTGCTAACACTATTTGATCTTGGATAGTTTGGTTATTTGCAATTTGTAAGAGATGATTTAGAAATTCCAAAACTGTTTCAGAAGACTCTTGTCGATTTTGTAAAATTGATAAATCCAAAATGATTTCGTCAGTGTGAAACATGGATGTAAAAGCAGCTACAAGATTAGACCATTTATTTCTAACAGTATCAGGTAGTGATTCATGCCATACTTTAGCATGTTGTTGAAAACGAAAAGGAAAAGCATTCCAAACTTTACCTTCGGATAAGTAAAAATAGTTATCCCATTGTCAAAAATGATCTAACGACTTAACAGAGTTCTGAGATTGATCACCTTTAGAAATATATAACGTGATTAGAGACAGATCTTTATGTGAGAATATGGTTTCCAGAGAAACATTGCACTCCAAGAAAAACTGTCTATAGTATTATGAGTCATATTAACTGAATTAAACGGTCAACTCAGTATGTTCTAGGCGCTGACAGTATATGTTATGCACAGTTTATCTGTCGTGTAAGAGTACTGTTAAGATTCTTGGGACTGGCGGAGGTCACTGAAGGGCTGCTGACGTTGTTGTTTTGAAAGGTTTGTTGATAGTCATCTGCTTAAGATACTGGCTTTGGTTTTCAATCGTCGTCTGCGTATGATCAAGGAACCATAGTCCGATAGAGTTTGACTCACTAAAACAGGACAGGGCGTTGATAATGGTGTATACATTGTGACTGGGAATTTGCAGATAGTACTCGGACATTCCAACAGGAGCGATGTATATTTGTAGCTAGAATCACGGATCGGTCATGTGCATAGGATAGTTTTGTAGCTGTTACAGGCAACGAAGCTGCACAAATTGGCGGTATGACGTCTGCTAGTCGCAAACGTTTTGGTGCGAGTCTCTCTTGTGGATCATAATTATGAGTGAAACCTTTATTCATAATACTCGTCCACTACTATTACGTAAAGCTGTCGAATTTGTTCTCCATCATTTGTTATGTAAGTTTTTTATACCTTATCACAACCTTCTTCTCTTTTCTTGCTATGAGAAGGAATTAATAAGTTAAGGAATATCAATGTCCATGGTGTGTGTGTGTGTATGTGTGTATGTGTGTGTGTGTGTGTGTGTGAGAGAGAGAGAGAGAGAGAGAGAGAGAGACAGAGAGAGAGACAGACAGACAGACAGACAGAGAGAGAGAGAGAAGAACGAGTTAAGGCTCTCTTAAAGGAAGGTCGTCACTCATAACGGTGTATATAAGGCTAACTCTTGGGGACATTGGCAGTGCGAGATGTCCAGGGATACTGTAATTAGAGAGGCGAGTCATTCTGGCTTTAGAATGAACGAACTGATGGTGCGCGGTATGCACCTCTTTTTATGTGCAATCAGGACGTAACCACACGACCAAATATGGTTAACCATGGATATATAATATGTCCTCTCATTCTAGCCAGAACGAGGCTCTCTTCTCCACTACATGAAATCGGCCATATTCATTCGGCATAAAGTTTGCTGGATTACCAATGTAGTCACTAAATTGGAATTCTACGAATGTGTAGTCTGTAACCTATGTGGCCTGTTGAGCGTATTTTTCTTGCTGACTTTGCAATACAAGAGAAATGTACAAATTCAAGAGATTTTTGCCTTTGCTCGTAAGGGCGCAACTTTATTAAAGTAGTGTATAGTTTTGATATAAAAATAAATGAAATTAATCTTAATATAGTTTAGTAAAAAGTCACTTCCATATATATTAGCGAAACATTACTTTAATACAATTTAGAGAAAACGTCAATCTTATTACTTTCACTAAAAATTGTCCTAGTAAAAATATAATATTTATAATTTCACTGTAGAGGCCAAACATACCCAGCATGTTACAGTACCGACTAGCTAAACGATGATGTTGCAATGTTACATTTCCTCGCCAAACAGACCCATTGTTTTAAATCTTTAGACATCTAAAACAGAATTTTCAATCTCGACTATACTGAAAAGGCCAATCCAATCATTTTAACAATGGATTCCCCTTGCACCTCAAGTGTACAAGGGAAATCATACGTTACAAGGATTAAAAGTGCCTTAATGTAATACAGGAACGATATATAAAATAGACCCAGGTTGTCTCACAAATTCGTAAGAGAATGTATGTCGTGTATTGCTAAACCTAATGATACAGTAAATTTTCCATTTGTGCAATGGTATTCTTAAAAACAGATTGACCATTACAAGACCATTTTCCCTCTGGCTCGTCCCAACCTCCGGGTTTTATACCTGTCTTGTACATACAAGCCCTTACGATGATGTCAAAATGAAATGCAAGACATTTATGTATAACATTTAAACATTGGGTAAAAAATAAAAAATTAAAATTAAAATCCATTTTCTGTGTCGCCATTTATAAAGATACGGGTGTCCTTAGAGAGCAAGATAGAAGGAGGCGATTTAAGGTAGATAATGCTCTACCTTGGGTATCAATTCAAATATGTATATAATAACATGGTAGCATTGATATCTTCATCATAATGTAATGGAAAATAGGGAAATTTAACAGATATTGACAGGACCATGTTACAGCATATAAGTCCACTAAGTTGTGGATCAATGTACATGTTTTTAAATTGACCATATGTAGGTCCTAAACCGTCCAGTACTAAGCCTGTTATAGCTTTGTTTTCATAGTGTATTTACCAGTCAGTAAGGCTCCTCCTCCATCTTGTGCCCCCCAAAACCTATTACATGTCAAGCTTTGGAAATCAGGTGAACAAGGGTATACCATTTATTTAAAAATTGTAACGGCGCTGTTTCGCGATATGATGGGTCCTTCTATTTCATACGATATCCTAAAAGTGCTAAATTGTAAAGGTTTTACATTTGATTACTATTCTATAGAAACATTATAGCTTTATCTGCAATGGTCATCATACAGTTTTATACAAAGCATGGCGTATTAATCGGAACGAACTCCAAGATATAGTTCCTACTATGAATAGTAAACATCTATAGTTGAAAGTCATTTCATTAGTAAACATCTATAGTTGAAGGTCGTTTCATTAGGGAGTTGCGGTAAATATAATTTCTTTATGTGTATTTTATGTATATCCTTTGAGGCATGACAGGTTTGTAATGTACGTATATCCTTTGAGGCATGACAGGTTTGTAATGTACGTATATCCTTTGAGGCATGACAGGTTTGTAATGTACATATATCCTTTGAGGCATGACAGGTTTGCGTTGCTAACAATTTCTGCGCTCATTATAATACTTTTCTACGTATACATCACACTACCATTTTACGCTCTACTAATGTCGAAAAGGAACGGAGTGGTGAGGTGAATTTCTAATTATTCAGCAACATATTTGAATCTTATTGTGATTAAACGTTACATCTTTAAAGCGTGTAAGACTGTCCTTAAATATTACGTATGTGTATTATATAATTTAAGGAATTATAATAAAGCAAACTGTTAGTTTAGCAGTTTTAGCTTTTTAGTTTCTCCCACAGTTGATTTTACTTTTCAAACCTTTAAAGTACAAATCATTCTCACCCACAGTTGGTCTTACCTGTAAATAACTTATATTACGACTCTATAGTCAAAGAGTAAAAACCAAGAGGTTTTGTCAAATCCAGCAAATAATTAATTTCCCTAAAATATAAAGTGAAAATTAAAAGAAAAGCAACATGTTGAGAGTTATAACTTTTTTTCATATCCTTTTTCTGGTTTTTAGGCAAAAGGTACCAAATTTGTAATATTTATCCCTTATGTAGACCACCAGCCACCAGCCTCCTTATATCCTGATTTCTAATGCACCCCATCATTTTTAGCAAATACAAAATCTAGTTATCCAGTATTTAAATGTCAAACACAAACCAAGATCATTAATTATCACAAGTGTCACTAAATCACCAATAATACTTATATAACCAACTGTACAAACGAGTGTCAACTCTTTCATTATATCTTACCTTTTCAGTTTGTTATTTTGTTAACGCGTATTTTTCTTAGTTTTAGCACAGGAGTCTGACGTTTTATCAATAGAGTACGGCGAAATCTCGGAAAACATGAAATCACCTTATCGGTTATATCAATCTTCATTTATATAACCGATAAAGTGATTTCATGTTTTCAGAGATTTCGCCGTACTTTCAGATGCCTGTGGTTTGAAGTACACTCTTACTTTGCGGGAAGTGTCTTCTCACACGAGCGGAAACACGCATACCACACCCACCCACCCTGCAAAGAATATTCGCATTACCAATAGTACTTTAGAAATATATAATCGAGCAAGGGAAGAGATCTACAATATCGGATCGATATTATCGTGTCCAATAAATGTAGATGTGAAAATGTCCACATCATCGGATCACTTACCTATATTTTTCACTATTCAAACATCAAGCGTCGTACCTCTTGATACTACTTGAGTATGATCGAACTGAATGCACAAGTCGACAATATATCAACACGTGATCAGCAATATTAACTTGACCCGGAACTTAACAAAACATCTTACATAGGCAGTAGACTTTCGTTACGTATGTCTAGTTGATGTATCCATTCTATTCTAGGCTTACGATATTTATGTATAGTTCATGTATCAATCCTATGATATTTATACATAGTTCTTGTATTCATCCTTTGCCGGAATCTAGGCTAGCGACGATGTTGTATTAGAATATACACAATTGTTATACGTTGATACAATAATACAACAACGTATTCACGACTATACGTGACAAAAAAAATTGTTAAACGTCGCAAAAGTAATTTTTGATTGACCTACACAGTGAATACAGATTCAGATTTTTATGCCGACATATCACCATAACAAAAATATGTATAATTGACCGAGATTTGTGAATCTTGTTGCAATCTTGTCGAATGTCTGGAGGACTGTGGGACCTGCCATTGCAATTCTACTATTTTGATCCGTGGATGGAGAGAAAAAACGTAAAAGAAGAAAGTCGTTGCTTCAGAGATTTCATTAACGTAAAATATGTGCGAATAACACAAATATATGTTTGCCGTTTATTCGCGTACCATTCTCTGTCTGTCTGTCTGTCTGTCTGTCTCTCTCGCTCTCTCTCTCTCTCTCTCTCTCTCTCTCTCTCTCTCTCTCTCTCTCTCTCTCTCTCTGCAGAACTAAGCTGTTGATCGGATCACTTACCTATATTTTTCAGAATTCAAACGTCAAGCGTCGTACCTCTTGATAATACTTGAGTGTGATCGAACTGAATGCACAAGTTGACAATTTCTCATCCAAGTGACAGAGAAATCTAGCTGTTTTGCTAACCATACTTTTCTTATCTCATTCTAGTCATCTCAGACCAATCTTTTCAGTCAAGGTGTCCACTCTCTCAGAACTACTTTTAACAAATTTAGCCAATCTTGTCTTCTGCTGTGCCATAGTTGTTCTCAAATAAAACAACAACAGCAGCAACAACAACAATAACAAATAATATATAACCAAAACATAGTTACTTAAGGTCAATCTGTCTTAGTAAACACACCAAACAAAAACATTTTGATAGAGACAAATACACGCATGCATACTATTTCGAGGTTTTGATATTATGTTAGTTCGTTCTAACTAGCATGGTCAAGTTTATCCTATATGCATGACTAACTCAGTACAATTTTTCAGATCATCATCATTAAATGTAGGTAAAGCAACCAAACTAGTTTTAAACACTTCGCGTGAAACATAGTATAGACTGTAAGCTACATTTAATGAAGCTGGCCTGAAAATTTACTCTGCTTAAGATAGGATAAAATTATCAATGATGTGTGAAATGAACTATGTCAGAAAACACTGATCCATGCACATAAAACTATATACCTATACACTTCATAGCATCCCAACTCTCTAAACAACAACGGAAAGCTTAGCAACAGCCAGAAATATGTTAAGCAGCAGAGAGGGTGAATCCTACAACGTTTTTAGACAAAATTTGATTGAAATCCTAAAACGAGCCGTCTCATAATCTTATTTTAACCAAAAAAAGGCGAACCCTACAACGTTTTCAGACAAAAAATTGATTGAAATCTCCCTACGAAATCATTTTAACTAAAAAAATGAAAACGATTTTTTAATTAATTTTGGTCGCAACTTGTTGTCATCCACCCTCTCTGCTGCTAAAGTTTTCAGTTCTGGGTTAATAATTTTTTTACGATTTCAACCGAATATTTGATCAAGTCCGATACGATATCGTGTCCGAGGATCATGTAAATTTATTGTTGCGAATCCGTGCGGAGTCGACTGAGCATGACTAAAGAAATCTCTAAATTGATTGAAGTCCATATCAGAACACCATGTCTGCCAAATATTTCGTAGCGTATGAGTATCAACTCCGTTGAATACAGACAATAAATTGCAGTTATCTCTGATCACTTTTGGAACCTGAGTGTAGCGTTGAGTGACATATATCACGTCAGTGTTTTTGTGACGCCCACGGGAAAATATTCTAGCAGGATTTTTTTGTTTATCCAACATTATATCGTCGTATACGACTAAATTGTTAATATCTCCATCAATATCATCAATACTCGGTGCTTCATCGATATCGGTTATAAAATCAATAGCGTTCTCACCCTTAATTTCTGATGCATTCTCGTTAAAATCCTTTAACACTTCATAACATCGTTGATCATCTACGCTAGGGGCAATTAAATACAACTTATCCCACTTCATCCATCTCATTATTAAATTGAGTAACAATTGCGTTTTACCGGATCCAGATGGCCCGATTATAATCATCCGGATAGAGTTTGGTAGCGCTGCATGATGCTTAATTGGTTCTCTTGTTTTAGTCGCTGAAAATCAATTATATCCATATTTCTATACATAAATTATGGATCTATATTGTGTGAAGTGTAAAACGCGTACTAGCACAAATGATGTGACGACGATTACAACTAAAAATAACCGATCAGCGCTTTCTGGTAAATGCGTGCAATGTGGTACAAAGAGATTTAGATTTGTGTCTATGAAACCCGGAGATGTTTTAAAAAAAAAACGAGGAGGTGATATCGCAGCCAAATTGGCAAAGCTCCCTGGAACCCCATGGGCAAAGTACCCCGGAGAAAAGCACCTCCCAGGATATAGCTACTGTGGACCGGGAACCAGACTTGATATCAGACTCAATAATCAAAATCAACCCAACCCCGGTGAAGAACCAATAAACGCCATTGATAAGGCGTGTCACCTTCATGATGTTGCTTATAAAAGCAGCAATCTGCAACACAGGCATCTAGCAGATGTGAAATTAATTCATGCGTTAAATGCTATTCCTGATAAATCTTTTAAAGAAAAATTGTCTTCATTTTTGATAAAATCGGCTATGAAAAGTAAATTGATGTTAGGTGCTGGTAATTAATAATATGGAATCAATTTATTATTCTCCGAGGGGATACTGGAGGGGTAACGCTGCAATCAATAAACTCGCTAGCGCTGCAAAAGTGAAAAAAACCACTGCGACTAATTGGTTATCCAAACAGTCACTATGGCAAATTTATCTACCACCGCCTAAACAAATTCAATTCTCGCATTTTGATGTGACCGCTCCTAATGAAGTTCATCAGGCTGATATATTATTTCTGCCACATGATCGTGGTTACAAATACGCGCTAACCGTAGTTGATATTGCAAGTCGATACAAAGAAGCAGAACCGTTAAAAACAAAATCAGCCACTGAAGTCGCTTCTGCATTTGAAAGGATTTATCGACGAGGTCCTCTGCACTGGCCAAATCTGTTACAAGTTGATCCTGGCAAGGAATTTCAGGGTGCAGTGTTATCTACAATGAAACATCATAATGTCACCATACGACGAGGGCATACTGCGCTACATCGCGATCAGGCCATTGTAGAACGATTTAATCGGACGATTGCTGAGCGGTTATTTGGATATCAATACGCAAAAGAATTCATTCAAGAAAAGCGATCCAGTGAATGGGTTAAAAGATTACCATCTGTGATTACTGCACTGAATAACGAGATTACTAGAACAATCAACATGAAACCTATCAACGCGATTAAAAAGAAGTCAATACCCGTACAACCACAAAAAGATTTCCCTAGAAACGCTAGCGTTTCCCAACCAATTCTTGGTAGTAATGTCATTGTGAGGTACTTATACGAACCAGGAGAGCTTGAAGGGGGTAGAAAAAGGGCTACTGATCCTATTTGGAGCGTCACTACGCATAAGATATCTAGTATAACACGATCAACTGGTAGACCTCCAGTCTATAAACTGGATTCAACTGCCCCTCAGCGGGGTTTTACTCGACAACAACTACAAGTGATTCCCGAGGATACTCAATTGCCACCGCATGGTCTTAACTAGCACCGTTGCGTCTATTGCACTCAAGACAAGTCAACATCACATTATTTCTGACATGACCGAGATTGTTATTTTTTCTGTCTACGGTGAATTGGCGAGGATCCTTATCCGAATACTGCCAACGCATTATACAATTGCAACTCGCGCAGTGATTATTCTGTTGTTTCTTCAAAGTGATTATTAGTTCAGCATCAATATCAAATTCTCGTTGTTTTTTTTTTGTCCTGTTGTTTGTAACCGGAGAGTTTTTTATTAATGATGCTAACATCAATATCACTTATTGTTGTGTCATTATCATCGAAAACAACTCTTCGAAGTTGATTTATGTTTCGTACTCTGGATACTGCGAGATAGATTAAATTCGACCATTCGATGTGATTATCCACCATCCAAACAATTGTATTCGATATAGTCAATCCCTGTGAAGAGTGTATTGTTGCTGCGTATCCTAGCGTCCACGGGGATTTATTAGCACGCAATGCATCTTCAACGACATTGATATCAACCAGCACAATATCATTTAATACCAGAATTTGTTTTTCATTCTGTCCTAGAATATCAACTTCAATATTCTGTTTTCGTGTATCCGATGGCCTATAACAAAGAGGTACTGGAAGCGTTGCAAATTTTTCTTTATGCAATTCAAATAACTTCATTTGAAGTGTGTCCCTGACTATTTTTCTACTTGCAATGATCAAATCGTTTGGTCTCCATGTTTCCCAGAAATCATTCATTGGGGTTTCTGAAATCACTTCACGCGCTATTTCGCATTGGATTCTATCCGGTTGTAATCTAATTAGCGCTTTGAACTCGCGTAATCGTTCATCAAGTGATCTATAATCAGTGGTAATTTCTTCATAGTAGTCTACAAAACCCTTTAGCCATTCATATGGAGATGCACCGACAAATGGTGGTGGTTGGCCGTGATCCCCGCACATGACGACTTTTGTGTTTTTGTTTAACAAGCACTCAAGAAATGTTTTTAATACATCTAATGACACTGTGCATATTTCATCCCAGATTATGATTTCAGGAATGAATTTATCACCCATTCGATCAGGAGTCCATTTGTCACCCTTCCATGGAAAGAAGCTGTGATAAGTGTAAGCATTTACCCCTCTTTGTATCATCTCTCTGGCGAGTCTGTGAGTCGGTGTTAGCACAATCATGTTAGAAACGCTAGCGTTTCCACAACGAAATAATTCAATTGCACGAGTTGTCTTTCCTGACCCACCACAACCGTTTAAATAAACTGTCTTGTATCTACATACTGGATCAGATACCGGTGGTGCATTAGAAAGTTCTGATTGAATTTCAATACGGTTACAACAAATATATTTATCATCCATGGCAACGTCTGCGGATTCACAATACTCATGTAGCATCTCTTTTTTAAATCGCCAACGCCCCCAATTTTCTTCGGGATCTGTGAATGCCGCTACAGCTGATTTGTACTTATTGTGTATATACATCGAATCAGTGGCCACTCTAACCGCGGTATTAGGAAATCTATTTATCATCGAAAATAGATTAATAGAAGCATAGGCTAACATTGAACTTCTCAAATGTGTGTACTGGGAATTATATCCATCACAGTAGGTAACAACCGTACCTAATTTCTCACCATTGGATAGAAAAGCATCCTTACGGGATACAAGTTTTCCCTGTTTCATTAAATCCGCTACAATAAAATCGTATTCAGCGACATCTATGATCAACCGCGAAGAATATTTTGCGTTATCGTATCGTCCACCCTGGGTAAATTTACCGATTATTCTTCTTCCGAGATCTTTTGCTTGTTCTTTTTTAATTTCAAATAACTTCTTAGACCAATTTATGATTTCTTCTTCACTGAAATCTGGAAACTGTTTTCGTAGTTCGTTGATTATTCTATCTAGATTGGGTTGTGGTAGCCAAACTTCTTTCTGAGCTCGATAGCATATAACAGCATCGGAAACAATCAACGATATTAGCATACCACAATCAATCATATATCTCAATAGCACTATTGGCATCCAGTGTTTTTCAGATAGGTGTCTACCGAGCCAAACATAACTACACGGATGTAACCCTGTAGCTAATTCGAATGATATCACACGAGCGAATCCGGTTAAGTCAAAATCAGGCAATGGTCCATTAATCGCAACACGAGTCATTTTATGCGTGGGGTGTCCAAATCGTTTGAAGTACTCAGCGCATTCCCCATACCCGAGAAAACTTCCGGGATAACACGCGGATATATCAATTGAAATCATACCATCATGTGAGTATTTCGTATTCCACTGTCCTCCATGACCAAATTCGACGCAACTCAATTTAACATCCTTGCGAAAATCACTTCGTGTTGGACGCCATGAGTTTTTTTCTCTTGCGAAGTGAGCTACCACTGATGGAATAGTAAAACTATCCGTGAGTAGTTTTTCATGGGAATTCTCCGGTGAAAAATCACTAGCGATTTTTCTCATTCTGTTATCTAATTCTTCAATGCGATATAATTCACCATTTGGTTTTACAAATTGATCGAATTCTTCATCACTTCTAAGTAACCACACTGACACAGGATCATCCTTACACAACGCATGAATAGCATCGAATAATCTCTCTTCATAGAAAACATCCCCGACGAACTCCTTAGGGATATATTTCACGGTTCGTTCTCGTGGAAATATTGTTACCGCAGGTGTCCACGCGTGTTTGTTATGATCAATAATCTGTATTGGCGCTCCATTTTTGTTATATTTCGGTTCGTATAAAACCTCTCCGGTTATCGTCATAACGGTTATTGGGAATCGTAATGATGTTTCTAATTTAGCTATATCAGAAATCTTTGCACCATGCTGTTTCACTGTCAGTTCCCACTCGGTTATTTTCCTACGTCGCAGATCAGTTAGTTTATTTCCTCGGGATGCATTTGTGAAGTGTTCTATTATTCGTTCTGCTACACAATTAAGCCCTGACGAATATTTCATAGGAGCTAGTTTTGCGATATCGGGTTTATCATTTAACGGATATATCCCATAAACCATTGCTGTTACGGGATAAGATCTTTCGTAGTATGGTTTGTCAATGCCGGTTAGAATCCCTGGTTTGGAATCTCTACTCACAATGACAGCTTTTTTATTCTTGAGGATTGGTTCAAATTTATCCTTAATAATCCATTTGCCATCGACTTCGATAATGAATTTGATTCGGAAAAAATGCCGTTTTTCCCCAACACGTGAAATTATCACTGCTGCTTTTTCATCATTCATGGTAGCATCAACAACACCATCAATTCGAAATGTTGACCAACAATAAGATGCTCCATCACGCTTAAATTCATTAAAACAGTCTCTGATTTTACTAATCATGGCTTTATCAAGAATTGTATTCTTTGGTGTATTAGAAGCTATATCGAGATTGAATTGAGCATCTTTCCAGGGGTAATCTCTCTTGGACGTTTTTTTTGGTTTATCGAGATTAAATCTAGGATTGATTTTCAATAATCTCTTAAACTCTTTCATGTTTCCGTCTATTGGACGTTTTTTGGGTTTATCGAGATTAAATCTAGGATTGATTTTGTTAGGTTTTTTTGGTTTATCGAGATTAAATCTAGGATTGATTTTTAATAATCTCTTAAACTCTTTCATGTTTCCGTCTATTGGACGTTTGTTACGTTTTTTTGGTTTATCGAGATTAAATCTAGGATTGATTTTTAATAATCTCTTAAACTCTTTCATGTTTCCGTCTATTGGACGTTTGTTACGTTTTTTTGGTTTATCGAGATTAAATCTAGGATTGATTTTTAATAATCTCTTAAACTCTTTCATGTTTCCGTCCATTGGACGTTTGTTACGTTTTTTGGGTTTATCGAGATTAAATCTAGGATTGATTTTTAATAATCTCTTAAACTCCTTATCAGCATTTTTCGAAGGCGTTCTCCCTAATTCCTTCATGCTATAATTAAAAAAAGCATTTAAATGAAAGATTTTTATATAATGAATCACTGCAAGTGGCTTATGATTGGATCAATAACCCCGTGTAACAAATCATGCAGAAATGAGTTTTGTGGGTATCATATGCAAAGCTTTCGACGTGGAAGCCTTGGTCCGTTACCCTGTATTCTATGTGGAGTTGGGGTCAGGGGAAAATCTCAGTTGTGTCTAAATTGCGGTGGTAAGCGATACAGGGAGTTGAAGCGATATTATGATAAAAGAATAAAAAATGGACAATCAATCAGAAATTTTGACCCTGACGCTGACAAAGTCAGTATTCTTGACGCTGACAAAGTCAGTATTCTTGACGCTGACAAAGTCAGTATCCTTGACAGAGTCAAGGATAAAATCATAAGAACTCCTCAAGACTACATCGAAAGATTTATCATTAAACCAAACGATGAATTAGACAAACAATAGTATTATGTATACGAATGAACCAAGAATTCAGACAACACCCTGTGATCACAAATTATGAAGCATCCAGTGATGGTGTTGTAAGAAACCGCAGACTGAAGAAACCAGTTGGGTGGGATAATGGTATGGGGTATTTGATGTTTGGTGGTGGAAGGAAGAAATACCTCAATCATCGTTTCGTGTACGAGTGTTTCCATGGATTGATCGAGGATGATTTTGTTATTGATCATATCGATTCTAATCCGAAAAACAATTCTTTATCAAATCTGCAGGCTATCACACAAAGTGAAAATTCCAAACGAGGGGGGACTGGGAAATACTCGAAAAAAGCGAGATCTGTGAAATCTTTGAATACGATAACTAACGAAGAAAAAATATTTCAATCAATGAATGAAGCCGGTAGGCACTTCGATATTTGTATATCCTCAGTACGAAAAGTTGCAGAGGGGATTTATCAATCAGCTATTTCAAAAAGGACGAGACAAAAAATTCAATTTAGTTATGTCTAATGCGTCATATTTTTCATTTAGAAATATATAATTGTTATAGAATAATGAATTCTGAAAACATGAATAGCATCATATCCGAGATTTCAAAATTGAAAAGTTGGGATATTGAACTATCAGATGGGTTAAATCCTGATCAAATCATGTCTGATTTTCAGGACATAGAATACGGAGTTAACAACAATAAATACATGCTACCAAAGAAGTATGCGCTCATCAAAAGAATTCAGAATTCTATTAAGGACTCTCTCGCATTCTCCAGTGACGTAAGTGTGTTCGCTCCGTTGTATACCATCGTAGAACGAATACGAAAAGAATTGGGGTACGAATACGAATTGAAAAAGGAGGTTAATTCTAAAGTTAGAAACCTACGGGCGTTAATTCAAGAAAATGAACAATTTTGATTGACCAACCATTTATCATTATTTGATTGTGACCGTCCCTCATAGAGATTTTAATTTTTTTTTTAGCATTTTTTGATCAAAACTGTTGAAATCAGTGAATACAAAATTGATGGCTGGTTCGGATTGATCAAAAATAGAATGGGGAAAGTCACAGTATTATTATTATTTATAGCAATTATGTGACTTTCCCCATCATTGAACGAAGCTGTCTCACAGTGAAATAACACTTCCATGACCATCCGATGGTGTTAGGTCGGATTGAAAAATTGTTTTGCAATTGAAAAATTGTTTCTGATTTCAAATAATGGTCAATGAAGCATTAACAACCCGATTGGCTCGTGAACGACTGGATGCAATCAGGAGATTTGTACCAATTCGTGACTCTGTACGGAATAAACTACAACAACGACAGAGTCTTCAGACTGATTTTGCTATGGGATCCGAAGAATTGTTTAAACCAGTAACCACAGCAACGAAAGGGATAGAGCGTGCTATACTGGGAGATGTTCCCGAGACGGGAAAATCTGTTATTGGTGAACTCGAAAAAATAGCAGCGAAAACTGAACAAATGGAATCAAAAGAAATAGTAGATGATTAACGCGTGATATTTAACGAGGCGGGTTTAGCAGCGATTAATAAGACTGATTCAACAGAAATTCCTGCGCTTGTTGTTACGACTTATGAAAACAGGAAAAATATGTTGAAACCAGAACATCATAAGCAGCAGAGGGGGCGAATCAGACAACTTTTTTTTGTTTTTATTTTTGATTATACCCCCTCCAAAATAACACTGGACCCTTCTCGCGAAAAAATAAGTCTCTGACCCTTGTCTGAAAACATTCGCGTCGCAACGTCGTTGTCACTCACCCCCTCTGCTGCTAGAACTTTCAGTTGGGGTTAACCGAATATTTGATCCAGTCCTTACTACGACGAAAATCTTTTCAGGATTTCACAAATAGACTAATTTGTAAAACCTCCTCTTGTAAATCAATCAGATTATTAGACTGATCTGTGAGTTTGAAATTAATTCTGGTTAATGAATTATTATGACATCGCATATAGACTGGATTCACCGGAGACTCAATTATTAAAAACCCTGGAGGAGCTGTTGGTGCAAATGAATACAAAATATATCCTTGCTGAGCTTGATTTGATCGTTCTAGATTAATTTGATAGCTTCCTTCGATCACATCACATACTAAATTGAGCGCAATCACCGTTGAAATATTCACATTGAACGGAGCAATATGCCTGCCACCACCATCTGGGTCATTATTATGTTTGAGGATAGTTGTTTGTGGTTGTGATGGTGTTTTTTTCCACGTATCATGGATTTTTTTGAAACCTTCATCGATGGCATCATCGAGAGATTTTTGTAGTTCTGAGATATTATATCCTGGAAGTTTGACTGTTGGAATATCCTTGACCGGGATATTTAAGTTCGATGCAAATGCTGTTCTCGATAGGGGGATATTGTCACCTAATACTTCTTGAATAATTTGTGAATGAAATGTTTCCATGTCATTGATGATTTTGTTACATGTTTCTATGACGCTGATAAATTCATCTCGGGTGAGAGTACCGGATTTAAGGGATAATAACAACAGTGAAATATCGTTATTGAAAGCTGTGAAATTTTCAGTGATTTTATCCCAGTTAGCAGAATGATAAACAATTTGGCCGTTCTCATATTCTACTCTAATGAAAAAATTCAATTTGTCATAATCTCTATAACTCTTTACTGGATTATCAGATTTTGTCCTGTCTGTGATATAATCGGTTTTTTGTGGTTCTGGTAATTTAACGGTTTTTCCTCCGGGTGGTAATTCAGGCCATCCTAGTACTGTTCTTATTGAGCTTTGATAGATATCTACGACATAACCCTCTGTGCTTATTTCAATGGCAGATGATAGTGTCGGCACATGAACTGTTATAGCTATTTTTGATTCTTTTCCAGTAATCGATTTTATTCTACGCGCTAATTCATCATTGATTTGTTCAATTTGATATGATCCGGTTGGTATGGAAACAACGTTCCAGTCTGGGGTACCGTCGGGTTTATTCTTATTTGCAAATACCAGTGAATTATTCGGTTGTTGACCACCAAATGGTTTTGACCTAATATTTGACCAGCTGTGGTATACTCGTAATTTTGCTAGCGCGATTTCCTTCACTGGGACCGGAGAGGGGAAATTCACACTGAATTCTGGATTCGTTGAGGTTATTGAGATCATGCTTGTTTGTACTGGGTTTGTGTTCTCCACTATTTGTTGAAGTAATTCCATCTGTGTTGTCATTGTTATTATACTCATGTTGTATTTCTAATTTTGACATCGCAGAATCATATATATCTACCATCGCTGAAAACTCTCTCTCTGATATAATTGTATCATCGAGCGATGACGATATCAATGAGGATAATTGCGAGTATGCAGTGGACACAACATGAAATTGAATTATGTAGTCTTGTAGTTTCCGTTGGCTGCATGAGGATATTTTTTTTGTGATTATTGAAAGTATTCCAGCGATTGTTGTTGCCGCAGAAATGCAAATTGGAACAGCTATCGGGGCCATCATTGTCACTGAAGACAGTATAATACCAGCTCCGGTGATTACACCACTCACAGCGTACACAGTAACATCAATTGCGGTAATTCTCCTGCGATATTTTTTAATTTTCAATTCATACTCCTCAGACAAGGTTTTGAGTCTAGTTTGATACTCTCTGACCTGATCATAGCGATATTGCGATGATGAAATCATTTTTTATTTTAAATACGCTAGCGTTTTCAATTGAAACCGTTAGTGAAATTGCTTTGCAATTTTCAACTTAAATCCGCTACGAATTCCACATACCACGTTGTTGTAACCCTAACCAAATTTTTATCAGTAGCTATTAACGTGAACTGTTCAGTTGTATCCTTGTCGATGATCGTTGAAATCGTATTATTGACCCCGGATGAACTGGACGATGAAATATTAAATTGAGTCGTTCTCACTATTGTTAATCGATAAATACCCTTAACTGTTGCAGTGATGTCTAATTTGTTGTTTTCAGGTGTCCACACAAATGATCCGTGTTTGATTGTGTATACTACGTTGTTGGTTTTCTCATGAGGAATTTTTGTTTTTTCAATGACTGTTATCATCCTCGTTTCATCCCCCTTGATGCCTTCGATGAAAGTTTTCGTCTCATCGATGGATTTTTTAATATCAGGGAGTTTTAGTTCAATTTTATCAAACGGGGTTCCAATAAATTTATCAATGATATTTCTACGAAATGCGGTAAACTGTTTTATGTGTTCTTCGGTTTTAGATTGAAGTGTTGCTAGTTCTAACGCAGAATCATTGAGAGTTTTAAATCGATCTGTAATCGTCGAAAAAAGTACACCCGGTTTGAGTTTACCCTGATCGGAAAATAACGCGATAGTATCCTCGATTGCATTTTGTTGTTTAACTAAAATATCATCCAGAGAAATATTACTGGTTTTCAATTTACCCTGATCGGAAAATAACGCAACGGTGTTCTCGATTGCATTTTGTTGTTTAACTAAAATATCATCCAGAGAAATATTACTGGTTTTCAATTTACCCTGGTCGGAAAATAACGCAACGGTGTTCTCGATTGCGTTTTGTTGTTTAACCAAAATATCATCCAGAGAAATATTACTAGATTTCAATTTACCCTGTTTGTCTTGAAATACAACTATTTCATTCGGGTCAACACTTGTTAAGTTCAACGTCTCAGCGATTTCATCTTTAATTTTTTTTTGTATATCCTTGATAGAATCAGGAGTTGCAGTGTCATCGGGTTTGGGTTTCAGAGGTCTTCCCCAAATATCAATCATGATATTTTATATATCTCTCTCTAAAAAGCGATTACTAGTGTAGTCATTTACGACAATGTGTGGTGGTTTTCCCCTTGGGTTACCCAAGGAGTTAGAAATAGCGTCAAGGACATTTAATACTTCACTGCCGCATATTGGTGGGTCATTGATTTGTTGTGTTGGTAGCGTAGAATACCAAGTCTTCATTGGAAGGGTTTCTATATACCGCATAAACTCTTTTGGTGGGGCTAATCCATATGAATCAAAATAGACAATCCCACGTGGATCAATAGCGTATGCAACCCAGTGAGTTCCAGGTCCGGTGCTGTTATCGAGATTAATAATACCTGTTTCAGTTTTGTTTGGTTGATGTGGTAATTGATCTTTCATAAAAACACCTCTGAAATTTTTAATCACTAGTTTTTTAGCAGCATCCATTAAATCAAAATTGGACATTGGAACCATAGATTTCTGAATTAATAAACCGTTCCTGGTAGTCTCAGGCCTGATCCGTGAACGGATCTTCCGCTGTACCATGAATACGGGGTTCCTGGTAGTCTTAGACCCTTTCCGCTGTACCATGAATACGGGGTTCCTGGTAGTCTTAGACCCTTTCCCTTTTTTTTATACCCTTGACCTTTCTTCGGTTCATATGATTCAGCAATGCTCTGTACCGCTTTTGTTCCCCAGCCTCCAACTACCCCCAATGCGGCCGCTTTTGCTACTGCTGGGGCTGCTGCCGCAACCAATGCTGGTATTGCAGCAAACAACGGAAATATACCACCTGTTTTTATCATATTTTTGATAGCAGCCGCAGAAAGAGTAATCTGAACACCTTTTTTATCCTTGAAAGCATCATTGAAATGTTTCACTTGACGAGTTGTCAGCGATAATTTATTTGCCCCGCCATTCATTTGATAAGGTTTCAACGTGATTGTGGTTCCACATTGTTTAGCGGATTTTGATTGCAATTTTTTTAACTGACCAGGTGTCAATGACACATTGATATTACTATATGACATTATACAAATACAGATTGATTCTAAATCGTAAAACGATTCAATGGAAATATCCTTCGGATTTTCAATTACATATTTTCCACTGGTGCATCTACCACTCTCATTCTTCCACCAACACCTTCAAGTAGCATTGATTTATCACTGAGAATGACAGCAACCGCTCTATAATTCGGGATAAGGATAGGATGTACCCCAGCAACTGGTGGACCAACAGGACGGGTTACACGGGCTCTAAAGTGTATATCAACGACAGATTGTCTCATCAAATCAAGATGTTCCAATGAAAAGTAATAAATCGGATAGAGGCTTTTAAAATCCAATTGTGATATTTGCAAACCGGTATCCACATTTTGATCACGTGCCATAAATGACAACAGGTTATGATAGACACGTGCAATATGATTCTGACCGTAATCAAGTTGTATATCCTCGGATGGTTCCTGCTGTCCGTTTATTCTCAGCGAGACTTCACTAACACCTAACTGATCAAATATCATATGACTTCGTTCTTGATTACCAACTCGCGCAGCATTCTGTAACGCAATAAATATATGACGTGGAGCTGAAACCCCTTGTTTTGATGCCAGGTGCCATGTGAATGTACCATCAACACTGTCTTGTTTAATATCCGTGGTCACTGATAACCAACTTAACAACGACTTTCCTCCTTGGTCCATAAATGATAGTAGTCGCTGTTCGTCTGTGATTGATGGAGTTAACACTGGCATCCATAATGATAGTTTTGTTAAAATGACTTTACCGGCAGCAACCCCAGCATTACGCCAGATTGCATCATCATCAGTACCCTTTCGTACAAGCGCTATTGTGTGTTTGGCTCCATAAATAACTTTTCTAACATTTCTACAGAATCCAAATATATGATGCAGTGGAATCGCACATGAAAATCGTCGACGCTGCCCATGCAACGTTGCTACGCGTGTTGCAAATCCTAAATTGAGATTACCATTAACGCCTCCGAGAATATCAAACGCAGCTCCGGGTCTAATTCGACGTTCTGGATTAGCTGCTTCTTGTTGATTGGCTTCTGCAGTACCCTGTGCTGTTAACACTTTAATGAATTGAAGGTGATCAGCGGTATCAGAGGTATCCTTTGCAAACATCATAGATGGACCCGCTGATCTTGTATAATCATCAGAATATCTCGCTAACCCTATGATTGTTGTGGCCATATCAACTTCACGGTCAATGGATTCAATTTCTTTTCCATCAATGAGATATCTAGCGCTTTCAAATAACGCCATGATGCCGTTATTAACAAAACCAACTCGGACATTTGAGTTATTGTCATATGGGGTATCAGCTGCAACATTTGTTACAAGTTCTCCTTCTACTTCAATAAATGCCTCACACGGTAGAAAATATTTACTGGTATCATGAACTTGAAGTTCAATTCGCGATCGGAGATCTGGTTGTACTGCGTGATAAGAATAAAATTGATAATCGCGTACAGAATCATCTTTACGCACTGGGGCGTCTATATCTAATGCTGGATCAGATGATTTTTTGAACATTTTATTCTATTTATCAGAGTCTAAATCGGATTTTCCATTTCATCGTGAAAAACGCTAGCGTGAAAATCCATAGGATTTCATCGACGTGGTTTTCTAAAGCCACTTCCCGCTATCATATTTGCAATATTCCTTTGGTCTCCTTGATTTACCATCGACGCTAGTTTTTCATCTACTGCGTTATTTATAATTTTACTAACACTTGCAGGCATTTCTTCTGTAGACGGTAACGGTTTCTTTTTTCGTCCCACTAATGATGTTATTTTATCCTTCGCAGTTGAAAACGCTTTCCCGGCAAGATCTCCAACAGTACTAATACCCTTATCACGAATAACATCAATGGCTTTCATTCCAAGTTGTTTAGCTAACGGCATCACTTTTGGGGCCGTTCTTGAAAAGAATCCTAAAATGGTCTTGCCGAGGCCATCTCCGTAGTATGCTCTATAAACTGGAAACCGTGAATTAACTACATAGACGAGGGTTGGTTTATCATGATTGTAATGGATGATCATTATTATAAAAACAATAGTGTTTTCAATTGTTATTTAATCACTATGATACCCATTTGCTAACTCGTCAATGAAATCTCGATAGGTTTTGATATCCATGATACCACCGGCAAATAATCGTCTACAAATATCAGCTGCTTCATTAATTATTTCTGGAGAGTTATTTCCAGCTCGGAACCCTCCTACAAGAACATCTAATCATGATATATCATTGATAACACTATCAGGACAAATGTTTCCAATCCTTGGATTTCCTAATCCACTTCCGCTATAGCCAGCTGCTTCATCTAGTTTGTCTGTATCCGTGGTTTGTAAATAATCAAGAGTATCATCATCATCATCATCAGGTGGTAGTTGTTGTTTTTTTTTGTCTCCGTGTTGGTGTTTGACGTCGTTCTTCTAAATCATCATCATCATCAGGTGGTAGTTGTTGTTTTTTTTGTCTTCTTGTTTGTCTACGTGTTGGTGTTTGACGTTTTAGTTCTTGCCGTTCTTCTATTTCTCGTTGTCGCTCTTCTATTTGTTCTCTTTTATAATTACTAATTCCCTTTTTAAATTCCTTGTATCCTATCTCATCCTTATTCAAACGACCATTCCCTTTATTTAGTTTATACAAATAATCGAACCAATCATTACTTGATATTCTATCATTTTTATACTCGTCCTTTAAAAAATCTTTTTTTGAATTATAGCTTTGAGCAGCAAAATTACCAAAGGCTTGATAATCCTTTGCTTTCATTAAACTAGGTTTTTTTATTAATATTTTAGCATGATCAGTAAATTTATTCAACAGAGAAACAGTCGTTTTTTTCGGATCAGTTTTTTCAGTTTGTTCAGTTTTCGCTGCTAGTTTTTCAAGTTCACCAATAACAGATTTTCCCGTCTCGGGACTATCTCCCAGTAAAGCACGCTCTACTCCTTTCGTTGCTGTGGTTACTGGTTTAAACAACTCTTCAGACCCCAGAGCAAAATCAGTCTGAAGACTCTGTCGTTCTTGCAGTTTATTCCTGACAGAGTCGCGAATTGGTATAAATTTCTTAATTGCATCTAGTCGCTCACGAGCCAATCGGGTCGTTAATGCTTCATTGACCATTATTTGAAATCAGAAACCATTTTTCAATTGTAAAACAATTTTTCCCATCGATGATTCCATCCTTAACGGTCTAATTTTTTATTGCTGTGAAATATTTTTATTTTTTATCCATTGATTTTGCCTGTTTTGGTGCCATTTTGGTGGTTTTCAGTTGAAAATCTCAAAGAGATTTTACAGTCAAGTAGTCGATTTTACATGGGATTTTCCATAAGGAAAAGCTGTTAAAACTCATTTTTGATGATTTTTAGCCATTTTTCATCAATTTTTGCCTGTTTTCAGTGATGTTTGGTCATTTTTCATCGATTTTCATCAAAAAACCTCGTAGGGTCAAGTAGTCGATTTCCATAGAGAAAAGTTCTTAAAAGTTAGGATTCTATTTTATTTTCGCAGTGTGAAATATTTTCACTGATTCAATAAAAAATGACAAAAAAAAAATGAAAATCTCAAGGAGATTTTACTGTCTGACAAAATCTTTTGAGGGGGGGCCGGTCAATCAAAATAGTTCATTTTCTTGAATTAACGCTCGTAAGTTTCTAATTTTAGAATTAACTTCCTTTTTCAATTCATATTCGTTACCCAATTCTTTTCGTATTCCTTCCACGATAGTATATAACGGAACAAACACATCTACTTCACTGGAAAATGCAAGAGAGTCTCGAATAGAATTTTGAATTTTTTTGATGAGTGCATATTTCTTTGGCAACATATACTTGTTAGTGCTAACTCCGTATTCTATATCCTGAAAATCCGACTTGATTTGATCAGGATTTAACCCATCTGACAATCTAATATTCTGATTTTTCAATTTTGCAATTTCAACTATGATGCTATTCATAATTTCAGAATTCATATATGATAATACATATTTCTAATTCATTTTTCAAAAATAAAAGAGCCGTTAATATTTTAAAAATTCAGTCTGTATATATAACTATCTTTTTTAAAAATTCAGTCTGTATATATAAATATCTTTTTTAAAAATTCAGTCTGTATATATAAATATCTTTTTTAAAATTAATTCTGTATATACAAATATCTTTTTTAAAAATTCAGTCTGTATATATAAATATATTTTTTAAAATTAATTCTGTATATATAAATATATTTTTTTAAAATTCAGTCTGTATATATAAATATAAATGCAGACAAAAATAAATATCAACCATGATGAGCGATTATCAGTCATTTGGCCCCCTTGATATAGGCCGTTGTGGTTCTATTTGCATTCATTGGGTCCCTTATTAGGCCTTTGTGTCTTTCATAGGGTCCTTTGTTAGAGCATTTTTCTGTTTCTGTTTTATATCAGAATGTTTTTTTTTTGTTTTTGCTCTTTGAGATATGACCCTATGACCGTTTCTATTAGCCTATAATTCATTCTGGGTTTACCCAATGTGCATCCACGTTTTGGCCGGTAATTCATTTTTGAACACCATACGGGGTAACCCAAATGTGATGGAGAGCTAATTACATCCATGGATGGTATTTATTTTAGGTCATTTATATTTACATTCACCGGAAACATATTCCCCTAAGAGTGAATCTAACTCGTCAAATAACGGGTTATAAACACAAGAGGGTATGTTTACGTGAAATGACCTAGAGGTTACATATATACGACAACACATCTTTGGAACTCCTTGGTTGCCTTCACATCCAAGTAAGCCCAAGGGAAACCCGAAACATACATCTCCGGAAGGGAGGCCTAACATGGCAAACGCCATCTTAGACCGCCCAGAAGATATGCTTGGGGTGACGTCACAACATATACTTAATTAAGGACAGCACAAATACCGTATATATTTCCACTGAGTGTTGTGGCAAATTGTAGGTATACATATACTTAATTAACTTAATTAAGGATGGATTATAATTCAATGATGATGGGATTATGATGATGGGATTATGATGATGGGATTATAATTCATTGTGTAGGGCATTTATGTGTTTACATTCACATAACATGCAACCCATGAAATTAAATTCATGGTTGCGTAAGTTGTCAAAAACCGACAACCCACCGCTACCGTAAATTTGATAGCATGGGTTTTGCATGTTATGTGAATGTAAAAACAGAGGGGGCGCCTTCCTCCCCTCAATTAAATAGAAAAAAAAAACATCCAACCGTTTCACCATCAGACAATTGTCTGCTATGGGGCGCGAACATGTGAAGAATAATTGTCTGGGTTTACAAGCCAAACACGATACCTTTAGACCACTGTTCACGTCTATAAAGAATAACGTTTTTTAACGTATATATGTTGTAACTATTCATATGGTATATAAAGGAAATTAATACATCAATCCGCAAGTATGCTATTTTATTTTCTTGAATTACTTATTAATGGTGTTTCACAGTATTTAAATGAGACAGAATATTTGACTTAAACACTAGAACAAAGAATATAATTGTTTGAAAACATGTCTTTTCTTACAAAACAATGCCCAGCGCTGAATCACAATACCCATTAAACAAGTTAACACAATCTAAGGGAGAAAGTATACACGTGTGTTATCCTGTAACGCCTGTATTTCCGGATCACATCCTATGTTATGAAATACGCATTAATCGCACGTGACACAGAATATTTGACTTAAACACTAAAAAAAAAAGAAAATATATCTTTTCCTAAAAAGAAATACCAAGCCGCTAAATCACAATGATAACTCCCTTGGTTATTATCATTTAAGAGTGGTCTCCCTTGGTGTTATAGACGGTACGCGTGTACTGTATTTTGACATACGAAAATAGAATTTTCTGATAATACCATTACGGAATGCTTCATAATTAACAAGCACGGAGGGGTGAGGTCTGAATTCTTGGTTCATTTGTATAATAACACTATTTTTCTAATTCATTGTTTGGTTTAATTATAAGTCTCTGTATATAATCTTGAGCAGTCTTTATTATTTTGTCATCGTTGGGGTCAATGGCAGTATTTTTTATTTTTTTTATCATAATAGCGTTTTAGTTCCCTGTATCGTTTTCCGCCGCACATAATGCATAATTGCGACCTCCCCCTGACCCCAACTCCACATTGAATACAGGGTAACGGACCTCGGCTTCCACGACGAAAGCTTTGCATATGATACCAACAGAATTCATTTCTGCATGATTTGTTACACGGTGTCACTGATCCAATCATAAGCCATTTGCAATGATTCATTATACTTAAATCTTTCATTTAAATACTTGTTTTAATTATAGTATGGAGGAGTTCGAGAGATTATCGAAAATTAAGCCCTGGAAAAGTGTTCAACTCAATCTTGATAGAGTTTCTGATACACCAAAGAATAAAATTCTTGATAGAACCTTGATTAGTAAAATCAGAGACTGTTTTAATGAATTCAAGCGTGATGGGGCAGCTCATTGTTGGTCAACATTTCGAATTGATGGTGTTGTTGACGCTACCATGAATGATGAAAAAGCAGCAGTGATAATCTCACGTCTTGGGGAAGAAAGAAATTTTTTTCGAATAAAATTCCTTATCCATGATAATGGAAAATGGATAATTAGGGACAAATACGAGCCTATTCTTAAGGACAAAAAAACTGTCACTGTGACTCAGGATTCAAAACCAGGAATTTTGACTGGACTTGATAAACCCTACTACGAAAGATCTTATCCTGTCACAGTAGTTGTTTACGGGATATATCCACTCAATGAAAAACCTGATATTTCAAAACTAGCACCCATGAAATATTCGACAGGGCTCAATTGTGTAGCAACACGAATAATAGAACACTTCACAAATGCGTCCCGGGGAAATAAACTAACTGATCTAAGACGAAAAAAAAATAACCGAGTGGGAACTGACAGTGAAACAGCATGGGGCAACAATTCAAGATATAGCCAAATTAGAAACATCATTGAGATTTCCAATATCGGTAAGGACAATCACCGGAGAAGTATTATACAAATCGAAATATAAATCACAGGGAGCTCCCATTGAAATTATTGATCATAACGCACACGCGTGGTCATCTGCAGTAACAATATTCCCACGGGATAGAACCGTAAAATATCTGTTTGGAACCGAAGAGTTTTTTTCAGAGCAGAAATTATTTGATGCTATTTACCATTTGAGTAAAAACGATTCTGTGTCAGTGTGGCTATTTCATAGTACTTCAGACGAAGAATGTAGATTTGATCAGTTTGTAAGGCCCAACGGAGAATTGTACCGTACTGAAGAGCTGCATAATCAAATGAAACAACTAGCTAGTGAATTTTCTCCCCAGAGTTCTCTGGGGGAAGACAACGATCAATTATTAGCAAACTGTTTTACACTTCCATCAGTTGTAGCACATTTTGCTAGGAAGAAAAACGCGTGGAAACCAACCCGAAGTGAGTTCTTATCAGATGTCAAATTGTCCTGTCTTGAATACAGCCATGGAGGATTATGGAACACCAAATACACCGCTGATACCGTTATTTCAGTTGATATGATTGCATGTTATCCAGGAAGTTTTCTTGGGTATGGAGAGTGTGAGAAATATTTCAAACGATTTGGACACCCTACACACGAAATGACCCGTGTTGCTATTAATGGACCACTGCCACATTTCGATTTAACCGGATTCGCTTGTGTAGTATCATTTGAAATGGCTGAAGGGCTTCATCCGTGTAGTTATCTTTGGATTGGTAAACACATGTCTGAAAAACACTGGATGCCAATAGTGTTATTACGGTATATGGTTGATTGTAAGATGTTAAAATCATTAATTGTCAGTGAAGCAATTATATCCTATCGAGCACAGAAATCAGTCTGGTTACCACAACCTGATCTAGAAAAAATAATTAGCGAAGAGCGAAAACTGTTTCCTGATTTTAATGAACAACAAATCATGGATTGGTCCAGACAGTTATTTGAAATCAGAAACAATGAAGCAAAAGATCTTGGACGAAGAATAATCGGTAAATTTACCCAAGGTGGCAAAGATGATAATACGAGATATTCTTCACGATTGATTATAGACAATGCTGAATACGATTTTGTAATCAAAGCTTTAACGAATAGGGGCTTATATGTCAATCGTAAGGACGCATTTATGTCCGATGGAACCAAATTGGGTACAATTGTTACTTACACTGATGGTATCCATCAGCAGTACACATATTTGAGAGCTTCTATGCTTGGTTATGCTTCTATCAATCTGTTTTCAATGATCAATAGATTTCCTACCACCGCAGTTAGAGCTGCTACTGACTCATTTTACATAAATAGCAAAATGGCTGATTTTAAGGCTACTGGCAACGAGAATTGGGGGTCATGGAGAATTAAGAAGGAAATGCTTCATGATTATATTCCATCAGCAGATGTTACCATTGAAAATAATTACTTAGAAAGCAATCAATGTTCAGAATTTTCTAGTGCACCACCGATTTCTGATCCAATCTGTAGATATAAAACAGTTTATTTAAACGGCTGTGGCGGGTCAGGAAAAACAACCCGGGCAATTGAGTTATATCGTAGAAACGCTAGCGTTTCCAATCCAAACATGATTGTGCTAACACCGACTCACAGACTCGCCAGAGAGATGAAACAACGAGGGGTAAATGCCTGCACTTATCATAGTTTCTTTAGATGGAAGGGAGATAAATGGACTCCTGAGCGCATGGGAGAGAAATTTATTCCTGAAATCATGTTTTGGGATGAAATAGACACAGTGTCAGAAGATGTCTTAAAAATATTTCTTGAGTGGTTGTTATTGAAGAATACAAAAGTCGTAATGTGCGGTGATCACGGCCAACCTCCACCATTTGTCGGTGCATCCCCCCATGAATGGCTAAAGGGTTTTGTAGACTATTATGAAGAAATTGATACCGATCATAGATCACTTGATAATGAATTAAAAGAATTTAAGAAACTAATTAGATTACAACCGGATAGAATCCAGTGTGAAATAGCCCGTGAAATAATTTCGGAAACTCCCATGAATGAGTTTTGGGAAGCGTGGAGACCAAATGATTTAATCATTGCAAGTAGAAAAATAGTCAGGGACACACTTCAGATGAAGTTATTTGAATTGCATAAACAAAAATTTGCAACACTTCCAGTACCGTTATGTTATAGGCCATCGGATACACGAAAACAGAACATCGAAGTTGATATTCCAGGACCAAAATCCGAAGGATTTCAAAGACAGATTCTCGTATTAAATGATATTGTGCTGGTTGATATCAATGTCGTTGAAGATGCATTGCGTGCTAATAAATCCCCATGGACGCTAGGTTATGCAGCAACAATACACTCTTCACAGGGATTGACTATATCGGATACAATTGTTTGGATAGTAGATAATCGCATAGAATGGTCGAATTTAGTCTATCTCGCAGTGTCTAGAGTACGAAAAATAAATCAACTTCGAAGAATTGTCTTCGATGATGAAATCATTGGCGATGATAATGACACCACAATAGATGATATTATTGATAAAAAACTCTCCGGTTACAAACAACAAGACAAAAACAAAACAACGAGAATTTGATATTGATGCTGAATTAATAATTACTCTGAAGCAACAACAGAATAATCACTGCGCGAGTTGCAATTGTATAATGCGTTGGCAGTATTCGGATAAGGATCCTCGCCAATTCACCGTAGACAGAAAAAATAACAATCTCGGTCATGTCAGAAATAATGTGATGTTGACTTGTCTTGAGTGCAATAGACGCAAGGGTGCTAGTTAAGCCCATGGGGTGGCAATTGAGTATCCTCAGGTATCACTTGTAATTGTTGTCTAGTAAAACCCCGTTGAGGGGCAGTTGAATCCAGTTTATAGATTGGAGGTCTACCCGTAGATCGTGTTATACTAGATATCTTATGCGTAGTGACGCTCCAAATAGGATCAGTAGCCCTTTTTGTGCCACCCTCAAGCTCTCCTGGTTCGTATAAGTACCTCACAATGACATTACTACCAAGAATTGGTTGGGAAACGCTAAAATCTTTTTGAATTTCCATTTCAGGTATTGACTTCTTTTTAATCGCATTGATAGGTTTAATGTTGATGGTTCTAGTAATCTCGTTATTCAGTGCAGTAATCACAGCTGGTAACCTTTTAACCCATTCACGGGATCTTTTTTCTTGGATGAATTCTTTTGCGTATTGATATCCAAATAACCGCTCAGCAAGGGTTTTATTAAATCGTTCTACAATGGCCTGATCACGATGCAGTGCAGTATGCCCTCGTCTGATAGCGACATTGTGATATTTCATTGTAGATAACACTGCACCCTGAAATTCCTTGCCCGGGTCAACTTGTAACAGATTTGGCCAGTGCAGAGGACTCCTTCGATAAATCCTTTCAAATGCAGAAGCCACTTCAGTGGCTGATTTTGTTTTTAACGGTTCTGCTTCTTTGTATCGACTTGCAATATCAACTACGGTTAATGCGTATTTGTAACCACGATCATGTGGCAGAAATAATAGATCAGCCTGATGAACTTCATTGGGTCCGGTCACATCAAAATGCGAGAAATTGATTTGTTTAGGCGGTGGTAGATAAATTTGCCATAGTGCCTGTTTGGATAACCAATGAGCCGCAGTGGTTTTTTTCACTTTCGCAGCGCTAGCGAGTTTATGGATTGCTGATTTACCCCTCCAGTATCCTCTTGGGGAATAATAAATAGATTCCATGTTGTTATTAATTACCAGCACCTAACATCAATTTACTTTTCATAGCCGATTTTATCAAAAAGGAAGCCAATTTTTCTTTGAAAGATTTATCAGTGATAGAATTCAACGCATGAATTAATTTCACATCTGCTAGATGCCTGTGTTGCAAATTGCTGCTTTTATAAGCAACATCATGAAGGTGACAGGCCTTATCAATAGCGTTTATTGGTTCCTCACCGGGTCGGGGCTGATTTTGATCATTGAGTCTGATATCAAGTCTTGTTCCCGGTCCACAGTAGCTATATCCTGGAAGGTGTTTTTCTCCGGGGTATTTTTCCCATGGGGTTCCAGGGAGTTTTGCTAATTTGGCTGCGATATCACCTCCTCGTTTTTTTTTAAAGGTTCCTTGAGTTCCTTGGGTTTAGAAACAAATCTAAATTTCTTTGTACTACATTGTACGCATTTACCAGAAAGCGCTGATCGGTTATTTTTAGTTGTAATCGTCGTCAAGTCATCTGTGCCAGTACGCGCCTTACACTTCACGCAATATAGATCCATAATTTATGTATAGAGATATGAATATAATTGATTTTTCAGCGACTAAAACAAGAGAACCAGTGAAGCATCATGCAGCGCTACCAAACTCTATCCGCGCAATTATAATCGGACCATCTGGATCCGGTAAAACGCAATTGTTGCTCAATTTAATAATGAGATGGATGAAGTGGGATAAGTTGTATTTAATTGCCCCTAGCGTAGATGATCAACGATGCTATGAAGTGCTAAAAGATTTTAATGAAAACGCTTCAGAGATTGCCGCCGAGGATGTTATTGAATTTATAACCGATATTGACGAGGCGCCATCCGTGAATGACCTCGATGGAAGTATCAACAATTTAGTTGTATACGACGATGTCATGTTAGATAATCAAAAAAATCCTGCTAGAATATTTTCCAGAGGCAGGCATAAAAACACTGATGTGATCTATGTCACTCAACGCTACACTCAGATTCCAAAAGTGATTAGAGATAACTGTAATATGCTTGCTGTATTCAACGGAGTTGATACACATACGCTACGAAATATTTGGCAGACATGGTGTTCTGATATGGACTTCAATCAATTTAGAAATTTCTTTAGTCATGCTCAGTCTACCCCACACGGATTTGTAACAATAAATTTACATGACCCTCGAACACGATATCGTATCGGACTTGATCAAATATTCGGTTAACCCCAACTGAAAGTTCTAGCAGCAGAGGGGGTGAGTGACAACGACGTTGCGACGCGAAGGTTTTCAGACAAGGGTCAGAGACTTATTTTTTCGCGAGAAGGGTCCAGTGTTATTTTGGAGGGGGTATAATCAAAAATAAAAACAAAAAAAAGTTGTCTGATTCGCCCCCTCTGCTGCTTCATAAGTTTGTTAGAAATTTAGATCATTGGGCTGATATATTCTACAAAATCAAAACTGAAAAAACAGGTAGAATTAGGAAGAAGGATAACGCATCATATATTGAATATAGAAAAGCGGTGGACATAGTGTATAATCAATACGAAGAGTTTAAACAACAACAAAAACCACGAAAATTGCGAGGAAGGCGACAGCAACCTGCAAAGAAAATATCTTTTTCACCTAAAAAACAACTACCACCTGATGATGATATTCTTGATTATTTACAAAAAGCCAATTTAGAAGAAATGAAAAAAATGGATGTAGCAATGGGTTATAGCGGAAGCGGATTGCAAGATTCCAGTGAGAATCCAAGGATTTCATGTCCTGGTAGTGTTCTCAGTGATATATCACGATTAGAAGTTCTTGTAGGAGGGTTCCGAGCTGGAAATGACTCACCGGAAATAATTAATGAAGCATCTGATATCTGTAGACGGTTATTTGCCGGCGGTATCATGGATATCAAAACATATCGAGATTTCATTGGCGAGTTAGTGGAAAGTGGGTATCACAGTGATTAATCACCGGGATTGAATAAAAACGCTAGCGTTTCCAATTGAAAAATGGTTTCTGATTTCAAATAATGATCATACACTACAATCATGATAAACCAACCCCCGTCTACGTAGTTAATTCACGGTTTCCAGTTTATAGAGCATACTACGGAGATGGTTTAGGCAATACCATTGCAGGGTTATTTGCGAGAATGGCTCCAAAAGTGATGCCGTTAGCTAAACAACTAGGAATGAAAGCAATTGAAGTTATTCGTGATAAGGGTATTGGTGCTGTTGGAGATCTTGCTGGAAAAGCATTTTCAACTGCGAAGAATAAATTAACATCATTAGTGAAATCACGAAGTGATTTACGAAAAAAGAAACCGTTACCATCTACAGCGGAGATGCCTGCAAGTGTTAGTAGAATTATAAATAACGCAGTAGACGAAAAATTAGCGTCGATGGCTTTAACCCCCGACCAAAGCAATATTGCAAATATGATAGCAGGAAGCGGCTTTAAAAAACTACGTCGATGAAAATCGTTTATGATTTCACGATTTAGACTCTGATAAATAGAATAAAATGTTCAAAAAATCACATGATCCGGCGTTTGTTATAGACGCCCCAGTTGGCAAGGATGATTCTGTACGCGATTATCAATATTACGCTTATCATGCAATAGACGCAAATAGTCGATCGCGAATTGAACTTCAAGTCCATGATACCAGCAAATATTTTTTGCCCTGTGAAGCGTTTATTGAAGTAGAAGGAGAACTTGTAACAGCTGCTGATACTTCTGCTGTACCAGCACCGTTTCCAGCTGGTACTCAAGTCGGTTTTGTCAATAATGGTATCATGGCGTTATTTGAGAGTGCAAAATATCTCATTGATGGAAAAGAAATCGAGTCGATAGATCGCGATAATGATGTGGCTACAACAATAATCGGGTTAGCGAGATATTCCGATGATTATACAAGATCAGCAGGACCTTCTATGATGTTTGCAAAAGATGCTACAAATACCGCTGGAGGAAAACAATTCGTTGTAAGACGACCAAATGATCGTGCTGCTAACCCTGCTCCTGCTGGTATCGAAGATATGATTATAAACAACGATGTTAATTTCAATCTAGGGGCTGCAACACGTATTTCAATGTTGCAAGGAGCGCGTAAATCATTTTCATGCGCGATTCCACTGCATCACATATTTGGATTCTGTAGAACCGTCCGAAAAGTTATTTATGGGGCGAAGCATACAGTATCGCTTGTACGAAAGAGTGATGATAGTGACGCAATCTGGAGGATTTCAGCAGATGTTGCAAATCCAAATGCTGATGCCGGTAAAGTCAATTTAACAAAAATATCATTGTGGATGCCAGTGTTGACTCCAGCAATCACCGCAGAAGAACGATTACTATCATTTATGGACCAAGGAGGAAAGTCGTTGTTGAGTTGGCTAACCGTGAGTACAGATGTGAAGCAATCAAATCTGAACGGGTTATTCACGTGGAATCTAGCACCAAAACAAGGTGTTGCTGCGCCACGTCATATATTTATTGCGTTACAGGATAACACACGAGTTGGCAATCAACTCTCCAGCCATATGATATTTGATCAGTTAGGTGTGAAAGACGTCTCACTGAGAATAAACGGCCAACAGGAACCATCCGAGGATATACAACTTAATTACACAGAAAATCATATTGCACGCGTTTATCATCGTCTGTTGTCATTTATGGCACGTGATCAAAATGTCGATACTGGTTTGCAAATATCACAATATGATTTTAAAAATCTGTATCCGATCTATTACTTCTCACTGGAACATCTCGATTTAACAAGACAGTCCGTCGTTGATATACACTTTAGAGCTAATGTGACTCGTGGTGCTATTGCTAATTATAGAGCGGTTGCTGTCATTCTCAGTGATAAATCAATGCTACTTGAAGGTGTTGGTGGAAGAATGAGAGTGGTAGATGCCCCAGTGGAAAACATGTAATTGAAATTGTAAACGATTTAGAATCAATCAATTATGTATAATGTCATATAGTGTTATTAGTGTTGCGTTAACTCCCGGTCAATTAAAAAAATTGCATTCGGAATCAGCTAAAAAATGTGGAACCCCAATCACGTTGAAACCCAACCAAATGACTGGTGGTGCAAATAAACTATCGCTGACAACTCGTCAAATAAAACATTTCAATGATGCACTTGCAGCCAAAAAAGGTGTTCAGATTACTCTCTCTGCAGCTGCTATCAAAAATATGATTAAAACAGGCGGTATATTTCCGTTGTTAGCTGCGATTCCAGCATTGATTGCAGCAGCAGCCCCAGCGGTGGCTAAAGCGGCAGCGTTAGGAGCCGTTGGTACTGCAGCAGGAATGGCACTAAAGAAGGCAACTGGGAAAGGATATAAAAAAGGGAAAGGGTCTAAGACTACCAGGAACCCCGTATTCGTGGTACAGCGGGAGATCCGTGAACGGATCGGGTCTAAGACTACCAGGAACCCCGTATTCGTGGTACAGCGGGAGATCCGTGAACGGATCGGGTCTAAGACTACCAGGAACGATTTATTAATTGAGGAACCTATGGTTCCCATGTCCAATTTTGATTTAATGGATGCGGCTAAAAAACTAGTGATTAAAAATTTCAGAGGTGTTTTTATGAAAGATCAATTACCACATCAACTAAACAAAACTGAAACAGGTATTATTAATCTCGATAACAGCACCGGACCTGGTACTCACTGGGTTGCATACGCTATTGATCCACGTGGGATTGTTTATTTCGATTCATATGGATTAGCCCCACCAAAAGAGTTTATGCGGTATATAAAAACCCTTCCAATGAAGACTTGGTATTCTACGCTACCAACACAACAAATGAATGACCCACCAATATGTGGCAGCGAAGTATTAAATGTCCTTGACGCTATTTGTAACTCCTTGAGTAACCCAAGCGGAAAACCACCACATGTTGTCGTGAATGAATACACTAGCAATCGCTTTTTAGAGAGAGAAAGAGTTTTACAATAACATGATTGATATTTGGGGGAGATCTTTGAAACCCAAACCCGATGGCACTGCACCACCTGATTCTGTCAAGGATATAAAAAAAATAATTGAAGATGAAATCGCTGAGACGTTAAATTTAACAAGTGTTGATCCTAATGAAATAGTTGTATTTCAAGACAAACAGGGTAAATTGAAATCCAGTGATGTGTCATTGGATGATATTTTAGTTAAACAACGAAACGCAATCGAGAACGCCGTTGCGTATTTTCCGATCAGGGTAAATTGAAAACCAGTAATATTTCTCTGGATGATATTTTGGTTAAACAACAAAACGCAATCGAGGATACTATCGCGTTATTTTCCGATCAGGGTAAACTCAAACCGGGTGTACTCGTTTCGACGATTACAGATCGATTAAAAACTCTCAACGATGAGTTAAAAAATTTTGTGGTTGTACTGGCAACGCTTGAATCTAAAATTGAAGAAAACGGAAATTTTTTTTCAGTTTTTCGTAGAAACATCATGGATAAATTTGTTGGAACCACGTTGGATAAAATTGATATAAAACTCCCTGATATTAAAAAATTCATCGATGAGACGAAAACTTTCATCGAAGCCGTCAAAGGTGATTTTTCGAGGATGATAACAATCATTGAAAAAACAAAAATTCCTCATGAGAAAACCAACAACGTGGTATACACAATCCAACACGGATCATTTGAGTGGACACCTGCAAACAACAAATTAGATATCACAGCTACTATCAAGGGTATTTATCGATTAACACTAGTAACACCATTAACTCAATTTAATATATCATCGTCGAGTTCATCCGGGGTCAACAATACGATTTCAACGATCATCGACAAGGATAAAACTGAAAAGTTCACGATAACATATACTGATAAAAGTTTGATTGGGGTTTCAGTAACCTGGTATGTTGAATTCGTAGCGGATTTAAGTAAATAACTAAATTGAAAGGATTTCACAATTGAAAACGCTAGTGTTTTTAAAATAAAAATGATTTCATCAACTCAATGTCGCTATGATCAGGTCAGAGAATTTCAGAATAGACTCAAAACCCTCACTGAGGAGTATCAAATAAAAATAAAAAAATACCGACGAAGAATCACCGCAATTGATGTTATTATATACTCGGTGTCAAGCGTTCTCACTGGCGCCGGAATAATACTTGCATCGGTTACAATGATTGCCCCGGTCGTAGTTCCAATTTGCATTTCTGCGGTGGCTACAATCGGGGGTATATCAACCGGGATAGCAAAAAAGATATCATCATGCAGCCAGAGTAAACTGCAGAATTACTTACTTCAATTTCATATTGCATCAACCGCATACTCGCAATTATCATTGATGATATCGTCGTCACTCGATAATACGATTATATCAGATAGTGAATTCTCAGCGATGGTCAGTATTTTTGATTCCGCGATATCGAAATTAGAGCGACAACATGAGTATAATAACAATGACAACACCGATGGAATCAGAAAACACGAACCCAAAAAACAAAATGATCTCAATAATATCAACATTACCAGATTGTGAGTTCTCAGTGATGGTCAGTATTTATGATTCATCGATACCAAAATTAGAAATAAATCATGAGTATAAAAACAATGACAACACCGCAGGAATTACTTCAACGAATAGTGGAGAACACGAACCCAGTACAAACAAGCATGATATCAATAACATCAACGAATCCAGAATTCAGTGTGAATTTCCCCTCTCCGGTCCCAGTGAAGGAGATAGCGCTAGCAAAACTACGAATGTATCACAGTTGGCCTAATATCAGATCAAAATCATTTGGTGGTCAACAACCCAATAATTCTTTAGTGTTTGCGAATAAGAATAAACCCGACGGAACCCCATTCTGGAACGTCGTTTCGATACCAACAGGGTCATACCAAATCGAACAAATCAATAATGAATTCGCGCGTAGAATAAAATCGATTACTGGAGTAGAGTCAAGAATAGCTATAGCAGTTCATGAACCAACACTATCATCTGCCATTGAAATAAGCACAGAAGGATACGTCGTAGATATCTATCAAAGTTCTATTAGAACCGTACTAGGATGGCCTGAATTACCACCCGGTGGAAAAACCGTTGATTTACCAGAACCACAAAAAAACTGATTATATCACCGACGTGATAAAACCGGATAATCCGATAAAGTGTTATAAAGATTATGATAAATTGTATTTTTTTATTGAATTGATAGATCCTCCCACTAAGAAGATCTACCACATTCTTCAACCGGATGACCCCACTGAAAATTTCACAGCAATGAATAATGATTTTTCACTGTTGTTAATATCTCTTAAATCCGGCTCTCTCACCCGAGATGAATTTATCAGTGTTGTAGAAATATGTAACAAAATCATCAATGACATGGAAACATTTAATGCGCAAATCATTCAAGAGGTATTAGGTGAAAGTAATCCTAAAACGAGAACAAGATTTGCAGAAGACTATAAAATCCGCGTTGAAGATATCCCAACATTTAAACTACCAGGATATAACGTACCATTACTAAAAAAACTTCTCAATGATGCCATCGATGTTGGTTTCAAAATAATTCATGATACGTGGAAAAAAACAGCATCACCGGAAATAAAAATCCTCAAACACAATAATGACCCAGATGGTGGCGGTAGGCATATCGCTCCGTTCAACGTGAATATTTCATCGGTGATTGCGCTCAATTTAGTGTGTGATGTTATCGAAGGAAGCTATCAAATTAATCTCGAACGATCAAATTAAGCTCAGCAGGGATATATTCTTTATTCATTTGCACCAACAGCTCCTCCAGGATTCCTAATTATTGAAAACCCAATTAATCCTGTCTATATGCGATGCCATAATAATTCATTAACCAGAATTAATTTCAAACTCACCGACCAGTCAAATAATCTGATTGATTTACAAGAAGAGGTGTTAGCGATTAGTCTGTTTGTAAAATCATAAATGATTTTCATCCTAAAGACTCGATCAAATTATTTATTATTTTTATTAACCCAGTGATGAAATCACTAAGCAGCAGAGAGGGTGGATGACAACAAGTTGCGACCAAAATTAATTAAAAAATCGTTTTCATTTTTTTAGTTAAAATGATTTCGTAGGGAGATTTCAATCAATTTTTTGTCTGAAAACGTTGTAGGGTTCGCCTTTTTTTGGTTAAAATAAGATTATAAGACGGCTCGTTTTAGGATTTCAATCAAATTTTGTCTAAAAACGTTGTAGGATTCACCCTCTCTGCTGCTTGTTATGTCAAACATGCTCTATTATAATTTTGTTAAACACCTCTGTTGTGCTCCAGCTGAATATACCTGCAATATTTATTGACAAATAATAAACTTACCAGCCAGAAGCAATCATTTATCCCCAACACACTAATCCACAGGCAAATTTTACTGCATCACTTGCTATATTTCAGAGACAGAAATACAAATTTTCAAAGAATCCGTGAACTTGAATGTTTAGGACATGATTATGCTTAAGGGTCCGCATATTTAGAGGGTGACGAGAGTCTTTTATACGGGAGAGTGGGGTACTCAAATTTGAAAATGATGAAAGGAAATCTTTTCTTTCTAATTAATATTAAATATTTATTGTCAATTTCATATAACATCCATATATTAAATGTGATAATACCTCATTACTATGCGACGTTTTATGTTGTTAAAAAGAATCAGGACACTTACGCTTGTTTTTGTAGTATATTTTCCCTTAGAAAAATTCAAAGAAACACACATCCCACTTAGAAAATCAATTTCATTGGAAAGGTCCACGATTTTAAAATATCACCAGAGTGAACCGATGACAAATATGACTAAAATGTTCTCACAAAATAGTTAATCCAAATACGCTGTGATGTATTTGACTCTAAAATTGACATAATTTACGTGGGATCGCCCAGGGTACGATTGTTCTTGCTTTGGTTTTACTTCTTTTTTTTATATAAATAATCTAGCGATAAAACACGACCTATCTCGAAACTAGGTGAAGAGCTACTAAAGTCAATTCGAGGTGAACGCGGTAAGAAAATTAGTCTAGCCAATGAAATTGTTTATGATGAGTGATGCAATGTTTTGTACGAAGGTAGTATGGTAAAATAATAAATACGCTCTCAAGTTGTTCCCATTGCAGTGCAGACTGGAATGTGAACTTAAATCCCTCTGTTGTGTATTGTAACATTTCTTCTTACCACATCAACTACTGAATGGTCACAGTACTCGTACCATTTCTTTTTACCACATCAGCTACTGAACGGTCTCGGTACTGGTTCGCATTTTGAAACTGACAATTTATTTGAGCAGCAAAGGGGGGAATCGGACATTTGTTCCAGACATCATTTGCTCTAAATCTAACAAAAATCTCGAGCGAATTAATTCGAATCCTTCTTTTTCAACAAAAAAAAAAGATTACTTGCTCGAAACATAAGTTTTTCGCAAATCATACTCCAAGACCGTTTTCATCGTTTAGTTAAAATACGGTCTCGTCGTGATGTCATCCCCCCCCCCTCTGCTGCTTTGGGTTAACCAAATATTTGATCGAGCCCGATACGATATCGTGTCCGAGGATCATGTAAATTTATTGTTATAAATCCATGCGGGGTTGACTGAGCTTTACTAAAGAAATTTTTAAATTGATTGAAGTCCATATCGGAACACCATGTCTGCCAAATATTTCGTAGCGTATGTGTATCAACCTTGTTAAACACAGCAAGAATATTACAGTTGTCTCTGATCACTTTTGGGATCTGAGTGTAGCGTTGAGTGACATATATCACATCGTTGTTTTTGTGACGCCCCCGGGAAAATATTCTAGCCGGGTTTTTTTGATTGTCTAACATCACATCGTCGTATACGACTAAATTGTTAATGCTCCCATCAAGGTCATCCACGAATGGTGCCTCGTCAAAATCGGTTATAAATTCAATAATTCCATTGCCGGAAATCTCTGAAGCGTTTTCATTAAAATCTTTTAGCACGTCATAGCATCGTTGATCATCTACGCTAGGATCAACTAAATATAACTTATTCCACTTCATCCATCTCACTATTAAATTGAGCAACAATTGCGTCTTGCCGGATCCAGATGGCCCGATTATAATTGCGCGGATAGAGTTTGGTAGCGCTGCATGATGCTTAACTGGTTCTCTTGTTTTAGTCGCTGAAAAATCAATTATATTCATATCTCTATACATAAATTATGGATCTATATTGTGTGAAGTGTAAAACGCGTACTAACACAAATGATGTGACGACGATTACAACTAAAAATAACAGATCTGCACTAACTGGTAGATGTGCAACATGTGGTACAAAAAAGTTTAGATTTGTTTCTACAAAATCAAAGATTTTACAATCCGGAGATGTTTTAAAAAAAAATAGGAGGTGATATCACAGCCAAATTGGCAAAGCTCCCTGGAACCCCATGGGCAAAGTACCCCGGAGAAAAGCACCTTCCAGGATATAGCTATTGTGGCCCCGGAACACGATTAGATATCAGACTTGATGATCAAAATCAGCCCCGACCCGGCGAGTATCCGATAAACGCTATTGATAATGCGTGTCATGTTCATGATGTTGCATATAAAAGCAGCAATCTGCAACACAGGCATCTCGCGGATGTGAAATTAATTCATGTGTTAAATGCTATTCCTGATAAATCTTTCAAAGAAAAATTGGCTTCATGGTTGGTAAAATCAGCTATGAAAGGCAAATTGATGACGGGCGCTGGTAATAAATAATATGGAATCTATTTATTATTCTCCAAAAGGATACTGGAGGGGTAACGCTGCAATCAATAAACTCGCCAACGCAGCAAAAGTGAAAAAGGCCACTGCGGCTAATTGGTTATCCAAACAGGCTATATGGCAAATTTATCTACCGCGTCCTAAACAAATTAATTTCTCGCATTTTGATGTTACTGGACCCAATGAAGTTCATCAAGCTGATTTATTGTTTTTACCACATGATAACGGTTACCAATTTTTCGCTAACCGTAGTTGACGTTGCGAGTCGATACAAACAAGCAGAACCGCTAAAAACAAAATCATCACCTGAAGTTGCTTCTGCATTTGAAAAGATTTATCGACGAGGCCCACTACGCTGGCCAAATCTGTTACAAGTTGATCCTGGCAAGGAATTTCAGGGTGTGGTTGCATCTACAATGAAACATTACAATGTCACCATCAGACGGGGCATACAGCACTACATCGTGATCAGGCAATTGTAGAACGATTTAATCGGACTCTTGCTGAGCGGTTATTTGGATATCAATACGCAAAAGAATTCATCCAAGAAAAGAGATCCCGTGAATGGGTCAAAAGGTTACCAGGGGTAGTTGCAGCGCTAAATAACGAGATTACCAGAGCAATCAATATGAAACCTAACAACGCAATAAAAAAGTATATACCACAACCACAGCGGGATAGCAGTTCTCAGCCAATTCTCAGCAATGTCACCGTGAGATATTTATAAGAGCCAGGAGAACTCGAAGGTGGTAAAAAATGGGCTACTGATCCTATTTGGAGTGTCACTACGCATAGCATATCTACTATAACACGATCAACTGGTAGACCTCCAATCTATAAATTGGATTCAACTGCCCCTCAGCGGGGTTTTACACGCGAACAATTACAAGTGATTCCTGACGATACTCAATTGCCACCGCATGGTCTTAACTAGCGCCGTTGCGTCTGTTGCACTCAAGACAAGTCAACATCACATTGTTTCTGACATGACCAGGACTGTTATTTTTTTTCTGTCTACGGTAAATTGGCGAGGATCTTTATCCGAATACTGCCAACGCATTATACAATTGCAACTCGCGCAGTGATTATTCTGTTGATGCTTCAGCGTAATTATTAATTTAGCATCAATATCAAATTCTCGTTTTTTTTTTTTGTCTTGGAGTTTGTAACCGGAGAGTTTTTTTTATTAATGATGCTAACTTCAATATCATCCATTGTGGTGTTGTCATCAAATACAATTCTTCGAAGTTGATTTATTCGCCGTACTCTAGACACTGCAAGATAGACTAAATTTGACCATTCAATGCGATTATCGACTATCCAAACAATTGTATCCGCGATGGTTAATCCCTGCGAGCAATGTATTGTTATTACGTAACCCAGTGTACATGGCGATTTATTAGCACGCAATGTATCTTCGACAACACTGATATCAACCAGCACAATATCATTTAATGCTAGTGTTTGTTTTTCGTGCTGTCCTGGAATTTCAACTTCAATATTCTGTCGCCGTGTGTCAGCGGGTCTATAACACAATGGAACTTTTATCAGGGGATATTTTTCTTTGTGAAGCTCAAACAGCTTTTTATGAAGTGTGTCTCTGACTATTTTTCTGCTAGCAACTACAAAATCGTTTGGTCTCCATGTGTTATAAAATTCCTCCATTGGAGTTTCAGAAATTATTTCTCTGATTATTTCATATTGGATTCTATCCGGTTGTAATCTAATTAATTTTTTAATCTCACTTAATTGTTCGTCAAGTGTCCTATAATCGCTATCAATTTCTTCTTCATAATAGTCCACGAATTCTTTCAGCCACTTATTTGGACCCGCGCCAACAAATGGTGGTGGCTGTCCATGATCTCCGCACATTAATACCGCTGTATTCTTTTGCAGCAACCAATCAAGAAACATTTTTAATACATCTACTGAAACCGTACATATCTCATCCCAAATTATAACCTCGGGAATGAATTTATCTCCCATTCCTTCGCGTTTCCATTCGCCGCCACTGTATCTGAAAAAACTATGATACGTACACGCGAAAACGCCTCGTTGTTTTATCTCTCTGGCTAATCTATGTGTTGGCGTCAGCACAATCATGTTTACGCGTCCTCGATATAATTCAATCGCGCGAGTCGTCTTTCCTGACCCGCCACAGCCGTTTAAATAAACTGTTTTATATCTACAAATTGGATCTGATATAGCAGCAGAGAGGGTGAACCTCACAACTTTCCGAGCGTCGATTCGAAAATCTGAGGCTTCTGCCAAATAGTAAAAAAAAATGGCGTCTATTCGATAAAATAAGATTTCCTTATATACGCCAACGTCGTTGTCATCCACCCTCTCTGCTGCTGGAACTTTCAGTTCTGGTTAACAAAAATCATTTACGATTTCAACCAAATATTTGATCGAGTCTTTAGGACGAAAATCATTTATGATTTCACAAACAAACTAATCGCTAACACCTCTTCTTGTAAATCAATCAGATTATTTGACTGGTCGGTGAGTTTGAAATTAATTCTCGTTAACGAATTATTATGGCATCGCATATAGACAGGATTAATTGGGTTTTCAATAATTAGGAATCCTGGAGGAGCTGTTGGTGCAAATGAATAAAGAATATATCCCTGCTGAGCTTGATTTGATTGCTCTAGATTAATTTGATAGCTTCCTTCAATTGCATCACATACTAAATTGAGCGCAATCACCGTTGAAATATTCACATTATGAGGGGCAATATGCCTACCGCCACCATCTGGATCATTATTATACCTGAAGAGGACAGCTGAATCTGATTTTTGTAGCGCCTTGATACCGGTTTTAACAATTCTTGCTAGTTCATCAGTGTTGTATTTGGGAAACTTGAAATTACGCAGATTGTCCTCTGTGATATTGTAATCGGTTAGGAATCGTTGTTTATTGTCGCTGTTGTCATTAATTATTGTTTGAATAATTAGTTCATAGATATATTTCATGTCAGATATAAGTTGATTTATTATTTCAACGTGTTTTTGCGATTTTGTTTTCCGTAGTTGTTCTAGTTGTGCTTGTTGTAATCGATTAATTTCATTAAAATAATCACGGACGTCAGTTAGCGTAAATGAAATAGTAACAGATGAGTCGGTTGTTCTTTTAATGATAAAATCCCATTGCAATGTGTCTTTGTTGGTAAATATAAATCTATCGGCGATTCTTCCTTTTCTTATATCAGATAAATTATCTCGATAACTGAGATTGATTTCATGATATGATTGTATGTCCGTGGTTAAGTCGGTGGCGGATTTTTCCGGTGGTTTTTCAGGCCATCCTAACACTGTTCTTAACGAGCTGTTATATATATATCTACAATGTATCCCTCTGTGCTTATTTCGATCGACGACGAGAGCGTCGGTTGATGAAGATTAATAGCTATTTTTGATTCTTTTCCAGTGATTGATTTTATTCTACGCTGAATTTCAGCATTGATTTGCTTAATTTGGTACGACCCAGTTGGTAACGAAATAGTTTCCCACTCTGGAGTACCATCGGGTTTATTCTTATACGAGAACACCAGTGTGTTATTGGGTTGCTGACCACTAAATGCAACCGATCTGATATTAGGCCAACTGTGATACACTCGTAGTTTTGCTAGCGCTATCTCCTTCACTGGGACCGGAGAGGGGAAATTCACACTGAATTCTGGATTCGTTGATGTTATTGATATCATACTCGTTTGTACTGGGTTCGTGTTCTCCACTACTCGTTGAAGTAATTCCATCGGTGTCGTCATGGTTGCTATGCTCATGATTTATTTCTAATTTTGGTATCGAGGAATCATAAATACTGACCATCACTGAGAACTCACAATCTGGTAATGTTGATATTATTGAGATCATTTTTTGTTTTTTTGGGTTCGTGTTTTCTGATTCCATCGGTGTTGTCATTGTTATTATATTCATGTTGTCGCTCTAATTTCGATATCGCGGAATCAAAAATACTGACCATCGCTGAGAATTCACTATCTGATATAATCGTATTATCGAGTGACGACGATATCATCAATGATAATTGCGAGTATGCGGTTGATGCAATATGAAATTGAAGTAAGTAATTCTGCAGTTTACTCTGGCTGCATGATGATATCTTTTTTGCTATCCCGGTTGATATACCCCCGATTGTAGCCACCGCAGAAATGCAAATTGGAACTACGACCGAGGCAATCATTGTAACCGATGGAAGTATTATTCCGGCGCCAGCGAGAACGCTTGACACCGAGTACATAGTAACATCAATTGCGGTGATTCTTCGTCAGTATTTTTTCATTTTTATTTGATACTCCTCAGTGAGGGTTTTGAGTCTATTTTGAAATTCTCTGACCTGATCATAGCGACATTGCGTCGATGACAAAGTCATTGTTGTTATTTTAAACCCGCTAGTGTTTTCAATTATTTGTCATCGTTAGCGGAATTGTTAGTAGCTTCATCCGAAAAATCGTCTACAAGTTCTAAACACCAAGTTATTTTTGATCTAACGGTGGAGCTATTAACCGCGACGACATTAAAGTTTTTTTTGCGACCATCCATAATTAACGTTGCGGTGCCACCAGAGTAGGTTTTACCGTCCGCGATCATATTAAATTGATCGATAGAGATCCACGTTAGCCTGTAGATACCATCGGCCCATGTTGGTTTGTAGTCAGGGCCCGCTATGCCGGGGAGACTCAAGATACCGATGGATAATGTAGTATAAACGTCTCTTATCCAATCCATGGTTCCATGATTAACCGTATACACGATATTTTTAACGCCTATGTGGTTATGCGGAATCTTTACCTTTTCATATATTTTTTTCAGTTTAAGAAGATCGTCGTAAATATCGAGATAATTTACCGTGATTCTGGTAGGATCTATTACCTTCCTTGGCTCCCTGTCAGAAAAGAATGAAACCAGAATTTCGTTGATTCTAATCCATGCTTGGGTTTTAATATGGTTGTCGATGTTAGAAAATTTCGTCGTGATATCTTGGAGGCTACTGTCCTCAAAGAACTTATTAACAATATCGCTGGTGTGCTTTTGTTTGTCAATAGCGCTTTTAATTTCCGCGAGAGTCATGCCTGTCAACGATGTGGTTTCAGACACAGGTGTTCTCCCTAAAAATTTATCCACGATGGTATTAAGTGTTGTTTGTCTCACCATAAACATATTAATATCTTTGAGAGTCATTGTAGATGTAACCGGGACACCAAAGAAATTATTAGCGATGTAGGCATTGTGAGTGTGCTTGCCGATAAACTCACTGATTTCAGCGAGAGTCGAGTCTGCCACAGGTGGGGATCCAAAGAATCTACCAACAATGTCATTAATGGGTTTTTGATCTTCTATTAGTTTAGAAATCTCGAGATAATTTGCCTTGATTTCATTTTCATTCATCATCCTTCCCGCGTCCTTGTTAGCGAAGAATAGCGATAGATAGTTTTAATTTCAGCGAGAGTCATGCCAACCACAAGCGGGGTTCCAAAAAATTTATGTACGACATTTTTGCGAAAACTATTATAACCTCGTATAAAATCATTCAGCTCACGTTCGTTGGTAGCAATCGCGTCGGTGATCGTAGACACAAGTGCGCCTGGTTTAAGTTGTCCATCGTTGGAATACAGTGCAACAGAGTTTTCAGCGGCAGCGCGATGCCGTATCAAAATGTCATTCACGGATATATTACTGCTTTTCAATTTACCCTGGCGATCTTGAAATACAACTATTTCGTTCGGGTCAACACTTGTTAAATTTAACGTCTCAGCGATTTCATCTTCTATTATTTTTTTTACATCCTCGATAGAACCCGCAGATGTTTCCTCGGTGGGTTCCAACATTGACAGAGATTGTCCCCAAATATCGATCATTATTGTTAGTGTAACTTGTGTTTTCAATTTATTCATCCTTGTAATTTCCCACTCGTGTATTCGTTTACAATAATATGAGGTGGTTTCCACGGAGATCCAAAGGATTTTAATGAAATCTCCGCGAGTACATTTAATACTTCACGGCCGCATATCGGTGGATCATTTAATTGTTGTGTTGGCAGCGTGGAATAAAAAATCGGAAACCCTTTGAGTTTCATCGAGGAATTTATATACCGCATAAACTCGCTTGGCGGAGCTAACCCATATGAATCGAAATAGACAATCCCACGTGGATCAATCGCGTACGCAACCCAGTGAGTTCCAGGTCCGGTGCTGTTATCGAGATTAATAATACCTGTTTCAGTTTTGTTTGGTTGATGTGGTAATTGATCTCTCATAAAAACACCTCTGAAATTTTTAATCGCTAGTTTTTTAGCAGCATCAATTAAATCAAAATTGGACATAGGAACTATAGGTTCCTCAACAATTGGGCTTTCAATTAAACCGTTCCTGGTATTTTTCTTAGACCCGATCCGTTCACGGATTTGCCGATGTACCATGAATACGGGGTTCCTGGTAGGTACAACCCCTTTCCCTTTTTTTTATACCCAGATCCACGAGTGGATCCACCAGTTGCCTTTTTCAACGCCATCCCTGCTGCGGTCCCAACGGCTCCCAACGCTGCCGCCTTCGCCACCGCTGGGGCAGCCGCTGCAATCAATGCTGGTATTGCGGCTAACAATGGAAATATACCACCTGATTTTATCATGTTCGCGACTGCAGCTTTCGAAAATTCTATTTGAACTCCTCGCTTATTTTTCATTGCATCATTGAAATGTTTTATTTGACGATCCGTTAATGATATTTTATGTGTACCTCCGGACATCTGCGCTGGTTTTAACGTTATTGTTGTTCCACATTCTTTAGCGGATTTTGATTTTAATTTCTTGACCTGACCATCAGTCAGCTTGACACTAACAACACTATATGGCATTTTATTGTAAAACACATTTATGCTTTCAATTGATCTAATTGGGGAAATCCTATGGAAACTTTTCAAGTTTCATTTACATTTACAGATTTTCCACTGGTGCATCAACAAGTCTCATTCGTCCGCCAGCCCCTTCTAACAACATTGATTTGTCGCTGAGAATAACAGCAACCGCTCTATAATCAACACCACCAAGATCTATACGAGCCCTAAAATGTATATCAACAACGGATTGCCTTGTTAAATCAAGATGTTCCAGTGAAAAGTAATAAATTGGATACAAGTTCTTAAAATCGAGCTGAGATATTTGCAAACCAGTATCAACATTTTGATCACGACCCATATATGACAGCATCCGATGATACACACGTGCTATTTGGTTGTTTCCGTAATTAAGCTGTATATCCTCAGATGGTTCTTGTTGTCCGTTTATTCTCAGTGAAACCTCACTTACCCCTAACCGATCAAATATCATATGACTGCGTTCTTGGGAACCTAATCGATTCCGATTCTGCAGCGCTATAAATATATGACGTGGAGCTGAAACGCCTTGTTTTGATGCCAGGTGCCATGTAAATGTACCATTAACATTATCCTCTTTAGCATCAGTCGTTGTTGTTAGCCAACTTAGCAATGATTTACCACCGGTTTCCATAAATGAAAGTAGCCGTTTTTTCGTGGTAATTGATGGAGTCATTACTGGCATCCATAATACTATTTTACTCAAAACAACTTTACCTTCATCGGCACCAGTACGCCAAATTGCATCATTGTCATTGCCTTTTCGCACTAATGCGATTGTGTGTTTGGCTCCATAGATGACTTTTCTGACATTTCTGCAGAATCCAAATATGTGATTGAGTGGAATCGCACATGAAAAATATCGCTGCTGTCCGTGCAATGCTCCTTTTCGTGTTGCAAATCCTAAATTGAAATTACCATTAACGCCTCCGAGAATATCAAACGCAGCTCCGGGTCTAGCTCGACGTTCTGGATTAGTTGCTTCTCGTTGATTATCAACTGAAGTGTCTTGCGGTGTTAACACTTTAATGTATTGAAGGTGGTCAGCGTTATCAGAGGTATCCTTTGCAAACATCATAGATGGACCAGCCGATCTTGTATAATCATCGGAGTATCTTGCTAGTCCGATTATTGTTGTTGCAACATCAACCTCGCGGTCTATTGATTCAATTTCTTTTCTATCAATGAGATATCTTGCACTTTCAAATAACGCCATTATACCATTGTTGACGAAACCAACTCGGATATTTGAATCATTTGCATATGGGGTATCAGCTGCAACATTTGTTACAAGTTTTCCTTCTACTTCAATAAATGCTTCACACGGCAAAAAGTATTTACTGGTATCTTGAACTTGAAGTTCAATTCGCGATCGTAGGTCGGCTTGTATTGCATGATAGGAATAGTATTGATAATCGCGGACGGAATAATCTTTGCGCATTGGGGCTTCCATATCTAACGCGGGATCAGCTGTTCGTTTAAACATTTATAACATTACTAGCGTTTTCAATTGGTGAATTGCAAAGCATTTTCATCTTTGTAATCATCGTCGTTGAAAATTCTTCGAATTTCTTTTTTGTTTCAAACCACTTCCTGCTATCGCGTTCATGATAGCGCTATCTGTTACCGGTGGTGACGAAGTCAATTGCGCTAGTTTTTCTTCCACTGCACTATTTATTGCTTTGCTGATTTTCGCAGGCATCACTGTAGTTGATGGCAGCACTAATGACTTCGTCATTCCTGGTTTCTTTCGTACCAATGATGCTATTTTATCTTTCGCGGCAGAAAATGCCTTTCCTGCAAGATTTCCAACGAAATTGATTCCCTTATCACGGATAGCATCAATGGCTTTCATTGATAATTGTTTAGCTAACGGCGCCACCTTGGGAGCCATTCTTGTAAATAACCCCGCAATGGTATTGCCGAAACCATCTCCGTACCACGCGCGATAAACAGGCAATCGTGAGTTCACCACGTAGACGCTTACGGGTTTATCATGGTTATAGTGTATAATCATCTTGTTATAAAACTAGTAGTTTTTCAATTAGTGATCAATCGCTTACATCCATAAGATTTTCATCGTTGTGATTTTCAACTAATTCAGCAATGAGTTCTCGATATACATTAATGTCCATGATACCACCAGCAAATAATCGTCTACAGATATCAGCTGCTTCATTAATTATCTCGACGGAGTTATTTCCGGCTCGTTTCCCTCCGATGAGAACCTCTAACCGTGATATATCACTGAGAATATTACCAGGACATGTCACGGTAGAGTCAAATACATCCTTTGGATTTTTAATCGAATATCCCTTTCCGCTTGTTTCCTCAGTTGTACCAGTTGCGCCCTGACTATCATCAAGTAATTGCCTTTGTCGGCCTCGACTTTGTTTTTCTCGTTCTTGTTGTTTTTGTATACCATAACTATCAACTCCTACTTTAAAAGATCTATACTCAATTGTATCCTTTTTCAAATTACCAGTAATCCTCTTATTCGTTTTATACAACCAATTAACCCATTCATCTCGGCTTATTTTACTGTTTTTATACTCGCCTTTTAAAAAATCCTTTCTAGAATCAAAGCTTTTGGCGGCGAAATCACCAAAAGTCGTATAATCTTTGGGTTTTATTAATTCAAGACGTTTGATTTCCTTTATAGCTTCTTCGGTGAGTTTGTCTATAAAGGGGATACCTTTTGGGGTGACGACATCAACAAGTTGTAGTTCAGGTGTGGAAACTCTTTGAGTTTCAGGCGCGGAAAATTGTAGATTTTAATCATCAATATCAGCTAATCGTTCATACTCACGCTGAGTTTTTATATCACTGGATAACTGTTGTATCCCTGCGCGTGTTTGTCCGGTCTCTGCTGCTATCTTTTCAAGCGTATCAAACAGCGGCGCCTTCTTTACTCGTTTTCGCTCAGGAATATCTCCGTATATCGCTGCTTCAGTTAACTTTTTCACATCTTTGGTCGCACTTGTTATCGGAGTAAACAGTTGTTCACTTGACACAGAAAAGTCAGTCTGCGCTTGTTGTCGTTGTTGAAGTTTCTCGCGAAGTCTGTCTCGAACCGGTATAAACTTTTTAATTGCTGCTAGCCGCTCTCGGGCTAATTTAGTTGTAAGCGATTCACCAACCATATATTGTTTATGAACTAAATTTTCAAATGTGAAATCCGGAGGGTTTCCATCATAATTAAAAGCTTAGTTATTAAATAACTTAGTTATTAAATAATGTACCATCAAGCTAACGTATTCATCTTCGACAGGGTTAAACCGTACGACGCTATCCGCGAGTGTTTCAGAAATAACATCGCTGGGGATTTCAGAATTGTAATATCTGAGAATGGCGATGAACGATTTGTGTTAACGACGCGGCAACAAGAACAATTACGTGAGAATGGAGGCGTCGCGGTGATTACTTGCTACTACGACCAGATCATCCATTATGCACATAACTGCATGAGCAAGTCCAGACTGATGAGTATCCTTTCAGGAGAAAATCCTATGTGACAAGTGTAACACTTGTAACAAAAAACGCTAAAAAAAAAAAAAATAAATTATTTAAATTATTTACGAAAGCCTATATTATTTTTTTTTAGTAACACTCACGTGGTTAAGATACGGGTCGCTCCTCGTTTAACATTTTTCTAAGATCACGAACTTTAGAACCAATTTCAGCTCGTTTTTGATATTCTTGGCCGAGCTTTTGACGTATTGCTTCAACGGTGCTAAATAGCGTTATAAATAAATTAATGTCGTTACCGTACAAACAACCATTAATGGATTTTTGAATTCCTTTCACGAGCCTGTACATCCTAGGTAAAACATAACGACCCTTACTAGACAGATATTCAATATCTTCATATTCCGAGGTAATCTTGTCAACGTCGAAACTTTCAGATAATAATACCCCTTTATTATTTAAATTTGAGATTTCAGCAATTATAGCATTTACATCATTGATATCCATTATTTTTATAAATATAGTATACTGTATCTCTAATTAATAAAAAAAAAACATATATGACAACACATCTTTGGAACTCCTTGGGTGCCTTCGCATCCAAGTGAGCCCAAGGGGACCCGAAACATACATCTCCGGCGGGAGGCCTAAGGTGGCAAACGCCATCTTAGACCGCCCAGAAGATATGCTTGAGGTATAACGTCACAACATGGACGGCACAATGCCATATATTTCCACTCGAGTGTTGTGGCAAATTTTAGGCATAACATGTACTTAATTAACTTAATTAAGGATGGATTATAATTCAATGGAACGATGATGGTATGATGTGGGCGTGGTAAACCAAACCAACATGGCAACCCATGAAATCGAATTCATGGTTGCATGAGTTAGAAAAAACACCAACCCACGCTACCGAGAATTCGATTTCATGGGTTGCCATGTTGTTTTGGCTGAGGGGGACCGCCCCACCCCCAATTAATAGAAAAAAACATCTTCCGTTTCGCCATCAAATAATGTATCTGCTATGGGGACCGAACACGTAGTTGATAGATCTATGTTTACAAGACAAACACGATACCATTACACCACGGACTAGTCATACAGAATAGAGATTTTTTAATATATATATATATATATATATATATATATATATATATATATATATATATATATATATATATATATATATATATATATATATATATATATATATATATATATATATATATATATATATATATATCTGATATACTTAACAATAAGAGATTTTTAAAATAGACAATTTTATGCTGCAACAATGAGAAATATTTTAAACAAAATAATACAGTTGTTTAATAAAACAGCGTTTTTATACTCTGTTATAATTCTCTAGATAAAATACATTCACATACAAGGAATTTTAACCACGCCCACCTACTTCAATGAATAGGAAACACTCGCGTTCCGGCTGAGCGAACATAGGTAATGCGTTAGATTATAAAGAATTTTTGTACTGAAAAGAACGAGTTAGCTGTCTGCTTTACTGCTAGTCCACCCACCCCACACATGAGATATGTAGATAAATAAAAATAATAATGCAGTTTTAGCCCACAAGCGACAATAAAAAGTTTTATTCTCTATCGAAAACTCATGCATTATATCTCCATTACAGTCACGTGGGCGCGCCTAGTCAAGTACAGGTAATATAGCAGGCGACAAATTCCTTTGACGTCATAATACAAGGGAACTTAGTAGGTAGAGTGTAAAAATGCGGCGGATTTATCCATAAAGGATTTATCTCCCTTAAATAGTTTCAGTGTATACGAACTTTATTTTATGACCATTTTTTTTAGACAGAGATGTTTTAATGATTTTTTCAGCAGCAAATCGAATTGAAGTACTACAAATATCGAAATATTTTCCAGCCGCATTTATCGACTGAAAGCTTCTCTATTCATTATTTTCTAAATCAAACGATTTCACACCCTTGGGATGTTTTGCGTGCTTACCAGCGTTGCTTTTTAAAAGGTTATCGCGCTGCGAGACGGCTTGAAGATTCCCAAGACAATTATCAGTCTTCACGCCATTTATGTGATCAATCACAAGACCGTCTTCGATTAATCCGTAAAATGCTTCATAGATGGCTCTGTGACAGAGATACTTCTTCCTCCCAGCTGAAAACATCAAATATCCCATATTATTCAGATACCCAACCGGTTCTTTGAGTCTGCGGTGTCTGACAACACCATCACTAGAGGCTTCGTAATTAGCAAGCACTGGGTGAGGTCTGAAATCTTGGCTCATTTGTATAATAATACTACTTGTCTAATTTATTATCTGCTTTAATTATAAATCTCTGGATATAATCTTGAGGGGTTTTTATTACTTTGTCCTTGATTTTATCAAGGATGACGGAGTCAATGATTCGTTTGTCATAGTAGCGTTTTAGTTCCCTGTATCGTTTACCCCCACAAGCAAGGCATAATTGCGATTTTCCTCTAACACCCACCCCACATTGGAGGCATGGGAGAGGGCCTTTTGAACCGTTTCTCACGCTTTGCATATGATACCCACAGAATTCGCTTCTGCATGATTTGTTACACGGGGTTGTAGATCCAATCATTAGCCACTTGCAGTGATTCATTATACTATATTTTTCTATTTAAATACTTGTTTTAATTATAACATGGAGGAGTTCAAGAGATTATCGAAAATTAAGCCCTGGAAAAATACTAAATTCAATCTTGATAGGGAGTTCCAAAGATTATCGAAAATCAAACCTTGGAAAAATACTAAATTCAATCTTGATAGGGAGTTCCAAAGATTATCGAAAATCAAACCTTGGAAAAATACTAAATTCAATCTTGATAGGGAGTTCCAAAGATTATCGAAAATTAAGTCTTGGAAAAATACTAAATTCAATCTCGATAGAGTCTCTGATACACCAAAACGTCTAATCGGTGATAGAACTATACTCGGTAAAATCAGGGAGTGTTTTAATGAATTCTACCGAGACGGAGCAGCATACTGTTGGTCGACATTTCGAATTATTGATGAAGATGTCAATGTACCCATCATCGATGCTACTATGAACGATAAAAGAGCAGCTGAGATAATTTCACACCTTGGTGAAATTGCAAAGCAATTTCCATCCAAAGGATTTCAAGCAAAGCAATTTCCATCCAAAGGGGAAATTCAAAGATGGAAATCCAAAGGTGGAAATCCAAAGGATTTCAAGCAAAGCAATTCCCAACAAAGCAATTCCAATCAGAAGTATTTTTTCAGAATAAAATTCATTATCGAAGTCGAAGGCAAATGGATTATTAAGGATAAATTTGAACCAATCCTCAAGAATAAAAAAGCTGTCATTGTGAGTAGAGATTCCAAACCAGGGATTCTAACCGGCATTGATAAACCATACTACGAAAGATCTTATCCCGTAACAGCAATGGTTTATGGGATATATCCGCTAAATGATAAACCCGATATTGCAAAACTAGCTCCTATGAAATATTCACCGTTGACTTCGTCAAGGCTCAATTGTGTAGCAACACGGGTAATGGAACACTTCACAAATGCATCCCGAGGAAATAAACTAACTGATCTGCGACGTAGGAAAATAACCGAATGGGAACTGACAGTGAAACAGCACGGTGCAAAGATTTCTGATATAGCTAAATTAGAAACATCATTAAGATTCCCAATAACCGTTATGACGATAACCGGAGAAGTATTACACGAACCGAAATATAAATTACAAGGAGCGCCAATACAAATTATTGATCATAACGAACACGCGTGGACACCTGCGGTAACAGTATTTCCACGAGAACGAACCGTGAGATATATCCCCCCGGAATTTTCCGGGGAATTTTCCGGGGATGTTTTCTATGAAGAGAAATTATTCGATGCTATTCACGCGTTGTGTAAAGATGATCCTGTGTCAGTGTGGTTACTTAGTAGTGCTGGTTCCGAATCAGGATTTGATCAATTTGTAAGACCAAATGGTGAATTATATCGCGTTGAAGAGTTAGATACTAGAATGAGAAAAATCGCTAATGATTTTTCACCGGAGAGTTCCCATGAAAAACTATTGACGGATAGTTTTACTATTCCATCAGTGGTAGCTCACTTCGCAAGAGAAAAAAACTCATGGCGTCCAACACGAAGTGATTTTCTCGAGGACGTTAAATTGAGTTGCATCGAATTTGGTCATGGAGGACTGTGGAATACAAAATACCATCGTGACGGTATGATTTCAATTGATATATCCGCGTGTTATCCTGGAAGTTTTCTCGGGTATGGGGAATGCGCTGAGTACTTCAAACGATTTGGACACCCCACGCATGAAATGACTCGTGTTGCGATTAATGGACCATTGCCTGATTTTGATTTAACCGGATTCGCTCGTGTGATATCATTTGAATTAGCTACAGGGTTACATCCGTGTAGTTATGTTTGGCTCGGTAGACACCTATCTGAAAAACACTGGATGCCAATAGTGATATTGAGATATATGATTGATTGTGGTATGCTAATATCGTTGATTGTTTCCGAGGCTATTATATGCTATCGAGCTCAGAAAGGAGTTTGGCTACCACAACCCGATCTAGATAGAATAATCAACGAACTACGAAAACAGTTTCCAGAAGAACAAATCATGAATTGGTCTAAGAAGTTATTTGAAATTAAAAAAGAACAAGCAAAAGATTTTGGAAGAAGAATAATCGGTAAATTACCCAGGGTGGACGATACGACAACGCAAAATACTCTTCGCGGTTGATCATAGATGTCGCTGAATACGATTTTATTGTAGCGGATTTAATGAAACAGGGAAAACTTGTATCCCGTAAGGATGCTTTTCTATCCAATGGTGAGAAATTAGGTACGGTTGTTACCTACTGTGATGGATATAATTCCCAGTACACACATTTGAGAAGTTCAATGTTAGCCTATGCTTGCATTAATCTATTTTCGATGATAAATAGATTTCCTAATACCGCGGTTAGAGTGGCCACTGATTCGATGTATATACACAATAAGTACAAATCAGCTGTAGCTAAATTCACAGATCCCGAGGAAGCGTGGGGGCGTTGGCGATTTAAAAAAGAGATGCTACATGAGTATTGTGAATCCGCAGACGTTGCCATGGATGAAAAGTACTTAAAATGTGATGAAATTCAATCAGAATTTTCTAATGCACCACCGGTATCTGATCCAATATGTAGATACAAGACAGTTTATTTAAACGGTTGTGGTGGGTCAGGAAAGACAACTCGTGCAATTGAATTATATCGTCGTGGAAACGCTAGCGTTTCTACCATGATTTTGTAAACACCGACTCACAGACTCGCCAGAGAGATGATACAGCGAGGGGTAAATGCCTGTACTTATCATAGTTTTTTTCGATGGAAAGGTGACAAATGGACTCCTGAGCGTATGGGTGATAAATTCATTCCTGAAATCATAATTTGGGATGAAATATGCACAGTGTCATTAGATGTATTAAAAACATTTCTTGAGTGGTTGTTAAACAAAAACACAAAAGTCGTCATGTGCGGGGATCACGGCCAACCACCACCATTTGTCGGTGGATCTCCACATGAATGGCTAAAGGGTTCTGTAGACTATTATGAAGAAATTAATACCGACCATAGATCACTTGATGAACAATTACGCGAGTTCAAAGCACTGATTAGATTACAACCGGATAAAATCCAATGCGAAATAGCACGTGAAATAATTTTAGAAACTCCCATGAATGATTTCTGGGAAACGTGGAGACCAAATGATTTGATAGTAGCAAGTAGAAAAATAGTCAGAGACACACTTCAGATGAAGTTATTTGAATTGCATAAAGAAAAATTTGCAACGCTTCCAGTACCGTTGTGTTATAGGCCTTCGGATACACGAAAGCAGAATATAGAAGTTGATATTCCAAGCCTGACAAAGTCAGGAAGTGAAAAGCAGATTCTCGTGTTAAATGATATTGTGCTGGTTGATATCAATGTCGTTGAAGATGCATTGCGTGCTAATAAATCCCCATGGACGCTAGGATACGCAGCGACGATACATTCTTCACAGGGATTAACTATATCGGATACAATTGTTTGGATGGTAGATAATCGCATCGAATGGTCGAATTTAGTCTATCTCGCAGTATCCAGAGTACGAAGAATAAATCAGCTTCGAAGAATTGTCCTCGATGATGAAATCATTGGTGATGATAATGACACAACAATAAGTGATATTGATGTTAGCATCATTAATAAAAAACTCTCCGGTTACAAACAACAGGACAAAAAAAAAACAACGAGAATTTGATATTGATGCTAAATTAATAATCACTTTGAAGAAACAACAGAATAATCACTGCGCGAGTTGCAATTGTATAATGCGTTGGCAGTATTCGGATAAGGATCCTCGCCAATTCACCGTAGACAGAAAAAATAACAATCTCGGTCATGTCAGAAATAATGTGATGTTGACTTGTCTTGAGTGCAATAGACGCAACGGCGCTAGTTAAGACCATGCGGTGGCAATTGAGTATCCTCGGGAATCACTTGTAGTTGTTGTCGAGTAAAACCCCGCTGAGGGGCAGTTGAATCCAGTTTATAGATTGCTGGTCTACCAGTTGATCGTGTTATACTAGATATCTTATGCGTAGTGACGCTCCAAATAGGATCAGTAGCCCTTTTTCTACCCCCTTCAAGCTCTCCTGGTTCGTATAAGTACCTCACAATGACACTACTACCAAGAATTGGTTGGGAAACGCTAGCGTTTCTAGGTAAATCTTTTTGTGGTTGTACGGGTATTGACTTCTTTTTAATCGCGTTGATAGGTTTCATGTTGATTGTTCTAGTAATCTCGTTATTCAGTGCAGTAATCACAGATGGTAATCTTTTAACCCATTCACTGGATCGCTTTTCTTGAATGAATTCTTTTGCGTATTGATATCCAAATAACCGCTCAGCAATCGTCCGATTAAATCGTTCGACAATGGCCTGGTCGCGATGTAGCGCAGTATGCCCTCGTCGTATGGTGACATTATGATTTTTCATTGTAGATAGAATCGCACCCTGAAATTCCTTGCCAGGATCAACCTGCAATAGATTTGGCCAGTGCAGAGGACCTCGTCGATAAATCCTTTCAAATGCAGAAGCAACTTCAGTGGCTGATTTTGTTTTTAACGGTTCTGCTTCTTTGTATCGACTTGCAATATCAACTACGGTTAACGCGTATTTGTAACCACGATCATGTGGCAGAAATAATATATCAGCCTGATGAACTTCATTAGGAGCAGTCACATCAAAATGCGAGAATTGAATTTGTTTAGGTGGTGGTAGATAAATTTGCCATAGTGCCTGTTTGGATAACCAATCCGCCGCTGTAGTTTTTTTCACTTTTGCAGCGCTAGCGAGTTTATGGACTGCTGATTTACCCCTCCAGTATCCTCTTGGGGAATAATAAATTGATTCCATATTATTAATTACCAGCACCCATCATCAATTTGCCTTTCATAGCTGATTTTACCAACCACGAAGCCAACTTTTCTTTAAAAGATTTATCAGGAATAGCATTTAACGCATGAATTAATTTCACATCCGCGAGATGCCTGTTTTGCAGATTGCTGCTTTTATATGCAACATCATGAGCATGACACGCCTTATCAATAGCGTTTATCGGATACTCGCCGGATCGGGGTTGATTTTGATCATCAAGTCTGATATCTAATCGTGTTCCGGGACCACAGTAGCTATATCCTGGAAGGTGCTTTTCTCCGGGGTACTTTGCCCATGGGGTTCCAGGGAGCTTTGTCAATTTGGCTGCGATATCACCTCCTCGTTTTTTTTTAAAACATCTCCGGATTGTAAAATCTTTGATTTTGTAGAAATAAATCTAAACTTTTTTATACCACATCTTGCACATCTACCAGTTAGTGCTGATCTGTTATTTTTAGTTGTAACCGTCGTCACATCATTTGTGCTAGTACGCGTTTTACACTTCACACAATATAGATCCATAATTTATGTATAGAGATATGAATATAATTGATTTTTCAGCGACTAAAATAAGAGAACCAGTTAAGCATCATGCAGCGCTACCAAACTCTATCCGTGCAATTATAATCGGGCCATCTGGATCCGGTAAAACGCAATTGTTGCTCAATTTAATAATGAGATGGATGAAGTGGGATAAGTTGTATTTAATTGCCCCTAGCGTAGATGATCAACGATGTTATGAAGTGTTAAAAGATTTTAACGAGAATGCATCAGAAATTAAAGGTGAGAACGCCATTGATTTTATAACTGATATTGACGAGGCGCCATCCGTGGATGACCTTGATGGGAGCATTAACAATTTAGTCGTATACGACGATGTGATGTTAGACAATCAAAAAAAACCAGCTAGAATATTTTCCCGGGGGCGTCACAAAAACACTGATGTGATATATGTCACTCAACGCTACACTCAGATTCCAAAAGTGATCAGAGATAACTGTAATATTCTTGCTGTGTTTAACGGCGTTGATACACATACGCTACGAAATATTTGGCAGACATGGTGTTCCGATATGGACTTCAATCAATTTAAAAATTTCTTTAGTCATGCTCAGTCAACCCCGCATGGATTTGTAACAATAAATTTACATGATCCTCGGACACGATATCGTATCGGACTCGATCAAATTTTCGGTTGAAATCATAAATGATTTTCGTCCTAAAGACTCGATCAAATATTTGGTTGAAATCGTAAATGATTTTTGTTAACCAGAACTGAAAGTTCCAGCAGCAGAGAGGGTGGATGACAACGACGTTGGCGTATATAAGGAAATCTTATTTTATCGAATAGACGCCATTTTTTTTACTATTTGGCAGAAGCCTCAGATTTTCGAATCGACGCTCGGAAAGTTGTGAGGTTCACCCTCTCTGCTGCTGATATCGATGGTGCATTAGAACGCTCTGATAAATTATCACCGCGTAAGTAATTACTTTAAATTTCAACATCTGCTGATTCAGAATACTCGCGCAGCATTTCTTTTTTAATTCTCCACGATCCCCAGTGAATTCAGCAACTGCGCAACTGTACTTGCTGTTAATGTAAACTGAATCAACGGCAATTCTAACCGCAGTGTCAGGAAATCTATTTATCATTGAAAATAAATTAATACAAGCATAACCCAGCATCGACGACCCTCAAATGTGTATACGGGGATCTGTAACCGTCGCTATAAGTAACTACTGTACCCAATTTTGTTCCATCGGACAAAAAAGCGTCTTTACTATCCACATATATGTTTTTGGATACTGCATCCGCGATTACAAAGTCATATTCGGTGTTATCCATAATCAGCCGTGAACAATATCGTATATAGTCGCATTTTTTTCCTCCCTGAGTGAATTTTCCAATTATTCTTCTACCGAGATCTTTTGCTTCGATGTTTCGTTGATTAAATATCCATTTGGACCACTCAATGATATATTCTTCGCCGGCATCAATATGTTTTCTGGATTCCTCAATTATACTATCAAGACGTTCCGGTGTTGGTAACCAGACATTGGTTTGTTTCCGATATGATATAATTGCTTCACTGACCGTCAGCGAAATTATCATTTTTGTATCAATCATCAACCGTAATAACGCTATTGGCAGCCACTTCTTTTCAGACATGTGTCTACCAATCCAAATATAACAACAGCGATGAAGTCCTGCTGCAAATTCAAATGATACTACACGAGCGAATCCAGTTAAATCAAAATCAGGCAGCGGCCCATTAATTGCAACACGAGTCATTTCATGTACGGGGTGTCCAAATCGTTTAAAATACTCAGTACACTCTCCATAACCAAGAAAACTCGAGGGATAAAAAGCAGCCATATCAACTGAAATGATATTATCATGGTCATATTTTTGATTCCATAAACCGCCATGATTAAATTCTAAACAACTAGCCTCAATGTCTGGCAAGAATTCTACGCGTGTTGGTTTCCATGCGTTTTTGATTCTTGCAAAATGAGCTGCAACCGACGGGATTGTAAAACAGTTTGTCAATAATTGTTCGTCGTTGATCAATTCATCGGTGGCTTCGCCATAAGTCGTTAAAAATCCGCTAGCTGTTTTTTTCATTTTGTTGTAAAATGCTTCAGTGCGGTATAATTCACCGTTTGGTCTTACAAACTGATCAAATGTATCCGGGTCGTTTTCAGTGCTGCGAAGTAACCACACCAATAGGGGGTCGTTTTTACTCAAATGCGCAATAGCATCGAATAGTTTCTTTTCAGCGAGAAAACCGTCCCTGGAAAATTCTTCTTGTAAGAATTCGTCGGGGATATACTTTATTGTTCTGTTTCGTGGAAACATTGTGACCGCGGACGTCCATGCGTGTTCGTTATGATCAATAATTTTAATTGGGGTTCCCTTTGATCTATATTTTGATTCGTATAAAACTTCTCCGGTTATCGTCATAACTGTTATTGGAAATCTCAGCGACGTTTCTAATTTTGCTATATCGCTAATAGTCGCTCCGCGGTTTTTCACCGTTAACTCCCATTTAGCTATTTTGCTACGCCGTAGATCGGTAAGTTTGTTCCCTCGGGATGCATTTGTAAAATGTTCTGTTATTCGTGCTGCTACACAATTGAGTGGCAAAGCCACTGACGACGAGGTCGCCGGCGACGACTGTTTCATTGGTTTTAGTTTTCTTATATCAGGTTTTTCATTTAACGGATATATCCCATACACAACTGCTGTTTTAGGATATGCTCGTTCATAGTATGGTTTGTCAATTCCAGTTAACAGACCCGGCTTAGAATCACGGCTAACATCGACTGTTTTCTTGTCTTTGAGAATCGGTCCAAATTTGTCTCGTTTAATCCAACTACCTGATTCTACACGGATAATGAATTTCACTCTAAAAAAGTACTTTTTGTTGCCAAGTTGTGATAACATCAGCGCTGCGTTGCTGTCGTTCATGATGGCATCAACAGCGCCATCAATTCGAAATGTTGACCAACAATGAGATGCTCCATCACGCTTGAATTCATTAATACAATCGCGTATTTTATTTATCAGGGCTCAATCAAGAATTTTATTCTTTGGTGTATCAGAAACTCTATCGGGATTGAATTGAGCATTTTTTCAAGGCGTAATTTTCGATAATCTCTTTAACTCCTTATGCTATCGTCTATTAGACGTTTTGGTTTAACAGATACTCTATCGAGATTAAATCTAGGATTAATTTTCGATAATCTCTTGAACTCCTTCATGCTATCGTCTATTAGACGTTTTGGTTTAACAGATGCTCTATCGAGATTAAATCTAGGATTAATTTTCGATAATCTCTTGAACTCCTTCATGCTATCGTCTATTAGACGTTTCGGTTTAACAGATACTCTATCGAGATTGAATTTAATATTTTTCCAGGGCTTAATTGCTGATAATCTCTCGAACTCCTCCATGTTATAATTAAAACAAGTATTTAAAAAGAAAAATATAGTATAATGAATCACTGCAAGTGGCTAATGATGGGATCAACAACCCCGTGTAACAAATCATGCAGAAGCGAATTCTGTGGGTATCATTTACAAAGTGTTCGCAACGGTTCCTTTGGCCCCCTTCCGTGCCTACGATGTGGGGCCGGGGTAAGGGGAAAATCGCAGTTGTGTCTTGCTTGTGGGGGTAAACGATACAGGGAACTAAAACGTTATTATGACAAACGAATAGAAAATACCGTCATTGACCCTAACGACGACAAAGTCATCAAAACCCCTCAAGATTATATCCAGAGGTTTATAATTAAAGCAGATAATAAATTAGATAAGTAGTATTATTATACAAATGAGCCAAGATTTCAGACCCCATCCAGTTCTTGTTAATTACGAGGCCTCCAGTGATGGTGTTGTCAGGCACCGCGGACTAAAAAAACCGGTTGGATTTCTGAATAATATGGGATTATTGCTGTTTAGTGTTAGAAATAAAACATATCTCTGTCATATAATTATTTTTGAATGTCATAACGGATTGATTAAAGATGGCTTTGTGATTGATCACATAAATGGCGTGAAGACTGATCATTGTCTTGAGAATCTTCAATCCATCTCGCAGCGCGATAACCTTTTAAAAGGCAACGCTGGTAGGCACTCAAAACGCCGTAGGGGGGTCAAATCCTTTGATTTAGAATCCAAGGAGGAGAAAATATTTCAATCAATAAATGAAGCTAGTAGATACTTTGACATTTGTAGGTCTTCAATACGATTTGTTGCAGAAAATATAACTAAATTAACTCTGTCGAAACAAAATGGTCATAAAATAAAATTCGTATATACCTGACTTACTTGGATGTGAAGGCAACCAAGGATGCGTGTTGTGCTGTCCTTAATTAAGTTAATAAAGTAACCTATGGGTCTCTCTGACGTCATAGGGCGCCAGCGGGATTGCCAGATGAGTGTTATTTTTTTAATAATTAGAGGTAAAATGTATTATATTATATTTTTATAAAAATATGGATATCAAAGATGTAAATTCTATAATTGCTGAAATTTCAATTTTAAAGAATCGAGGGATAGTATTATCTAAAGATCTCGACTGCGACAGGATTGCTTCGGAATATGAAGACATTGAGTATCAATCTAGTAAGGGTCGTTATGTTTTGCCTAAGATGTACAGACTCATGAAAGGAATTCAAAAGTCCATCTATGTTTGTTTGTACGGTAACGATATTGATATATTTATAACGCTATTTAGCACCGTTGAAGCAATACGTCAAAAGCTCGGCCAAGAGTATCAAAAACGAGCTGAAATTAGTTCTAAGGTTCGTGATCTTAGAAAAATATTAAACGAGGAAAAACCAGTATCCTAACCACGTGAGCGTTACTATAAAAAAATAGACTTTCATTAAATTTTCAGTAAAAAATTATTTTTTTAGCTTTTTTTTGTAACACTTACATGGGATTTTCTCCTGAAAGGATACTCAGCAGTTTGGGCTTGTTCATGCAGTTATGTGCGTACTTGATGATCTGGTTGTGGTAGCAAGTAATCACCGCGACGCCTCCATTTTCACGTAGTTGTTGTTGTTGCAGCGTTGTTAACAAAAATCGTTCATCGCCGTTCTCAGATATTACAATTCTGAAACCCCCAGCGATGTTATTTCTGAAACATTCGCGGATAGCGTCGTACAGTTTAACCCTGTCAGAGATGGATACTTTAGCTTGATGGTACATTATTTAATAACTCAGCTTTTAATTGTTATAGTTTCCCATTTGAAAACTCAGTTCACAAACAATATATGGTAGGTGAATCGCCTACAACTAGATTAGCCCGAGAGCGGCTAGCAGCAATTAAAAAGTTTATACCGGTTCGAGACAGACTTCGAGAAAAACTTCAACAACGACAACAAGCGCAGACTGACTTTTCTGTGTCAAGTGAACAACTGTTTACTCCGATAACAAGTGCGACCGAAGATGTGAAAAAGTTAACTGAAGCAGCGATATACGGAGATATTCCTGAAAAAGAACGAGCAAAGAAGGCGCCGCTGCTTGATACACTTGAAAAGATAGCCGCAGAGACCGGACAAACACGCGCAGGGATACAACAGATATCCAGTGATATAAAAACTCAACGAGAAATTGAAGAACTCGAAGAAGAACAACAAGGTACAGCTGGAGGATAAGAATATTCACCTGAGAATATATTTACAGTCGCAGCATTAAATGAAATTAGAGGAAACCATTCGGATTCCGAATTAGCTGAATTTGCTAGAGGCAATTTTCCAAAGGGTAAAAGAGAGAATTTATTAAAAGACGAATTTAAAAGTTTTATAAAAAACAAAAGACACTTGGGCATCAAAAATATATTTAGTGAAACGCTGCGGAAATAAAATATCGGCGTTTCAGCAGCCTGGTTATAATGACTTTCTAGCTGCGGTTAAAGGCGGTCCACAACCACCACGTTATACGGAGGATCCAATCCCGGAAGAAATAGACATAAGAGCAGAAGCCGGTTCTAAGAAAACAAGCGGAAAAGGATATTCGATTAAAAATCCAAAGGATTTCAACGCAACCGTGACATGCCCTGGTAACATTCTCAGTGATATATCACGGCTGAAAGTTCTCATCGGGGGGAAGCGAGCCAGAAATAACTCACCGGAAGTAATTAATGAAGCAGCTGATATCTGTAGACGATTATTTGCCGGCGGTATCATGGACATTGATGTATATCGAGAACTTATTGCTGAATTAGTTGAAAATCACAAAGATGCCCATGGTTATCATGAAAATCCTATGGATCTTAGCGATTGATCACTAATTGAAAAACTACTAGTTTTATAACAAGATGATCATACACTAGAACCATGATAAACCCGTAAGCGTCTACGTGGTGAACTCACGATTGCCTGTCTATAGAGCATATCACGGAGATGGTTTCGGCAATACCATTGTTGGGTTATTTACAAGAATGGTTTCCAAGGTGGCGCCGTAGCTAAACAATTATCAATGAATGCCATTGATATTATTCGTGATAAGGGAATCAGCGCTGTTGGAAATCTTGCCGGAAAGGCATTTTCTGCCGCGAAAGATAAAATAGCATCATTGGTGCGAAAGAAACCAACGGTGCTGCCATCAACTACAGTGATGCCTGCAAAGATCAGCAATGCAATAAATAGCGCAGTGGAACAAAAACTAGCGTAGTTGGCTGCTTTGGTAACTCCGTCGCCATTGACGGCTTCACCGGTAACAGATAGCACTATCATGAACGCGATAGCAGGAAGCTGTTTGAAACGAAAACAAAAACGACGATGATTACAAAGGGTTTCACAATTGAAAACACTAATATGTTAAGATAATGTTTAAACGAACAGCTGATCCCGCGTTTGATATAGAAGCCCCAGTACCCAAGGACAATTAATACTATTCCTATCATGCAGTACAACCCGACCTACGATCGCGAATTGAACTTCAAATTCAAGATACCAGTAAATACTTTTTGCCATGTGAAGTGTTTATCGAAGTAGAAGGAAAACTTGTAACAAACGATGCTGATCATAATGATCCACTATATGCAGATAACGCAAATATCCGAGTTGGTTTTGTTAATAATGGCATAATGGCGTTATTTGAAAGTGCAAGATATCTCATTGATGGAAAAGAAATTGAATCAATAGACCGTGAAGTTGATGTTCGAACAACAATAATCGGGCTAGCAAGATACTCCGATGATTATACAAGATCGGCTGGTCCATCTATGATGTTTGCAAAGGATACCTCTGATAACGCTGACCACCTTCAATACATTAAAGTGTTGACAGCACAAGATACTGCAGAAGCAAATCAACAAGAAACAGCTAATCCAGAACGTCGAGTTAGACCCGGAGCTGCGTTTGATATTCTCGGAGGCGTTAATGGTAATTTCAATTTAGGATTTGCAACACGAAAAGGAGCATTGCACGGACAGCAGCGATATTTTTCATGTGCGATTCCACTCAATCACATATTTGGTTTCTGCAGAGATATCAGAAAAGTCATCTATGGAACCAAACACACAATCGCGTTAGTGCGAAAAGGCAATGACAATGATACAATTTGGCGTACTGGTGCTGCTGATGGTAAAATTGTTTTGAGTAAAATAGTATTGTGGATGCCAGTAATGACACCATCAATTACCACGGAAGAGCGGCTACTTTCATTTATGGACACAGGTGGCAAATCATTGATAAGTTGGCTAACAACAACAACTGATGCCAAAGAGGATAATGTTGCTGATACATTTTCATGGCACCTGGCATCAAAACAAGGCGTTTAAGCTCCACGTCATATATTTATAGCGCTGCAGAATCGGAATCGATTAGGCTCCCAAGAACGCAGTCATATGATATTTGATCGATTAGGACTCAAGGAGGTTTCACTGAGAATAAACGGACAACAAGAACCATCTGAGGATATACAGCTTAATTACGAAAACAACCACATAGCACGTGTGTATCATGGGATGCTGTCATTTATGGCCCGTGATCAAAATGTTGATACTGGTTTACAAATATCGCAACTTGATTTTAAAAACCTATATCCGATTTATTACTTTTCGCTGGAGCATCTTGATTTAACAAGACAATCCGTTGTTGACATTCATTTTCGTGCTCGTATAGATCCTGGTGGTGTTGATTATAGAGCGGTTGCTGTTCTTCTCAGCGACAAATCAATGTTGTTAGAAAGGGCTGGCGGACGAATGAGAATCGTTGATGCACCAGTGGAAAATATGTAAATGAAACTTGAAGAGTTTCCAATTAGATCAATTGAAAGTATAAATGTGTTTTACAATAAAATGACATATAGTGTTGTTAGTGTCAAGCTGACTGATGGTCAGGTCAAGAAATTGCGATCAAAATCCGCTAAAGAATGTGGAACCACAATAACGTTCAAACCAGCGCTGTTGTCCGGCGGTACACATAAAATATCACTGACGGATCGTCAAATAAAACATTTCAATGAAGAATAAGCGAGGGGTTCAAATTGTATTTTCAAAAGACGCAGTCGCCAACATGATAAAATCAGGTGGTATATTTCCATTGTTAGCTGCAATACCAGCATTGATTGCAGCGGCTGCCCCAGCGTTGGCGAAAGCGGCAGCGTTGGGAGCTGTTGGGACCGCGGCAGGGATGGCGTTGAAAAAGGCAAATGGGAAAGGATATTAAAGAAAGGGAAAGGGTCTAAGACTACCAGGAACCCCATATTCATGGTACAGCGGGAGATCCGTTCACGGATCCGGTCTGATAATACCAGGAACGGTTTGTTAGTTGAAAACCCAATTCTTCCCATGTCCAATTTTGATTTAATTGATGCTGCTTTAAAAACTAGCGATAAAAAACTTCATAGGGGTTTTTATGAGAGATCAATTATCAAGAAAACCTAAACGCGTCGAAACCGGTATCATCAATCTTGATAACAGTAACGGATCGGGAACTCACTGGGTTGCATAAGCGATTGATCCACGTGGAATTGTCTATTTCGATTCATATGGGCTAGCCCCACCGAACGAGTTTATGCGGTATATAAATTATTCAATGAAACTCAAAGAGTTTCTGATTTTTTATTCCACGCTGTAAACACAACAATTAAATGATCCACCGATATGCGGCCGCGAAGTATTAAATGTCCTCGCGGAGATTTCATCGTAACAGAAACCACTTCATCTGGTTCTAAATAAATACACGAGTGGGAAATTACAACGTAATTTTAGAGAATCAATAAATTAAAAATACTAGAGTCTTTACAATAATGATTGATATTTGGGGACGATCTCTGTCAATGTCGAAACCAACAACGAAAACATCTGCGGGTTCTATCGAGGATGTAAAAAAAATAATTGAAGATGAAATCGCTGAGACGTTAAATTTAGCAAGTGTTGACCCGAACTAAATACTTGTATTTCAAGATCGCCAGGGTAAATTGAAAAGCAGTAATATATCCGCGGATGACATTTTGATACGGCAGCGCGACACCGCTGAAAACTCTATTGCCCTGTATTCCAACGATTGACAACTTAAACCAGGCGAACTTGTGTCTACGATCACCGACGAGATTGCTGCCCACGACAGCATGATTGCCACCCACGACAACAAGATTGCCGCCCACGACAGCATGATTGCCGCCCACGACAACAAGATTGCCACCCACGGCCGTGATCCGGATGATTATATACGAGGTTATAATAGTTTTCGCAAAAATGTCGTACATAAATTCTTTGGAACCCCGCTTGTGGTTGGCATGACTCTCGCTGAAATTAAAACTTTCTATCTTTATTCTTTTTTAACAAGGACGCGGGAAGGATGATGAATGAAAATGAAATCAAGGCAAATTATCTCGATATTTACAATGATATTTTTAAACTAATAGAAAATCTTGAAAAGGTTCAAAAACCCACTAACGACGTCGTTGGTAAGTTTTTGGAACCCCGCTTGTGGCTGGCATGACTCTCGCTGAAATTAGCGAGTTTATTGGCAAGCATACTCACAATGCCTACGTCGCTAATAGTTTCTTTGGTGTCCCAGCTACATCTGCGATGACTCTCAAAGATATCAATATGTTTATGGTGAGACAAACAACACGTAATACCATCATTGATACATTTTTAGGGAGAACACTTGTGTCTGAAACCACATCTCTGACAGGCCCGACACACGCTGAAGTTAAAAAAGCTATTGACGAACAAAAACTCACCAGCGAAAATGTTAATAAGTTCTTTGAGGTTTCTAAGAGTTACAATATCACGACGACATATTCTGAACTCGACGGGCATTATACATTCCAAAAAGGTTTGGAATTTAACCTCCTTTTGATTTCATTTTTTAAACGCTGCGATGGAACGATGATGAAATATACCGAAATCAAAAAACCTATCTCGACGTTTACTACGATATTCTTAAACTAAAAGAAGATTTTAAAAAGGTACAAAACCCCACTAACAACGTCTTCGATAAGTTTTTTGGAACCCCACTTGTAGCAGTCATGACTCTCGCTGAAATTAAAGCGGCTATCGACGAAAGTAAAACAACAATTAATGCCGTCAAAGATGATTTTCCAAAAATGATCGAACGACTCGATAAAGTAAAAATTCCACACCGCGTGAAAACCGTTGATAACATCCTGTACACAGTTGCCAGTGGAACCTTTAATTGGATCCAAGGAAATGAAAATAGTTTATATTTTCACAGCAAATATGGTAGTATACCGGGTTGTTATCGATTTACAATAATACATCACCGTAAATTTGATTTGGGAGTCGGCCCGGCAATGTATATAAGCGGTGTTAACACAGTAACATATATAAACGATATGATACCAGCAGCACCCGACCGAATAAGATTCCCTATTAGGATTGATATAACTACATCCGACGGGCCAGCGGCAGAGGTTAGGGAGTCGCTACCCTGGACGCTAGAATTTGTATCCGGTATTCCCCAACCGACCATAAATCCAGGTACACAATCGAATAATTGAAAACACTAGCGGGTTTAAAATAACAATGACATCGATGAAATCAATTGAACCGATAATAGTCCCAGAGGTCTCACAATCGCATCGATATCGATATGATACCGTGAAAGAGTTTTCCGCGAACCTGAAATCACTTTCTGAGCGCTATCGTGAAAAAATGAAAAAATACCGACGCAGCGTAGCAATCATCGACATCACCGTGTACTCGGTGTCCGGTGTGATGGCCAGCGCCGGGGTTATTTTGTCGACGGTGACCATGATGGCTCCGATTGCAGTTCCAATTGCTATCTCCGCGGCAACAACAATTGCGGCAGTCGCCACCGCGATAACTAAAAAGTTATCATCGTGTTCTCTGAAAAAACTCAGTGATTATACAGCTCGGTACCGGGTGGTATTTGACGCATACTCGAAATTATCCGAGTTGATCTCGCTGTCGATAGATAATTCGTTCATATCCGATGTTGAATTTTCCACGATGACCCAGTTGTATAACTCCACGATGTTGAAATTGGAAATTGAAGACAGCGTTAACAATAATGTCACTCGAACTGCTTCAACGAATTGCAGAAAATACCACTCCGATACGAACAAGCATGATATCAATAACATCAACAAACCCTGAATTTAGTGTGAACTTCCCTTCTCCGATTCCAGTGCGTGAGATCGCGCAAGCAAAATTATGAGTATATCATAGCTGGCCTAATATCAGATCTGTTGCATTTGGCGGTCAGCAACCCAATAACGCACTGGTGTTTTCGTATAAGAATAAACCCAATGGTAGTCCAGCGTGGGAAACTGTTTCGTTACCAATCGGATCGTACCAAATTGAGCAAATCGATGCTGAAATTCAGCGTAGAATAAAATCAATCACTGGAAAAGAATCAAAAATAGCTATTAAACTTCATGAACCGACGCTCTCGTCGTCGATCGAAATAAGCACAGAGGGATACATTGTAGATATCTATAACAGCTCGCTAAGAACAGTGTTAGGATGACCTGAAAAACTACCGGAAAAATCCACCGCCGACTTAACCACAGACGTACAATCATATCATGAAATCAATCCCAGGTATCGAGATAATTTATCTGATATAAGAAAAGGAAGAATCGCCGATAGATTTATATTTACCAACAAAGACACATTGCAGTGGGATTTATCATTAAAAGAACAGCCGACTCATCTGTTACTATTTCATTTACGCTAACTGACGTCCGTGGTTATTTTAATGAAATTAGACAATTACATGCAACACAACTAGAACAACTACGGCAAACAAAATCGCAAAAACATGTTGAAATAATAAATCAACTTATATCTGACATGGAATATATCAATGAACTAATTATTCAAACAATAATTAATGACAACAGCGACAGTAAACAACGATTCCTAACCGATCACAATATCACAGAAGTCAATCTGCGTAATTTCAAGTTTCCAGGAAATAACGCTGAGGAACAAAAAAAAAATTTAAGACTATTATCACGATATTACAAAAACCAGATTCAACTGTCCTCCTCAAATATAATAATGACCCAGATGGCGGTGGTAGGCATATTGCACCGCACAATGTAAATATTTCAGCGGTGATTGCTCTCAACTTAACATGTGATGCAATTGAAGGAAGCTATCAAATAAATCTCGAGCAATCAAATCAAGCTCAGCAAGGATATATTCTTTATTCGTTTGCACCAACAGCTCCTCCTGGATTCCTAATTATTGAAAACCCAATTAATCCTGTCTACATGCGATGCCATAATAATTCGCTAACGAGAATTAATTTCCGACTCACTGACCAATCAAATAATTTAATTGATCTACAAGACGAGGTGTTAGCGATTAGTTTGTTTGTGAAATCATAAAGACTCGATCAAATATTTGGTTAACCCATAGCAGCAGAAGGGGGGGGGGTGTGACATTACGACAAGACCGTATTTTGACTAAACGATGAAAACGGTCTTCGAGTATGATTTGCGAAATACTTATGTTTCGAGCAAGTAATCTTTTTTTTGTTGAAAAAGAAGGATGCGAATTAATTCTCTCGAGACTTTTGTTAGATTTAGAGCAAATGATGTCTGGAACAAATGTCCGATTCCCCCCCACCTCTGCTGCTATTTGTATCTCACTTAAACATTTTGACGTACACACTCACATCAGTATAGTCAGGAGTGGTGCAGTATTAAATGGCATGGTCTTTGTTTCTTTTTTTGATTTTCTTCTGTTCTTTTCAAACTTGTGAATCTGGGATTTGCTACGAATTAACGAAGTATGTTCAGTGAACCTCAAGGATAAAAACCCAAGTTGTCTGTCTATTGATATGAATATTTACATCAAAAACAATATGACCTGCAAAACACAAAGATATACTGCAAGCATGATTAGAATGAAAACAACAACACCTAACTGTAGTAACAAAGAGATGTTTTTCTTCACGTAATTTAGGGTTTCAATCCTCTTTCAAGACAAACTTGGTATCCTTTTGTGAGCGTGAAATTAAAATACTGAAGAAACTTAAGCGCTTTGCTATAGACTATAGTATAGATAATTTCAGCAACAAACTAAACAACATAAATACCGTTACAACAATAGAAAGCCCGAAATCGTCTGATAAAAAGGAAATGCGTGTAGAAAATAAGTAAAGATTAACGATGGCTAAGCAATAAAACCGAATTTAAGAAAGGCAATGACATTTGTATATAGGCCTTTCACTTTGATATTGTATGCGGATGTAATCTGCCATGTATTAACAGCTGGAAAAAAAAGGTATACGCAAAGAGAAACCTCAATTCAGGGAAAATACACATATCAAAACAAAACATGCAATTTACTATCCACGCACGGGTAAGCAGCTAAAAGAAACCAAATAATTTACTATCCAATATCACACCATCTACCATCCACACACACACGGAGAAGCAGCCAAAACAAACCACATAATTTACTATCCAATATCACACCACCTATCATCCACACACACACGGGGAAGCAGCTAAAACAAACCACATAATTTACTATCCAATATCACACCATCTACCATCCACACAGACGGGGAAGCAGCTAAACTAACCACATAATTTACTATCCAATATCACAAAATATACGATCCACACACACACACACACACACACACACACACGGAGAAGCAGCCGAAACAAACCACATATTTACTATCCAATATCACACCATCTACCATCCACACACACGGGGAAGCAGCCAAAACAAAACATACAATTTACTATCCACAAACGGGTAAGCAGCTTAAACAAACCAAATAATTTACTATCCAATATCACACTATCTACCATCCACACACACACACGGAGAAGCAGACAAAACAAACCACATAATCTACTATCCAATTATCACACCTCCTATCATCCACACACACACGGAGAAGCAGCTTAAGCAAACCACATAATTTACTATCCAATATCACACCATCTACCATCCACACACACGGGGAAGCAGCCAAAACAAAACATACAATTTACTATCCACACACAGGTAAGCAGCTAAACTTACCACATAATTTACTATCCAATATCACACCATCTACGATCCACACACACACACACACACACACACACACACACACACACACACACACACACACACACACGGGAAAGCAGCCAAACAAACCACATAATCTACTGTCCAATATCACGCAATCTATCATCCACACACGGGGAAGCAGTCAAAACAAGCTACATAATCTACAATCCAATATCATATAATCTTCCATCCTCACACCGGTAAGCAGCCAAAACAAATCACTTAATCTACTATCCAAAATCATACCATCTACCATCCACACACGGGAAGCAGCCAAAATATACCACATAATCTACAATCCAATATCATACAATCTTCCATCCACACACAGGTAAGCAGCCAAAACAAACCACTTAATCTACTATCCAAAATCACACAATCTACCATTCACACACAGGAAGCAGCCAAAACAAACAACATAATTTACTTTCCAATATCATACAATCTTCCATCCACAAACGGGGAAGCAGCCAAAATAAAACATACAATTTACTATCCACACACGGGAAGGAGCCAAAACAAACCACATAATCAACTATCCAATATCACACAATCTATCGTCCACACACGGGAAGCAGCCAAAATAAAACACAATTTACTATCCCCACACAGGGAAGCAGCCATAAAACCCATATAATCTACTATTCAAAATCACACAATCTACCATCCACACACATGGGCAAGAAGCCAAAACAAAACATACAATTTACTATCCACACACGGGGAAGCAGGCGAAGCAAAACGGTTTAGTGTTGGAAATGGTTAGATAGTTTGATGTGAGGGATAGAAAGAAGTCAAAGAGCATCCATATTTTTAAAAAATGTAAAACAAACGACAGACGCATTGGTTTCAAAAGACATTTTTTATTCAAATAAGAAACAACCAACAAAACAAGTTTTTTTCCCAACTAACAAACATTGATTTCATGAAGCAGTGTATGACCTACGGTTCAAAAGATAATAAAGTTCCCAAGTATCCATTTTTTGTGTGGCCTTTTTTTCTTCACAGGTGATGATAAATCATCAATTTAATCCAGACTTTTTGCTAGAAAAGGTCTGTCAAGTAACTGTTTGTTTGTTTCGTCTCCTTACTCTTGGCCAAGAGAGCATCGATGTGATCAATTTCTCGAGCGAAAAATGGAGGAGAGGAATGATCACGCAAGTCTTTATACCACTGAAGTAACACGGTTTCTTCTGAGATGAGACTCCAAGCTTCGTTCAGATAATCGTCCAAATTTTCTTCTTAATTCATCATCATACATTCATCGTGTTGAATTTGACTGGGATGATCGTTTTGACATCCATAACAATCTTTTTTAATCATGTCCCTCATTTTATTTTCCAAGTGTTTGGCAAAGGAGGTGACTAAATGTTGTTCCTGTTATGGCCATCTGGACTGTATTATCACTACTTCTTCTTTTTGGTCTTGGGATTTGCTTTCTATGTAGCCTCCCTTTCCATTTCCATTGATTCTCCACTGTTCAACGAAGGACAAGGGGCTTCCATAGTTTTTAATAGTCTAGAATGACTTCTCTCAAACTGTTGATTTCTATGGTATTATCAAATTCAGCATGCAGAATGACATTCACCGTTTCTTTAAGAGCCCCTGCAAACTGACGTTCCAAACGCAGTTGGCCAGATTTTAAAGGGTGGAAATGTCCCTCGTCGCTGCCTTGGTCTAGAGTGAAATCAAAAGCCCACAAAATGTAACCTCCTGCATAGTCGTCGTATGACATACCGTGACTGGTGTTGGTTCCTAACTGTCCTGTGGATTCGTACAGCGACAAGTACGATCTCAAGTAATTCTTCTTGGCAATGTCGGGTTCGAAGGGTCATGTACATAAAATTTTGCTATCGCGACTGACTTCGATTTTGGATACTTTGCAGTGCTTAAACTGGAAAGGATTTTGAGTACCGTTGAGGGCTGCATTGCTGACGATACCAATGAATACACATTTGGGTAACTGTCCTTGGAACAGATGATTTTCGATCTTAGATCGGAGTCCAGTGACAATGGTGAAAGTTTTTACTTCCACGAGTCGTATCGGATACTTGGCTGTCGTTCTGCTCAAAGTGTGACTGATATCATTTCCCACTTTAGGTAACACTTCCACACGACGCACGTATAACCTGGCTTCTTGGATAATGGTTTTGTATTCGTTGACATGAGCCATTAAATGGAAAGCAGTACTGCTACGATTCAGTCTCAAGCGAATATCCACACCGTTCAGCAAATACTTTCTCTTGAAACGACATGTCCAAATGCAAACGATCGAACAGTTATAAACTACGTCCTTGCATAATTTTCTTTCGACGCTCGTTAAAACCCACATTGTAAGGATCGTCATCTGCTGTCAAGGCTGTGTCGTTAAACTTATCTGCGGTGTCAGGTTTCCATACCACGCAAGCATGTAAATGAGTGTTCTAGGCTTCTTTTCCGTACGTCAAGAGATATTCGAAGTACGCTCAGTAAGGGTAAGTATCCATGCTACTGCTCACCAGTTTGTTATTCATTTACAAATCCACATCGCTGAACAAGGAATGCATGCAATTGTTGACGGGAGCTACTCGGGCATCAGCTCCTGGAACGGAGTTGTCCGTTTTAATCACTTTCAATTTCAAATACAAGTAACTGCTGTTCAGATCGATGTAATTTTCGGGTTGCCCTTTGATTTCAAACTCGATGTGAGTTGAATGCGCCAAAGAGGAGACGGGATGAAATTCAACCCATTGGGTTTCTTGCATGGTCATCATAATGGGTGGCGTGGCAAAGAGATCCAGTTCCGACTTGGAACAGGCACAAGATTCTTGGTGCATCATGTTTAATCAGTCTCTATGTTTTGCTTTTAATAATCAAAACTGTCTAAGTCTCGAACGGTTCTTTTTTCTTAGTCTTTCTAACTTTACAGGTATGAAGACTTTTGGAAAGATGTCTTCGTCGTCGCTTTCCGCCTTGTCTTTGCTGTGTCCTCAGGGGAGCAGGAATGCCTGACTCGGTCCCGTTCAGGGCATTTATAGGACTTTCTCGTTGACCGAAAATTTCTTTACCCGTTTGAAGCAAGACATTTTTTGCCTGCTCCAAGAAAAACTTCTTTGGGGTTTTTTTTGTCAACGAGAACATTTTGAAGAAATTCTTTAACGTGAGTCAATGCGACATATTTTATGGCGTGCAATCCTCGTGTCACCATCGGTTTCAAAACAGGGACCACGGAACGAAAGGCTGATTTAAACATATCTTCTAAACCACGTCCTCGTTGTCGAGCGACTCCTCGGTACACAGGATACATCAATTTTCAGTTGTTAGAGAATCGTTTTTGAAAATGGAGTTTCACTGTGACTTTCCCTTTGGTAAATGGAATATTTTGTCCTAGATCTCCTTTTACAGTAATATTGACACTGTAAAAATACGACTTACTGACAGGCAAATAATGAGGATGTACAAATTCGAGGTGAATATGATAGGTATTTCCACCTTCCTCGTCAGCGATCATGGCAGAATCCACTTTGAAACGAATGACACGCAGTAACGGTACAGAGGTGTGTCCCACGACGTTGTACTTCACCACATCGGAGTACACAAACATCAAGTTGAGTCCTTGGTACATTTCTACAGGGAATCGAAAATATTTCACAAAATCCAAGTTACTGGTTAAGGCTGGTATTTCTTTTTGCTTGACCAACCTGAAGTCTCCACACAAAATATCATACAATTGAGGACAAAAGGTAATGGCCATTATTTTATCCTCTGAAAATTTGATCATTGGCCTACGAGCCACTTTATGGTCTCAAAGGTAACACTTTTTTTGGCTTTCTCCATGGCTTTACCAAACAAAGTATGGAACCTGATTACAATCGTATGCACTAAATGTTGACCACTAAAAAAAATAACCTGCAGGAATGGTTAACAGATAGGTGGACCGTTTAGTTTTGGGGTCCTGTGTTTTCATCGGGTCACTGACAGTGATACGTTCGTCTAAGATTTGTTGTAATTGCTCGTCATACACCTCTACTGAAAACTGTTTCGATTTTCGACAATTTTTTTGATTTGTGTCGGGTGTATCATTTCCACTAAAGCCACTTCCCAATGAGCATCTTGATCCAAATGAATGACTTGTGGTAATTTAGCCGTGTAACAGCACAACGTGTTGTTAGGAAACACCTCCATGGAACTGTCACTGGTGACGTTAAGTAAAATTGGTTAATATTGTTGTTCATAATTCCAAATCTTTCCTGTCCGAGGGGTCATTCGAGGTTAAAGGAGTGTTTAAAAGAGGATTGTGATTGACGGAGTGACTGTTAGGAGAATGACTAACGTTGGACGCAAGGCTACCAATATTGTTACTGTTGTTCCCCTTTGTAAGAGTATTTCAGGAAAAAATTGGGAAGAAGATAACCGATGCAACTGCTGAGTAAAATGGTCTACAATTGTTTTTCTCATTGTTGCAAGCTTAAATTAGCAATGGCTGCACCGATGACACAATACATTACAAAGGTTTGACAGAAAAAGACGATTTGGGTTTTAGGGACACATTCTCCACACCACACCCACAAGGGTTGCTTTTGTAAATCTTGCATAGAAGAACTGGATGAAGGAGTAGTCACTGTGGTAGCTGAAGCTGTATTGAAGGGCATGATGGTCACTTCTTTTTATAGTCGATGACTTGCGAAGCGTCAATCCAACAATCAAAACTTGAAGGATATCCTTTCCAGCGTACTTTGACTTCTTTGACACGACGTTTTCCTACTTTACGGGTTCTTCGTTCGAGAATGCTTTCAATGTCGTACACGTTGTTTTCATTTTTGGTGACACGTTGTAACTCAAGCAAGTAAAACGTTCCTTTTAATACTTCTCCGTTCATGTCTTCCAATTTATAGACGGTAGGATGACGATCACGCACTCGTCCAGTAACACGAAACAATTCGGTGGTCCAGTTCGGTAAATAACCTTTGTCGAAATTACATTTGGTTCTACCAATGCGAACCCAATGTCCAGGGGTTAACACTCCACCTTTCTTGGGGACAGCCATCGTCCGGGACGTACCAAACAGACTTCGTTGTCGGGTGTCACATCTTGTTTGGCGATTCCAATGCTTCTATGGTAAGATTGATTGTAGGCTTGGACTAAATGCGGTAAGACGTCGATGTACTTGAGAGTGTGTTGATGCGTAAAATATTTCCACATGCGTTCTTTCAAGGTACGTTGAAAACGTTCCACGATGCTATGTTTGGTTTCAGGATTTTCGGTGGTAAAAAAATGAATGTCACGTTTCTTCAATTTTCGTAGGAAAGCTTGGTTCAGAAATTCGGTGCCTTTGTCGGTTCGCCATCGAGGATGGTGACGACCCCTTTGTTTCAACACCAGTTGCAAAGCTCGTACTAGCTCTCCGCTCGATTTGGAAGTCAATGGTACGACCCAGGCAAATTTAGAAAAGACGTCGATGACACAATACAAATATTTGTAGAAGCGATTGTAGCTGGATAAAGGCCATTGATGATCGATGCCTTCCACCTGAGTGCGACCTCTGTGAAATTTTCGTCGAATGGGTTTGTATAAAGTGTACGTCCCAAGTTCTGAGTTCTTCTCGTTGGGGAGTGGGGGGAAGGGGTCCACAAGGAAGCTGCAATCTTACTCGGAATGGGAGTAGCGGTATGTGTTTGAAAAATATCATATGGTTCTTCTTCCTTGGGTAATGGTGGGGTTACTTCTGTCTTGTCGGCTGTAGAAAGTGATGGCAACGGACTATTCATTAGAGACTTAAAATCGGCCAGAGTGGGTAGAGATGTTTGTTACACAGCTTTTCGATGAAAGAGTTGAAGTCGTTTCAAGAGTTGGCCGTACTTTTGAGATTGTTCGGTATCGGACAAATCGTTGCGATGCATCAAGGATTGCAATTCGTGTCGTAATTGGGATATCTTGCTCAAATGAGGATTAGTTGGTAAATGAGGGGTTAGCTGTTCTTGCCAACGATGGTATTCCATCCACCGTTTGTAGGGGACCAAAGTCCGTTTTCGTCGTTCCATGGGCTTCCAAAGGTTATGTCTGAGATCGTTGTGCTCCATAGGGCCATTTTATCTTCTGGAAGGACCATTCATATTTCTACCCAATCTTTGGGTTATCCCTTGGGACATCCCTTGGGTCATCCTATGTGTTACCCTTTGTATCAAACCTGGTATTAAGCCTGTCAACAAAGGAACAAGAAAGGGTAAAAATCAACAGCGTTGCATCAACATCTTTTTCTTTTGACGGACGGGTATTTGCTTTTGGATCATTTGACGTAGAACGTGTCGATGTTTGGGTAAGGATTTTTTCTGCTGTGGATACAAGGAATCGTGCCTTTCAAGACATTCAAACAACATTCGCACACGGTATCGATGACATCGTTGGAGGCCGTTTTAATGATTTGTTTTCGCATGGGTGGAGAGGCTTTGGACAGGACGGACAACAAGTCTCCGTGTTTGGCTAAACAAGGAGGTAGTCCTTTCCTTTTCTTTCGCTTGTGGGGTGAAAAGGAATGTTTTCTGCGAAGTGACATCCTTGCTTGTTCATTCCAGAAATAGACTGACGTCAAAGACTTGGTACAAACACTCTTTTATCTTCTTTTCTAGCGCTTCGTCAAAAGTGTAACGATGTGTTTCCCAAAATAGCCAAAGTAACCTCCTTTTTGGTGATTCTTCTTTTTCTTGAAACGACTGCATCTTTTTAGGGGATGACGTCGATGTTTGGCTAAGCGTTTTGTAGGATGACGAGATTGTTTTTTTCCTTTTTCTTTTTGGACAGAAGAACGGCGATGGTTATGGTGTGCACGTTTTTGAGGAGACACCATTGGGTGTTCAGAAGTGCCACATAAAATACTTATTCACGTTGTTGTTATCAAGTTAGGCTACTGGAAACGCTGTCACTGGTGCTGCAGGTCGTGGTTGACGAAGGTAAGGTTGCGTCCTGACTGTAACTACCTCTTTTGCGGGTGACAGCTCTTTTCTGTGGAATTTTCTTTTTCTGTGTTTTGGTCTTGGCACCATTGTTCTTTTACTTTTGGGTTTGTTTGGCTTTTTATTCTTGGGGTGATCTTTGGGAGCATTGGGATCCCATTTTAAAAGGGAACGAATGATGACACCTCCTAGAGAACCGCTACCTCCAGGTTCAAAATGATTTATTTTTGGATTGAGTGTCGATGCGAGGATCAGCCAGTTGCGTGAAAGCTACTTTGTTTCTGTCAAACAAGCTTTTGGTTTGATGTGGAATGTGAATGATGCCTTGCAGTATTTGACGTGCTGTCACCATAAACCATCATCGGACTTCTTTGAGATTGGCTTCTAAGGCGTGAGCACGTATTTGTGGATTTGTTTCGCGACTGATAAAGTACAAGGCCCGAATCAATTTGATGGGACGATGAGACTGAAAGGACGTCATGGTGACGATGTATGAGACAAGGTCAAAATGACCGATGTTTTTTATAGATTTTGTTGTTGTTGTTATTGTTATGTCGACGACGAGGATGTGTACACGACAGGTCTTCCGTCTTGGCACCAGTCGTGAAACAAATGGGTACGAAATCGCTAATAATCGGGAGTGGTTGGTTTTAAATCCCCAAGTAAATAGGCGTGTGGAGTTGGAGTGGCATCATCGTACGCATGAGTCAGCCAAGGTGTTCCTAACTGTTTGGCCAAGACATGCAGTTGCGATTTATCTCGAGGATTTTTAAACAGGACCACGTAATGAGCATTGAGACTAATGGTACGATGGGCTTATCTTTGTTAAAATAAATTTTCTGTAATGTAAATGACACTGGCATTACGATGATGCCCTTTACGCGTAAACCATAGTTAAATTTCTTCTTCGTCTTCTCCTAACATGTCGTCAAAAATGACCAAATGAATTTGACTAGGGTCAGACACGATCCCATCGTCTTCTCTAGGAATACCTTCCGCAGACACAATCAAAGCAATTAACATGTTAAAAGGATGATGAACATACAAGGCCTCCCAATTAGCATGATCTAAGAGTTCGTCAATGACTTTGAATGTCGAGGAGGATGGAGTAGAAATAGCAGAGTTAGCCATAGTAGTGTAGGGTATGACACTATTGACACAAAAACAGACAAGACAAGAGGTTTTTATACTTTTTTTCAAGTCACGTTTATTTCAATTCATGTTTAAATTCGAACAACAAGAAAGACAAAAATACATAAAAATCAAATGGATAAGTACAGGAATAAAATACACATGGTGACGATTAAAGAGGTATATAAACAAGTCTCTGTACAACATCGTTTGCTTAACCAAGGTGTCCTAGAGGTAGTGTGTAATGTTCTTATAGTCTCTACATGGGGTACAGTTACATAGCTATCCGCGCGGAAGGGTTTATGTAGGGGAATGTCCATGACAGTCCTGTCTTGAAAAGAGTGATTGTCCTCGGTGACAGATTCTTCTTCTTCTTCTTCTGGTACTGTCACTAACACAGGATTAAAAGTGACGTTTTGAATTTTAGGAACACAACGCTTGGGCATAATGGGATGCTTCGTTTGTCCAAGCCTCAAAATCCCAACTTTTCCAGTCACGTACATTTGTGCAATGAGGGTGTAAATTACAAGCTACACACACATCCTCGTACACCGCTTCCGTACGTAATAGTTGATGAATCTTTTTTTCCTGTAGAGGTTGAGACGTATCCAGATGAAAGCGTAAGGCTTTTAACAGAACGAGTCTCTCGTGGACATTTAAGGGAGTCACCATACTGTCTTTGTAGGTATTGTTCGTAAAGATTCCACAAGGGATCGACAGGTAAACGAAATCCCAGAAAGCAAGTTACTAGAACACACATTACACGTCGACCCCAATGGATGGGACACAGTTCTCGTAATAACTGTTCGTAATCCTCCACCGTGTGAATGTTCTCATTGATATCCTTCCAAGGAATTCGTTTTATCACAAGTGATAAAGATTGTGGCATGGTAGTTCTATTTTATTATTCTTTTTTGTCGAAGACCATAAGTGTATAATCTGCACAGAATTATTTAAAATCTTGTACAAAAGCGAAAGTGATTAACAAAACGTGTAATTTCGGGCTACTGCCATTCAGGGTCACGGTTAAGAAAGGTCAAAATATTTTCAGATGTAAACGGTCTAAATTGGAATCTGTGGAAGGAAAACTTCATCCTGAGAAATCTGACACTTTGATTGTTTTTTGTCACTTTCCTCTTGTGAATTTCACGACACAAACGCTCTACGGTCATCAATTGAGATTTTTCTGTAGCAAGTCCCTGACAAACTTCCTTGAAAATTTTATCTTGCAATTTGTGTGGTGATCCTTGAATATTATTATTGTAAAGAGATTTTTTTATACTGGTCTAAGTTTGTCTCGAAGCCAAACTTGTTTGTTAAACGACATGGTACAGTATTGTCACTTTCAATCACGAAGTCCCGCTAAAGGTAGGTAGTGACAATTCGGAGACCATCGAGCATGTTCCAGGTAAGCGGAATCCTTCTGTTTCCACTGGTAAATTGACACACCACAACTGAAACACTTGACTTTATCCTCTTCGCCCAAGTACAAAAATCCGGCTCTGGCTAATTCTTCAGGAGTTGGTCCAGGTCGATATGTTGGCCAGTTTTCTTTGAAAGTTTGGAATCAACTTTAAAAGTTAAAGTATTCAGGAAAGCGCACAGGGAACGCATATTCGTCTTTCACAAGTTCATTTCGATACAGGTATGGTGAAATTACCAGGAGGTTACTTTGAATTCAATGACATCCGTAGGATATTAGCCACATTTTGTATCAAGAGTGATTGTGACGTTAGGATACGTACGTACTCCAGAAGTACGCTTCTCGACTACGATGTCTCATTCTCTCTGTCACTTTTACTTTGTTGTTGACCACGATGTCTACCAACAACTTTATTTCTTTATTTGATTTTTAAAATAATATGAAATACTAGATCCATTTTTTAAAATAGTCTACTCTTATTTGACAGCACCGACAACGACTTCTACTCTTACCACAGTTGCTACACCTACTAAGGGGATCCTTCCCGAGAAAAAGTATGAGACAGCGCAAGCAAGTTGTGAAGTTTAGTGAATCTATATAAACAACAACTGCCTGCTATGTTTCAATTCTGTTTGTGATAATAATTTATGATATTTCACATTATTCCAAGTGGAAGGTTACAAACCGTACAAAAGTTATATGACTTTAGCTTTTGACACTTACACATACTTCTTTCCATCGTGTGATTAGTAGATATGCGTTTTGGCTTCTGCCTGTGTGTGAATTGTATGGTTTGTTTTGATATGTGTATTTTCCTTGAATAGTATTTAGGTGTGTTCCCAAAAAATAAAAAGAAGGAACAAATCTGAAAAAGTCAGTTTGAATTGGGGTTTTTCTTTGCGTATACCTTTTTCAAGCTGTTAATACATGGCAGACTACATCCGCATAAAATATCAAAGTGAAAGGCCTATATACAAATGTCATTGCCTTTCTTAAATTCGGTTTTATTGCTTAGCTATCGTTAATCTTTAATTAATTTTTAAACTCATTTCTTTTTTATCAGACGATTTCGGACTTTATATTGATTTAACGGTATTTATGTTGCTTAGTTTGTTGCTGAAATTATCTATACTATAGTCTATAGCAAAGCGCATAAGTTTCTTCAGTATTTTAATTTCACGTTCACAAAAGGATACCAAGTTTGTCTTGAAAGAGGATTGAAACTCTATGTTACGCGGACGTGAAGAAAAACATCTCTTTGTTACTAGAGTTAGGCGTTGTTGTGTTCATTCTAATCATGCTTGCCGTATATCGTAACAACACATAAAAATGGCACGTGAACGAGAATGACAAGGACATTGCGCACATTGACATATATAAATCACAAACACATGCTTAGTTAAACATGAATACATTCCTCTTTATTTCTATTGGTATTATCCGCCACACAATACTAGCTTCACCATATATAGAATGGTTGCGGATTTTTGACGACCGCTACAGTCTCCCATCGTAGGCAGCAAAAACGTCGTCCCCTCAGGGGTACGTGGTCTTACCGAGTACATTCCAATGGGTCTAAAAAGGCTGTCAATTAAGAAGGCATCCAGTGAACATTTTAAGGTCGATGTTTTCTATTTCTTGTGTGAATGATCACTGAAAGGGTGGAATGATTTCGAGTTTATTAATTTCGTTAGTGAGATGATTTTTAAAAGACACACACACGCGCACACACACACACACACACTGCTCAGTTGCACAATTCATGTTAGCTTCTACTGAAAATATTGCAGCTGTTCATAAAATGTATGCAGACTTCAGATAGGTCTTATTGTGCAAAAATATACAAAAGTATAACTAACGTTTTTCAAATTATATTTGTTAAGTATATATATATATATATATATATATATATATATATATATATATATATATATATATATATATATATATATATATATATATATATATATATATATGTATATTGTGGAACGAACAAGTAAAGATATCACCTCGCAGAAAACATTCTTCTTCAACTCACAAAGGAAAGAAAAGGAAAGGACTTCCTTCTCGTTTAGCCAAACATCGACACGTTCATCGTCAAAAGACCCAAAAGAAAATATCCGTCCGTGAAAACAAAAAGATGTTAGTGCAACGCGGAGGATTTTCTCCTGTTCTTAAAGAAGTGATACCACTTATAAATCAAGTGATGGCACAACAAAAAAAAAGATAAAAGGGTGTGTGTTCCAAGTCATGGACGTCAGTGGTATTGTGGCACGAACAAGCAAAGGTGTCACCTCGCAAAAAAATTCTTATTCACTCCCCAAGGGAAAGAAAAAGAAAGGACTACCTCCTCGTCTAGTCAAACACGGAGACATGATGTCTGTCCTGTCCAAAGCCTCTCCACCCATGCGAAAACAAATCATTAAAACTGCTTCCAAAGATGTTATCGATACCGTGTGCGAATGTTGTTTGAATGTCTTGAAAGGCACGATACCTTTGTCTCCACACCAGAAAAAATGCTTAGTCGAACATTGACACGTTCTTCGTCAAATGGTCCAAAAGAAAATACCCGTCCGTCAAAAGAAAAAAATGTTGATGCAACGCGGAGGATTTTTGCCATTTCTTCTTCCTGTGTTGGGAGGATTAGCGAAATCCGGCATCCTATCCAGCATATTACGAGGTTTTTTACAAGGGATGACACAAGTATTGACCCAAGGGATGCCCCAAGGGATGTCCCCAAGGTATGGGTAGCAATATGTATGATCCTTCCAGAAGATAAAAGGGACTCATGGAACACCACAAACTCAGACGTAACCTTTGGAAGACCATCTAAGGACGAAAACTGACTTTAGTTCCTTACAAACGATGGATGGAATACCATCGTTGGCAAGAACAACGTACCCCAAAATCGCAAAAGTACGGTCAACTTTTGCAACGACTACAACTCTTTCATCGAAAAGCTGTGGAACAAACAGCTCTACCTACTCTGTCCGATTTGAAGACTCTAATGAATAATCCGTCGCTCTCACCCTCTACAGTGGCCAAAACAGACGTCACCCCACCATTACCCAAGGAAGAAGAACCCCATGATCTCTTTCAAACACCCACTGCCACTTCCATTCCGAGTAAGATTGCCGCTTCCTTGTTGACCCCTTCCCCCACTCCCCAACAAGAAGAACTCAAAGCTTGGGTTAAAAAGATGATGGCTACTCCTTCTTCAACAGAAGTGAAAAAGAAAGAAAGGAAACCATAAGTGAAAAAAGAAAAGAAGACCAAAGAAGCTATCCCATTACCTCCACCACCACCACCACCAGTACCCTCGACGTCAACTCCTGTGGCACATCGGACACGTAACACCGTTTCCAAACAACCCGCATTTCGTCCCACCCAAAGCGATATCATCGAAGAGTGGGTCACTTATTAACAAAACCATGGAGAAGGTATTAGCCAGCATTTACTACGATCCAGCTCACCCTGCAGGTTACGGAGGTATTCAGAAATTGTATCGTGCTGCCAAAACTCGCCTGAAAAAGCTCCGTTTACCTACAGTACAACGATGGTTACAAGAACAAGCGACGTACACTTTGCACAAGCCTATTCGACGAAAATTTCACAGAAGTCGCACTCAAGTGGAAGGCATCGATCATCAATGGCAAGCCGATTTAGCCGATGTCTCTCATTTAGCAGCCTACAATCGCGGCTACAAATATTTGTATTGTGTCATCGACGTCTTTTCTAAATTTTCCTGGGTCGTACCATTGACATCCAAATCGAGCGGAGAGTTAGTACGAGCTTTTCAACTGGTGTTGAAACAAAGTGGTCACCCTCTTCGATGGCAAACCTACAAAGGCACCGAATTTCTGAACCAAGCTTTCGAACGAGAATTAAAGAAACGTGACATTCATTTTTTCACCACCGGAAATCCTGAAACCAAAGCCAGTATCGTGGAACGTTTTCAACGTACCTTGAAAGAACGCATGTGGAAATATTTTACGCATCAACACACTCTCAAGTACATCGACGTCTTACTGCACTTAGTCCAAGCCTACAATCAATCTTACCATAAAAGCATTGGACGTGCCCCACAAGAGGTGACACCTGACAACGAAGTGACTGTTTTCGAGCGTCTGTTTGGTACGTCCCGGACGATGGCTGTCCCCAAGAAAGGTGGAGAAGTGCTAACCCCGGGAGATGGGTACGCATTGGCAAAACCAAACGCCTTTTCGACAAAGGTTACTTACCCAACTGGACCACCGAATTGTTTCGTGTTACTGGACGAGTGCGTGATCGTCATCCTACCGTCTATAAATTGGAAGACATGAACGGAGAAGAATTTAAAGGAACGTTTTACTTGCCTGAGTTACAACGTGTCACCAAAAAAGAAGACGACGTGTACGACATTGAAAGCATTCTCGAACGAAGAACCCATAAAGGAGGAAAACGTCGTGTCAAAGAAGTCAAAGTACGTTGGAAAGGATATCCTCCTAGTTTTGATTCTTGGATTGACGCTTCGCAAGTCTTCGACTATAAAAATTAGTGACCATCATGCCCTTCGATACAGCTTCAGCGACCACAGTGACTACTCCTTCACCCACGTCATCTCTGCAAGATTTATAAAAGCAACCCTTGTGGGTGTGGTGTGGAGAATGTGTCCCCAAAACCCAAATCGTCTTTTCTGTCAAATCTTTGTGGTGTATTGTGTCATCGGTGCAGCCATTGCTAATTTGAGTTTGCAACAAGGAGACAAACAATTGTGGACTATTTTACTCAGCAGTTACATCGGTTATCTTCTTCCCAATCCCTCCCTGAAATACTCTTACAACGGGAACAACAGTAACAATATTGGAAGTCTTGCATCCAACGTTAGTCATTCTCCTGACAGTCACCCTTCCAATCACAATCCTCTTTTAGACACTCCTTTAACCTCGAGTGACTCCTCGGACAAAAGAACATTGGAAATATGAACAACACTATTAACCAATTTTACTTAACGTTACCTAGTGACAGTTCCATGGAGGTGTTTCCTAACAACAATTGTGCTGTTACACGTCTAAATTACCTCAAGCCATGCATTGGATGAAGATGCTCATTGGGAAGTAGCTTTAGTGGAAATGATACACCCGACACAAATCAAAAACATCGTCGAAAATCAAAACTTTTTCACAGTAGAAATGTTTGACGAGCAATTGCAAGATGCTTTAGACGCACGAGGCATCACTGGCATTGACACAAAGAAATCAGATGGACCCAAAACTAAACCCCTGTCCACTCGTATGATCATCATTCCTCCAGGCTATTATTTTAGTGGTCAACATTTAGTGACTACACTTGCTACCAGGTTTAATGCTGTGTTTGGTAAAGCCATGGAGAAACTTCCCTCCAAAAAAAGTGTTACCTTTGAGTACTATCAAGTGGCTCGTCGTCTCATGATCAAATTTTCAGAGGATAAAATGATAGGCATTACCTTTTGTCCTGAATTGTATGCTATTTTAGGTGGAGACACCGAGTTGCTCAAGAAGAGAAATGAAAAAACACAACTCATAGACGGTAACTCGGATGTTGCGAAATATTTTAAATTCCCTGTAGAATTGAACCAAGGACTCAACTTAATGTTTGTGTACTCCGATGTGGTGGAGTACAACGTGGTAGGACACACCTCTGTACCGTTACTGCGTGTCATTCCTTTCAAAGTGGATTCTGTCGTCGCCGCTGACGAGGAAGGTGGAAATACCTATCACGTTCACCGCGAATTTGTACAACCTCATTATTTACCTGTCAGTAAGTCGTATTTCGACAGTGTCAACATTACTATAAAAGGAGAACTAGGACAAAATATTCCATTTACCAAAGGGAAAGTCACAGTGAAACTCCATTTTCAAAAACGATTCTCGAACAACTGAAAAAGTGATGTATCCTGTGTACCAAGGAGTCACTCGACAACGAGGACATGGTTTAGGAGATATGTTTAAATCAGCCTTACGTTCTGTGGTCCCTGTTTCGAAACCGATGGTGACACGAGGATTGCACGCCTTAAAAGATGTCGCATTGACTCACGGCAAAGATTTTCTTCAAAATGTTCTCATTGACAAACAAAACCCCAAAGAAGCTTTATTGAGAGCAGGCAAAAATGTCTCGCTTCAAACGGGTAAAGAAATTTTGGGTCGACGAGAAAGTCTTATAAATGCCCTGAACGGTACCGAGTCTGGCATTCCTGCTTCCCTGACGACACAGCAAGGACATAGTAGAAAGCGACGACGAAGACACCCTTTCAAAAATCTCCGTACCTCTAAAGTTAGAAAGACGAAGAAAAAAAGAACCGCTCGAGACTTAGACATTTTTGACTATTAAAAGTAAAAAAACATAGAAACTGAGAGAAAAAAATGATGCACCTAGAATCTTGTGCCTGTTCCAAGTTGGAACAAGATCTCTTTGCCATGCCACCAACGATGATGACCATGTAAGAAGCCCAATGGATTGAATTTCATCCCGTCTCCTCTTTGACGGATTCAGCTCCCATCGAGTTTGAAATCAAAGGGAAACCCGAAGATTACATCGATCTCAACAACAGTTACTTGTATTTGAAAGTGAAAGTGACCAAAACGGACGGTTCCAATCCAACAGCCGATACCCTAGCAGTTCCTGTCAACAATTTCATGCATTCCTTGTTCAGCCATGTGGATTTGTACATGAATAACAAACTGGTCAGCAGTAGCATGGATACTTACCCTTACCTCGAAAATCTCTTGACGTACGGAAAAGAAGCCAAGAACACTCATTTAGATGCTTGCGTGGTATGGAAACCTGACACCGCAGATAAGTTTAACGACACAGCCTTGTCCAGACCTGCCGCCGGTGAAAATCCTGCCGATCCTCACAATGTGGGTTTTAACGAGCGTCGAAAGAAAATTCTGCAAGGACGTAGTTTAGAACTGTTCGATCGTTTGCATTTGGACATGTGGTTTCAAGAGAAGTATTTGCTGAACGGTGTGGATATTCGCTTGAGACTAAATCGTAGCAGTGCTGCTTTCCATTTGATGGCTACTGAACCTGATGAGCTTAAACAGAAGACTCTCCGACACTGTAAAACCATGATCCAAGAAGCCAGGTTATACGTGCGTCGTGTGGAAGTGTTACCTAAAGTGGGAAATTATATCAGTCACACTTTGAGCAGAACGACAGCCAAGTATCTGATACGAAGCGTGGAAGTCAAAACTTTCACCATTGCCACTGGAGTCCGATCTAAGATCGAAGATCATCTGTTTCAAGGACAGTTACCCAAACGTTTATTCATTGGTATCATCAACAATGAAGCCCTCAACGGTGCCTACACCCAAAATCCTTTCCAGTTTCATCACTACAATGTATCTAAAATCGAAGTCAGTCGCGATGGCAAAACTTTGTGTACCAGACCTTTCGAACCCAACTTTTCCCAGAAGAATTACTTGAGGTCGTACTTGTCGCTGTACGAAGCCGCAGGACAGTTAGGAACCAACACCAGCCACGGTATTTCCTACGACGATTATGCAGGAGGTTACACTTTGTGGGGTTTTGATTTCACTCCAGACCAAGGCAGCGACGAGGGACATTTCCACCCTATACAATCGGGACTACTGCGTGTGGAACTTCAGTTTGCAACAGGTCTTCCCCATACGGTGAATGTCATTCTGTATGACGAATTCGATAATACCATAGAAATCAACAGTTTGAGAGAAGTCATTCTAGACTATTAGACACTATGGAAAACTCTGGTCCCTCTTTGAATAGTGGAGAATCGATGGAATGGGAGGTTACAGAGAAAGCAGACAACCAAGACCAAAAAGAAGAAGTAGTGATCATGCAATCCAGATGGCCAGAACAGGAACAACAGTTTGTTGCCGGTTTTGCACAACACTTGGAAGATACAATGAGGGACATGATTAAAAAAGATTGTTATGGATGTCAAATCGATCATCCCAGTCAAATTCAACACGATAAATGTATGATGATGAGTCAAGAAGAAAAACTGGATGATTATCTGAACGAAGCTTGGAGTCTCATCTCAGAAGAAGACGTGTTACTTCAGTGGTATAAAGGCTTACGTGATCATTCCTCTCCTCCATTGTTTGCTCGAGAAATTGATCGCATCGAAGCTCTCTTGGCCAAGAATAAAGAGGCGAAGCAAACCAACAGTTACTTGACAGACCTTTTCCAGTGAAAAGTCTGGATCGAATTGATGACTTATTATCAGAAAGGGAAACAAAACAAAGCTACAAAACAAACAAATGGATACCTGGGAACTTTATTATCTTTTGAACCGTAGTTCGTACACTGCTTCTTGGAATCCTGTGGTGTGTGCTAAAGATGAACTACCTCATCGCAAACCTCAAGAGAATCAAGCTTATGTCATCAACACAGATGACAGTCATCTTCCAGGAACTCACTGGGTAGCTGTCTACTTTCCTCAAGAGGGTTGTGTGGAATATTTTGATTCGTATGGATTACCCCCTTTCGAAGATGATATCATTGACTTTATGAGAAGAAATGCCCAGACGACACGATTCAATAATGTGAAATTACAAAGCACAGATTCTATGGTGTGTGGACAATATTGTGTCTATTATCTACATCATCGCAGTCTTGGATATTCTTTAGAACATTTAGTGACTTATTTTGATCGTCATTCGTCTCGAAACGATGACAAAGTAGATCAAAGGTTTTGTGACCATTATGGCTATCTGTTGTCTTTAGCTAGAATACGTAGTGTAAATCAAAGGCCCAATGATTTCCAACAGTGGAAATCTCAATTTAATTCACAACGTTGTCAACCATGTCAAAGATACTGTATTAGTGTTGTGGAAGAAAAACATGTTTGTTATTTGAAATGTTTGTTATTTGAAAACAAATGTTTGTTATTTAAAAAAAAATGTTGTGTTTTGAAACCAATGCATCTGTCGTTTGTTTTACATTTGTATTCATATAAATGTTCTTTGACTTTTCTTTCTATCCCTCACATCAAACTATCCATACGTTTCAAAACCCTAAACCGTAGAGGGGTGTTTTCCATCACGTCCGCGCTTGAACCATATAAAGCAGGGGTAGTTTCCAGTCTGGTCATCCATTGTTTGACTCATCCTCCTACGAAGATGTGCTCAAGACTAGCTAAGCTGAACGAAGCTTACGTCACTCTGTATCGTATCAGACACAATCTGATGCCAAAGCCTGAAGAGAAAGAGAATGTTAGAATGCTACAAGTAACGGAAGACCTCATAGAAGAACTCTTCAGAGAGGAAATTCAAACTCTGTGGCTACCACCTACTGCATCCTGAAGACGAAGCCTGCGGGGCAAGATGTGATCATTTCACATTGCCATTTCACTTGCCTGAATAAAACGGGGCTCATTTGGTAACCAGTACCCCTTTTTGAACAACTTTCCGTGGCCCTAAAAAGACTAATTAGACCTTATTAGTACCGCCTCCAACAAAATTCAAGACCAAAAATTACCTATCATTGACTACACTATTATATGTCGTTTAGACATTTTAATTTCTAAATTTGTTAGGGACTTATTTTATGTACGCTTATGTACTAGAATTGTTAGAATAATATAATGATAAATAACAATTCTTCAACTCAAATATTTGATTAATTGCACAGGTGTCCATTAATATAACTGGACTGAATTTGGAATAAGTGTGACCCTTTCGTTTCAGGTGTGGACTGCGTCCCTGGCCTTGCTGTCTCTCTCTTGGTGTGCTCTTGTGTGTGCTGCTGTGTTGCTGGACTCCTGGACTTGGGCCCTTTCCGCCTTTTCCTTTTCCGACTCATCAAAATTACTAGCGAAATGAGAAAACGTTTTCCCTCGCTACCAGTACTGCTGCTTCTGATTGGTTGTTATCGATAGGGGTGAGTGTGTGTAGGTACTATTCCTATCCACCCCATGGGCCTTAATTTTCCTGATAGTTACTTTTTAGTAATTCAGGAAACGCCTACTTTATTAATAGTGCAATTAAGCACTTATATACCTGCGGGGAGGGAGTAGCGACCCCTCCCTAAGGGTACCTAAATGGCTACCGACATGGTAGCTATAAAAGTTGCCCATATGTCCCTTGTGGACGGTGGCAACAATAAAACTCCAATTATCGATCGAACCTTGGAGCCATTCAATTTGGAAAACATCAAGATGAATTTCGACTTGTTTATCCAACTCCGAGACAGCTGGTTTGGAATCCTTGATGCAGAATATGAAATGGAAAGACTTGAGGAAGAATTTCAGAGTAACCATGGCTTTGTAAGCCAACTGAAATTAGCAAGAGATCTATTAGAAGGTATGATAGAGGAGGAAGACCAGAAATTAAGAAGACGTATTAAAACAAAATATATAAGAATAGAGGACTTGAAGCAGGCACTTGATCATGTCATCAAAGTCAGGTGCTTTCTAGAAGAAACATTACATCTGATAGAGTGGGAATATGTAAAGTGGGGTCTAGACAGGCTAAAGAAAGCAGAAGCAATGATGAGAATGGTGATGGAAGAACCGGTGATCCAGATTGAAGAAAACTGGTCTTAGGAGAGAAAGGAAAAAAAGAACAAAAAGAAGAAAGAGGACTTTGATCTACTAAATCTAAGATGGATGAGAGTTCAGGAAGAGTTTAGAGCTGTTTTTGACTGGATTTCACATTGTCCCTATAAATCTTGTCCCCATAGTGCCCCAAGCACTTTTTGACTGGATTTTCCATTGTCCCTATAGTAACCCCATATACTACTTATATATATATATATATATATATATAGTTGTTTCCACTAAGAGCATTCCAGTTCACCCTGTCTTATGCTTGACCTGTGTTCAAAGTTACCTGTACATCTTACAGTTTTAATCTAAATTTAAAATTTGTTTTGATATCCTTTTATCAACTCCGGTATGCAGCGAAGAACAATAATACGCCAAATCAAACTGTAAGAACAATAATACGTCAAATCAAACTATAATAAAAAAACGAAAACACCAAAAAAAAAATCAAACTATAAGAACAATAATACGCCAGATCAAACTGTAAGAACAATACTACGCCAAATCAAATTGTAAGAACAATAATACGCCAAATCAAACTGTAAGAAGGCATCCAGCAAGTATTTTAGGTTTTCTATTTTCTTTCTTAAATAACGCAGTGGGATGATTTCGAGTTCGTTCATTTATCATCCTTTCCTTAATGAGATATTTTAAATGACACACACACACACACACAAGCGTCTGCTGCTTCATTTCTAATGATTGAGCTAGGCTTAAAATATTGTTTCCTTAGCAATAACTTCAAATGATTCATGAATTAATAATTCATCTGGCATACTAATTGTCGAGAAGGCCTCAATGTAACGGATTCGCGATCTTTCTTCCCATTCAAGGTAGCAATCTTCTCTAACTGTAATTTTACCTGTAGGCTTAATTTTTTGGTTAAAAGTGTTTTTGTTTAAGATTTTAAATATCGTATATTTTATTAACAAGCATTGTTTGTTTGGGCGGGTAAGGGGGGATATTTAATGGGTAGTGTCTTGGTTGTATCCAATATTTTCCCTCATGATCTCTCTTTTAAACATATACTTTTGACCAATTTCTGTTTCAGTAAGACTGTCAATCTCACTGATGTCAAACTTTATTTCATCTAATGAAAATCGCTTATGGATTTTGTAAATATGATTTCTTTAGGATTAAGAAATATTCCAAATAAATCTTGCTTTATAAAAAGGCATTAACATACTCAAACGCATACCAGTATACGAGGACGAAAACCTATCATCTGCATTAATTTTCTCTGTGCTAATCAACATTAAATGATAAAGTATGAATTACAACAAAAAAAAAAAAACAACTTAGCACACTTGACGTTGGTCAAAACAAATATTACTAAAATATAATTCGTCTTACGAGGTCAACACAATTAGAAAAATGAAAACGCATGAAAACGCATGATATTGGAGTGTAATATTTTATCGAACTAAAACAAAAATTGTACAGCACCTCACTTTCTCCTTAAAATATAAGTTCTATGTAATATTAGTGTATATAAAAATGGACAGTATTAATAAATTCCACATACATCTAACAAATTCAGAAACCTACCCTAACATGAATGTATGGACAAAAATAATGGAATATGTATGAATGCATCTTGCTGAATGGACCACGTTTTTGCGACATTTGTCCCCAACAATCTGCAGACAATTTAATTAATGATCGATTCCTTAAATGCATATTTAAACTGCTCAACGTACCTAGGAAATAATGGCAAATGTCGTGTCTTAAATAAATGTGTCAGATTTAAAACTCAGACGAAACTTATTGATATTTCACATGGTCAGAATCAGCCAAAAGTCAGGCTCGAAATCTGGTCCGAATCATCCGTAATTTGGACCGAATAAGATTGGGCCAAATCAGCTATGGTCCGAGTCCGCCAGTTTCGGGTCGCTGAACGCGAAAGACAGGGTAAAACCACTGCTTGGTTACGAATACACGGTCAATGATCACAAAAGGCAGAAAGAAACCACTGTTTGGTTAATAAACACATGGCAACCTTCTACAGAACTCAGATAACTTGCTAATTAAAGGTCCGATTTGGTCTATATATATATATATATATATATATATATATATATATATATATATATATATATATATATATATATATATATATATATTGTCACAGAATTAGGCGAAAATTTAATTTATTTTCTAATTGATTTACAAACTAATCTCACCATTTTCTTTGTTTCGTCGTACATGCATTACCTGGGGTGAATAAGTGTTTTTCTCCAAGGTAAGCGGCGTGTAACGATTTGCATGTGCCTGACTTTGAATTACATGAAATCCGGAACATTTAGATTCACAGGGTGCACGGTAATCTTGCCGTGATTTCTGCTCACCTATTTGAGGGTAAATAAGGCAGAATATTTATGATCAATATTACGGGACCTAAAGTATCTAATCACAGGATAGATAGCTCGTCTTTCAATCTCCAGCAAAAGGGGTGAGTGTTAAATTTATATTTCGTTTTATTGTGAATTTTATTCAGTTTATCATTTCATAAAATGATGCCTTTATTACAATGCAGATTTTAAACGTGGAATATTTGGAATTACTAGTCACTATTAGACTTTAAATGCAATAGCGTAATCTAAGGTTAGATTATGTTTTGAGACAACTATTATTAGTCTGGTTACTTTATTGTAGCTGATAACGCATCTGATAGCATCTCTGATAACATCGCTGATAACGTCGGCTGATAACCCTCTGAGATCGTAGCTGAAATTGTAGATGATTTATTGCGGAACATCTCTGATAGCATCTCTGATAACGCATCTGATAACGCATTTCATAACATCGTTGATAACGCATCTGATAGCGCATCTGATAACATCTGATAATCTCTGATAACATCTCTGAGATCGTAGCTGAAATTGTTGCTGATTTATTGTGCAATCGAATTGAAGTATCTGACTGTCTGTCTGTCAGATTGTCCGTCCGTCTACATCTGTCGTGACGTGTAAATATCCGGAAATCTAGAAGTCCGAGTGTCGGAGCTGTCTAGAGTTGTAAACATCCGGGGTGGCATCTTAAAGTATTTGGGACCGTTGGTTCTAGTAGATGTTGTATGCTGTCTGTACGTATAACTGTGGTGGATCCGTGAAGGGCAAACGGCCGATAAAAGTATTGGTCAACCCTAGGTCTTCGGGGAAACTGGGCGGCGATTCAACTGTTGGTGAATCGTATGGTTATACAGGATCGAGACACGTGTGTGTTGCAATTGTAGTACAATTGAATACATTGTTGTATTTACATAGTTATTTCAGATCACAATAGTGTTTCAAGGCATTGCATGAATCTCAATAAAAGCTAGCAACTTAATTGAATACATGTATATGTTCTTGCTAGTTGTCGCAATCCATACGTGCGATAGTATAGTTTGATGTTTGTGTTTATTATCGTAATTTATACTTGCGTTAATATAACTTTTGTTAAGGTTCTTTGGATCTGTGTATAGTCCAAGAGATTCCTTTGTATCTGTGTTTTATTTTGTATTAATATTTCATTTATTCATGTATTGTGAATGGTTGTGAGTGTAATTGTGGGTTGAACGCATGAGTTATTGTGTTGATACATCATTATTTTTCATTAATAATTTATTTCATAAATTTATATTTTCTTTCACATATTGTGTTTGTGTTGTTCATTTAATCCACCATCCTCTCTTTAACAATTCTGTTACAATCGTGTCAGAAGTGGGATCGCTGGATTAAGTGAACTGTCAATCATTTTTTTTATTGTGAAAGTATGCATTTAATGTTTATATTTGAGCGTGACCTTCTTGACAAGATAATACTCAAGTTGGGGTTTATTTTTGTTTAGTTTATCTAGGTCCGTGTGTCCAGTATAAACGTGTTTAAAGCATTGGTTTGGTTACCTATCTATATTCATATTACAATTGTCATTGTCATGTCATCCCTTAAGGACTTGGTTGCCTTAGGAAAATAATTTGGGTATGAAGGTGAAAGTCTAAGGAAATTTATTCAGGAAGAACAAGCCCGGGAAAGGGAAGAAAGGGTAAGGTCAAGGGAATTAGAAAGGGAATCCGATGAAAGGAAACAGGAATTAGAAAGGGAATCCGAAGATAGGAAATGGGCCATTGAGAAGGAAAAGATAGAATTAGAGAAGCAGGCCCAAAGGGAAAAGATAGAATTTGAGAAGTAAAAGATAGAATTAGAGAAGCAGGCCCAAAGGGAAAAGACAGAATTAGAGAAGCAGGCCGAAAGGGAAAAGATAGAATTAGAGAAGCAGGCTGAAAAGGACAGGATAGGATGGGAAAGGGAAGCGGATGAAAGGCGAATAGAGTTAGAAGAAAAAGCAAAGCAAGGGGATCATGAGCGTAAGGTAGAATTAGCAACATCTGGAAGAGAACACGGTTCTGCCTTTAGCAAATTAAGGGGCCCCAAATTACCTCCCTGTCACGATGAAAAGATAACATGGATAGTTATCTTCATCGGTTTGAGCGGTATGCCGAAAACCAGAAGTGGAGTCAAAATGACTGAGCATTGCATCTTAGTGCTCTATTAAAAGGTAAAGCACTGGATGTATACTCACGACTTCCTAGAGACGATGTGTTTAAGTACGACGTCCTAAAGGAAGCACTTCTCAAAAGGTACGAGCTCTCTGAACAGGGTTTTCATATTAAGTTCAGGTATAGCAAGCCTGATAAGGGAGAAACCTTTAGTCAGTTCACCGTGAGAATTGCGAACTATTTTGAGCGGTGAATTGAATGCGGCAAAGCGGTGAAAACGTTTGAAGGGTTGACTGATTTCTTGCTCAGAGATCAATTATTTAATACAGTTGGGCGAGAATTAGATCAATTTCTGAAAGAGAAAGTCTTCACAAACGTAAAAGATATGGCTAAGCAAGCCGATTTCTTTGCCGAAGCTCATGGGGGAACCCAGAACGTGATTTTATCGCTGAGTACACGAATCACGTCTGTATTTTTATGTCTGCCTGGCTAAAATATCAAAAATAGATTTGATTGTTTGTCTAGGATCACATCATATTAAATACATCAAGTTCATCTACATATGTGGCTTCATCAATAGCAGTGATGATATGTACAAAGTCATCACCGTCTTCTTTCAACATGTGTGCGTTCTCATTAAAATCTTTAAACACAGCGTAACATCCCATTTAAGCCATCTCAGTGTTAGATTAGGTAATAATTGCGTCTTACAAGACCCAGACGTACCAATAGTAATTGCTCTGACAGAAGTCAGTAGCGCTGGATGATGTTTGACTAATATTTGTCTTCGTGTGGCTGAGAAAACAATGACATTCATTTTGTATAAATATAATAAATAACATGGATTTATAGTGTGTTAGATGCATAGCATCCACTCCCACAAGTTGATTAAGATACATAATATGTTTTTAGAAAGCGTGCACTTACAGGCAAGTTTGTGAAATGCGGTATCAAAAATATAAATTTGTCTCTCTTTGGAATAAAGGTTGCAATATCCCTACTTCATTAAAAAAGATACCAGGAGTGCCATGGGCTAAATATCCAGGATTAAACATCTTCCAGGATATATTGATTACGGTCCTGGAACTAGACTTGATATTCAATTTGACGAACGAAATCAACCGAGACCCGGAGAGTATCCTATAAATGTAATTGATCAAGCATCTCACGTTCATGATATAGCGTAAACGAATAAAGATTTACAACAACGACATAGTGCAGATGTGAAGTTTATTCATTCGTTACATTCCATAAAAAAATCTTTCAGAGGATCAATAGTTAATTGGTTGGTAAGATCTGCGATGAAAGATAAACTAGTGCTCGGGGCTGGTAATTAATTAACCGATTATTGTCATAATGGAATCAATGCATTATAGCGCAAACGGATATTGTTTGGTAGAGCCTCGTTTAGTACACTGTTACACGTTCTGTTCTTGCAAACTGGTTAGCATGACAGACAATTTGGCAAATGTACCACCTAAACATATTCAGTATGGGCATTGTGATGTCCGTGCTCCTACTGAAGTTCATCAGGCGGATATTTTGTTTTTACCTCATAATATTATTAAAACTGGTAGACGCCAATACATATACAAATACGCGTTACCTGTTGCTGGTGTTGAAAGTAGATATTAAAAAACGGCCGTTATCAGCTAAAACAGTGGCTAATGTTTCATCTGTTTTTTAACGAATTTATCAACGAGCACCCTTGCGACAGCTCCAGTAGCTACATGTTGATCCTTGTAAAGAATTTCTCGGTGCAGTATCATCTTTCATGAAATAAAAAAACGTCAAAATCACACGAAGATATACAGCAATTCATAGATCTTATCGAACACTTGCTGAGCGGTTATTTTGATATCAAACTGCAAAGGAAATATCCATGAACAAAGTTCAAAAAGATATGAGGTCTCAGGAATGGGTTACAAGACTATCAAGTGTGCTAACTGCATTAAATAATGAAATTACTCGTGCACGCTATATTAAATCCATTAATGCAATCACAAAAGAAAACATATATCAATACAACGACATCATTTATCACAACAACCAGTATTAGTACAATGAGATATTTATATGATCCTGAGGAATTGAAGGCAGCCGAGAAAGAGCAATTCATCCTATTTGGAGTGTAACTACACACAAATGTTTCAGCGTGATTAGATACATGGGAATCCCTGCAAAATACACATTAGATTCAACTGCTCCTCCACGTGGATTTGTACCTTAACAATTACAATAATTCCTGAAGATAAACAATTACCAACAATCCAAACAATTGTATCAGAGATGGTTAATCCTGAGATGAATGAATCGTCATTGCATATGCTAGCGTCCATTGAGTTTTGTCCATAGCTAATACTCTCTCAGCAACACTGACATGAACTAAAACAATATCATTTAACACTGTCAAGAGTCCTATTATATCAACTTCAATATTTTGCCGTCCATTATCTCCTGGGCGATAACACAATAGTACGGGATAATTTGGAAAATTGTATTTATGTAACAAAAATAATTGTTGTTGACGTGTATCACGAACTACTTGCAGCCAACAAATCATCCGGTCTCCACAAATTCCGAAAATCGTTTTTATTTCACATTGAACTTATTCAGTTGTAGTCTTATTCATTCCTTATACTCTCTTAATTCTAAATCAAGCGATCTATGATCATCAGTTATTTCTTCAGAATGGTTATAAAAATACCTCAGACATTCGTGCCGAGACAATCCAAGAAAGGCTGGTGGATGACCTTGATCATCGCACATTATCACAGCAATATTTGTGTCAATGACCTATCAAGAAATAAATTAATATATCTTTAGATTATGTACATATTTCATCCCAAATGATGATCCTTGAGATGTTTTTGTCTCCCATTTCTTCAGAAGTCCATTTATCTTCTTTCCATCGAAAGAATTTATGATAAGTGCATGTTTTAACGTTTCTTTCCTGAGATTTAGCAGCTCAGTATATTTAGGTAGCTGGTAGTTGAACGACTTTATTAAGACACCAGTGGTACATCAAGAGTTCTTTTTTCTGCAGGCTCCACTTCAAATATTACTTATTTGTTTTGCTCCAATGTCACTGATACAGATCCAGAAGATCCAGTTAGTGGATAACGGCGTGGAATTGTTGTAGCAGATATTGTAAATGTTGTCACGCCGAGTACTGAAAAACTGAATATACCGTTAAGCTCAGTTTGATATTTATTATATTTATTAAGTAGTGACCAGTATGTTTGTCCAGACGCTAATGTATATACTACGTTATTGGTGATCTTTTTATGTCCGAGAGCTTAATATCAATGACGGCTGGACTTCCACAAAATTTATTGATGGTTCTATTTATCCGACTTCGAAACTCAAAATCATGTTTAATGGAGCAATATAATCAGATCAAAGATTGGTTAAAATTCACTACTGAATAGTATTAACGAGTTTGCCATTGGGATCGACGTATTTCTTCATTGCATCGTCATTGTTTGATTCTAGTTGTAAAAGACTAATATTTTTTATTAGTCTTATTAATGGTACCGGATAATGTATCTCAGGATTTTTGTACTGGGTTGCGAATATTATCTAATATCGTGGATATAACAACAGAAAGCTTATATTTCTGACGATACTATCTTGTAATGAAAGATTACTTGTTTTCATTTTCCTTGGTTATTTTTAAATATAATCACTTTGTTTGGTATTACATTTGCAAGAGTTTTAAAATTTGGATATTTCATCATTAATAGTTTCGTAGAAAACTCTTTGTTCAGTTGCTTTCTTTAATGATATGTCAGCGGAGGTTCCAACAGCAGTAAGTGCAGCTGATCTAGCAATAACTGGAGCAGCAGCGGCTATTAACGCTGGTTAGCTGTGAGAAGTGGAAATATTCCACCAATTGTGGTTGAATCATTAATGGAAATCGGAGAAGGATTAAGTTGAACTCCTGTATTTTATTCTAAAGCTGTGTTAAAATGTTTCAGCTGAGATTTAGTTAATGATGACTTGGTTGGACCGCCGCTATAAGTTGTATCTTTCTTCAATGTCATTTGAATTCCGCATTTACTTGCAACCTTTGATTGTGATCTTTTTCTTTACCTGATTAGAAGTCAGAGTGACATTAACCTGACTATAGGGCATTATACTATCATGAGCGATTGAATTGTATATTTTCCACTGGAGTATCAATGACTCTCATTCATCCGCCGATGCCTTCAAGTAACATCGATCTATCACTGAGTTTGACAACTATTGCAGGTGGTTGTGTTACATGTGCTCGGAAATTTATATCAACAATAAATTGTCGTGTTAAATCAAGATTTTTTAACAAAAGGTAAAAGATCGAATGCAGAATTGTAAATTTAATTATGATATTTGTAAACCAGTGTCTTTTGACCAACTCCTATAAAATTCATCAAACGATGACAAGAACGTGCTACATGATTTGTAATATAATCTAATAATATATCCTCAGATGGCTCTTGTTGACCATTTTTATTCTTAAATAAAGTTCAGCAATACCAAAATTTTCGAATATCATAGGTTTGCGGATTTGTGAGTTTCTTCGTGTATTATTTTGAAAAGCTATGAAAATATGTTGTGGCGCTTAAACACCCTGCTGCAATTTTAAATAAACCCATAAAGTTATTTTGAATACTATCTATGGTCGCTGTCAACCATGATAATGGTGATTTACCGTCCTGGTCCAAACAAGCTAGTAATTTTTGCTCTTCGGCAAGTAATGGAGTTTTACATGTATAGCAGCAGAGAGGGTGAATCGGACAACTTTTCAAATAAAAATCAATTTTAACCCTCAAAACGGCAAATAGAGCCTTCCTACGAAATTTCGTAATAATAAAGTCTCCATTTGCCAAACAGAGCTTAGTCATTTTTGTCTGAAACACGATCTTGCAGGGGGTGTGAATCCAGGTCTCAAAATGCCTTCATTGGGTCGAAAAACACGATGGACAACTCACCCCTATGATTTCAACCAAATATTTTATCATGTCCGATACGATATCGTGTCCGAGGGTCTGCTAAATTTATCGTCACAAATCAATGTGGTATTTACTGAGCGTGACTAAAGAAATTTCTAAATTGATTATGATTCATATCACCGCTGCACCAGGTCTGATGAATATTTCGTAGCGTATGAGTATCAACGCCGTTAAACACACACAATAAATTGCAGTTATCTCTGATCACTTTTGGTATTTGTGTGTATCGTTGAGTGACATATATCACATCAGTGCTTTTATGCCTGCCTCTGGAAAATATCCTGGCAGTTTTTTTTTGATTGTCTAACATGATATCGTCGTATACGACTAAATTGTTAATACTTACATCAATAGCATCAATGCTCGGTGCTTCCTCTATATCGGTTATAAACTCAATAATATCATCATCGATTTGAAATTCTTTGGCTTTCTCGTTAAAATCCTTTAGCACTTCATAGCATCGCTGATCATCTACACTCGGGGATATTAAATACAATTTGTTCCATTTCATCCATCTCGATATCAAATTAAGTAGCAATGGTGTCTTGCCGCTTCCAGATGGTCCGATTATAATCATTCTAATTGAATTCGGCAACATTTCATGGTGTTTAATAGGTTCCCGTCGTCGGGTAGCTGAATAATCAATTATATTCATGCAGTTATATATAAATTATGGATCTATATTGTGTGAAGTGTAAGGCGCGTACTGGCACAGATGACGTGACGACGATTACAACTAAAAATAACCGATCAGCGTTTTCTGGTAAATGCGTACAATGTAGTACAAAGAAATTTAGATTTGTTTCCAAGGATTTAAAAGAAACGATGTTTGGTGCTGGTAATTAATAACAACATGGAATCTATTTATTATTCTCCAAAAGGGTACTGGAGAGGCAAGGCAGCAATCAATAAACTCGCTAGCGCTGCAAAAGTGAAAAAACCCACTGCGGCTCATTGGTTATCTAAACAGGCACTATGGCAAATTTATCTACCACCGCCTAAACAAATTAATTACTCGCGTTTTGATGTGACTGTCCCTAATGAAGTTCATCAGGCTGATATATTATTTCTGCCACATGATGGTGGTTACAAATACGCATTAACCGTAGTTGATATTGCAAGTCGATACAAAGAAGCAGAACCGTTAAAAACAAAATCATCACCTGAAGTTGCTTCTGCATTTGAAAGGATTTATCGAAGGGGTCCTCTGCACTGGCCAAATCTGTTACAAGTTGATCCTGGCAGGGAATTTCAAGGCGCAGTGTTATCAATAATGAAACATCTAAATGTCACCATCAGACGGGGGCATACTGCGCTACATCGTGATCAGGCAATTGTAGAACGATTTAATAAAACCCTTGCTGAGCGGTTATTTGGATATCAATACGCAAAAAGAATTCATCCAAGAAAAAGATCCCGTGAATGGGTCAAAAGGTTACCAGCTGTGATTACCGCACTGAATAATGAGATTACTAGAACAATCAACATGAAACCTATCAACGCGATTAAAAAGAAGTCTATACCCGTACAACCACAAAAAGATTTCAAAGAACCAATTCTTGGTAGTAATATCACTGTTAGGTATTTATACGAACCATGAGAGCTTGAAGGTGGCAGAAAAAGGGCTACTGATCCTATTTGGAGTGTTACTGCACACAAGATATCTAGTATAACGCGATCTAGCGTTCCTAGACCAGCAATCTATAAATTGGATTCAATTGCCCCTGACGAGGATTTACTAGACAACAATTACAAGTGATACCCGAGGATACTCAATTACCACCGCGGGGTCTTAATTAGGATTTTCGAAGACAATTCTTCGAAGCTGATTTATTTTTCGTACTCTGGATACTGCAAGATAGACTAAATTTGACCATTCGATGCGATTGTCTACTATCCAAACAATTGTATCCGATATAGTCAGTCCCTGTGAATAATGTATCATCGCTGCGTATCCTAGCGTCCATGGGGATTTATTAGCACGCAATGCATCTTCAACGACATTGATATTAACCAGCACAATATCATTTAATACGAGAATTTGTTTTCTTGACTCTGTCAAGCCTTGAATATCAACTTCAATGTTCTATTTTCGTGTATCCGATGGCCTATAACAAAGGGGCACTGGAAGCGTTGAAAATCTTTTTATGCGTTTCAAATAATTTCATCTTAAGTGTGTCTCTGACTATTTTTCTACTTGCAATTATCAAATCATTTGGTCTCCACGCCTCCCAGAAATCATTCATTCGAGTTTCTGAAATTATTTCACACGCTATTTCACACTGGATTCTATCCGGTTGTAATCTAATTAGCGCCTTGAATTCTCGTAATTGTTCATCAAGTGATCTATAATCAGTACTAATTTCTTCATAATAGTCTACAAAACCCTTTAGCCATTCATGTGGGGATGCACCGACAAATGGTGGTGGTTGGGCGTGATCACCGCACATGACGAGTTTTGTAGTTTTCAATAACAACCACTCAAGAAATATTTGTAATACATCTAATGACACTGTGCATATTTCATCCCAAATGATGATTTCAGGAATAAATTTTTCGCCCATACGCTCAGGAGTCCACTTATCTCCTTTCCATCGAAAGAAACTGTGATAAGTACAGGCATTTACCCCTCGCTGTATCATTTCTCTTGCAAGTCTGTGAGTTGGTGTTAGCACAATCATGTTTGGATTGGAAACGCGGAATAATTCAATTGCCCGGGTTGTTTTTCCCGACCCACCACAGCCGTTTAAATAAACTGTTTTATATCGTCATATTGGATCAGAACACGGTGGTGCATTAGAAAATTCTGAACACTGATTGCTTTTTAAATAATTATTTTCAATTGTTACATCTGCTGATTGAATATAATCATGAAGCATTTCCCGTTTAATTCTCCATGACCCCCAATTCTCGTTGCTAGTAGCCTTGCTACTGCTTATAAAATCAGCCATATCTCTGTTTATGTAAAATGAATTAGTGGCGACTCTAACTGCGGTGTTATGAAATTTATTTATCATTGAAAATAAATTGATAGAAGCATAACCCAGCATAGAAGGTCTCAAATGTGTATACTGCGGATTGTATCCATCAGTGTAAGTAACAATTGTACCCAATTTGGTTCCATCGGACAGAAATGCGTCTTTACGATTGACATATAGGCCTTTATTCGTTAGATCCGCGATTACAAAATCGTATTCAGCTTTGTCTATAATCGATCGAGAAGAATATCTTGTATTGTCATATTTGCCACCCTGAGTAAATTTACCGATTATTCTTCGTCCAAGATCTTTTGCTTCGTTGTTTCTGATTTCAAATAGCTGTTTAGACCAATCCATGATTTGTTGTTCATTAAAATCAGGAAACAGTTTTCGCTGTTCGCTAATTATTTTTTCTAGATTAGGTTGTGGTAACCAGATTGATTTCTGTGCTCGATAGGATATAATCGCTTAACTGACAATTAATGATTTTAACATCCCACAATCAATCATATACCGTAACAACACTATTGGCACCCAGTGTTTTTCAGACATGTGTTTACCAATAAAAAGATAACTAGTCGGATGAAGTCCTGTAGCCAATTCAAATGATACTACACAAGCGAATCCGGTTAAATCAAAATCAGGCATTGGTCCATTAATCGCAACACGAGCCATTTCGTGTGTGGGGTGTCCAAATCGTTTGAAATATTTAGCACATTCTCCATACCCGAGAAAACTCATTGGATAACACGCAATCATATCAACTGAAATAACGGTTTCAGGGTAATATTTTGTATTCCATAACCCTCCATGACTGTATTCAAGACAGGACAATCTGACAGCTGATAAAAACTCACTTCGGGTTGGTTTCCACGCGTTTTTCTTCCTAGCAAAATGTGCTGCAACCGAGGGAAGTGTAAAACAGTTTGTTAATAATTGATCTTCAATACTCTCTGGAGAAAACTCACTAGCTAGTTTTTTTATTTGATTATGCAGTTCTTCAGTACGGTACAATTCTCCGTTGGGTCTTACAAACTGATCAAATCTACATTCATCGTCTGCAGCACTATGAAATAGCCACATCGACACAGGATCGTTTTTACTCAAATTGTAAATAGCATCAAATAATTTCTGCTCGGATAAAAACTCTTCAGGTACCAACCCTGTTGGGGGGATATATTTTACGGTTCTATCCCGTGGGAATATTGTTACTGCAGATGACCACGCGTGTTCGTTATGATCAATAATTTGTATTAGAGCTCCTTTTGATTTATATTTCGATTCGTATAATACTTCACCGGTTATTGTCGTTACTGATATTGGAAATCTCAATGATTTTTCTAATTTTATTATATCCTGAATTGTTGCCCCATGCTGTTTCACCGTTAATTCCCATCCGGTTATTTTGTTTCGTCTTAGATCAGTTAATTTATTTCGCCGGGATGCATTTGTGAAGTGTTCTATTATTCGTTCTGCTACACAATTGAGCCTTGACGAAGTCAATGACGAAGAATATTTCATGGGTGCTAGTTTTGCTATATCAGGTTTGTCATTTAACGGATATATCCCGTAAACAACTGCTGTTACAGGATAAGATCTTTCGTAGTATGGTTTATCAATTCCAGTCAAAATTCCTGGTTTGGAATCTTGATTCACAGTGACAGTTTTTTTGTCCTTGAGAATGGGTTCGTATTTGTCCCTAATGATCCAATTCCCAGTATCATCACGGATAAGGAATTTTATTCGAAAAAAAATGCCTTTCTCGCCCAAGATGTGAGATTATCCCTGCTGCTTTTTCATCATTAATGGTAGCGTCAACACGGCCTTGTATTCGAAATGTTGACCAACAATTAGATGCCCCATCACGCTTGAATTCATTAAAACAGTCTCTGATTTTACTAATCAGGGTTCTATCACTAATTTTATTCTTTGGTGTATCAGAAACTCTATCATGATTGAATTTAACACTTTTCCAGGGCGTTATTTTCGATAATCTCTTGAACTCTTTCATACTATAATTAAAACAAGCATTTAAATGAAAGATTTATGTATAATGAATCATTGCGAATGGCTCAGTGACTCCTTGTAACAAATCATGCAGAAATGAATTCTGTGGGTATCATATGCAAAGTTTTCGTCATGGAAGCCTTGGTCCGTTACCCTGTATTAGTTGTGGGGTTGGGGTCAGGGGAAATCACAGTTGTGTCTAAATTGTGGTGGTAAACGATACAGGGAGTTGAAGCGTTATTATGACAATAGAGTTAAAAATGGAAAATCCTTCAAAAATTCTGACTCTAACACTGTCAGCGACAAAGTCCCTGACCCTGACAACGTCCCTGACAAAATCAGAGTTAAGGATAAAATCATAAGAACTCCCCAACACTACATCGAGAGATTTATTATTAAAACAAACAATGAATTAGACAAATAGTATTATGTATGCAAATGAACCAAGAATTCAGACCACGCCCAGTGATTAAAAATTATGAAGCATCCAGTGATGGTATCGTAAGAAACCGTAGGCTGAAGCAACCGGTCGGTTTTGTTAGTAATCAAGGGTATTTGATGTTTGGCGCTGGAAGGAAGAATTATTACTGCCATCGTTTCGTGTATGAATGTTTTAATGGATTGATCGAGGATTGTCTTGTTATTGATCACAAGGATTCCAATCCAAAGAATAATTCATTATCAAATTTACAAGTTGTTACACCGAGTGAGAATACGAAAAGAGGAAAAACTGGAAAATGCAAAACGGTTGGAAAGATACCCGTAAAATCTTTTAATACGGTAACTAACGAAGAAAAAATATTTCAATCGATAGCTAGCGCCGGAAAATATTTCAATATTTGTCCATCCTCGGGACAAAAGGTTGCAGAGGGGATTTATCGATCGGCGATTCCCAAAAAAGACCGAACAAAAAATTCAATTCAGTTATGTCTAATGCGTCATATTTTTCATTTAGAAATATGTATAATCATATAATATGAATTCTGAAAAAATGAATAGCATTATAGCTGAAATTTTAAAATTGAAAAGTCAGGATATTAAACTCTCAGATGGGTTAAATCCTGATCAAATTGTGTCAGATTTTCAGGATATAGAATAAGGAGTAAACAATAACAAGTATATGCTGCCAAAGAAATATGCGCTCATCAAAAAAATTCAGAATTCTATTCGGGACTCTCTTGCATTTTCCAGTGAAGTAAGTGTGTTTGTCCCGTTATATACTATCGTAGAAGAAATACGAAAAGAATTGGGTAACGAATATGAATTGAAAAAGGAAGTTAATTCTAAAATTAGAAACCTACGGGCGTTAATTCAAGAAAATGAACGATTTTGATTGACCGACCCTCAAAGAGATTTTGTCATTTTTTGATTGTGACCGACCCTCAAAGAGATTTTCATTTTTTTAGCCGACCGTCAAGGGAAATGTCAAAAAATCAGTGAAAATATTTCACACTGAATAAAAAATATTTCACACATACTGAATAAAAAATATTTCACACATACTGAATAAAAAATATTTCACACTGAATAAAACATATTTCACAGCAATAAAAATTGATGGAATGTTCAGATTGATCAAAATAGAATGAGGAAAGTCACAGTAAGTATTAAATATTTTGATAGCAATTATGTGACTTTCCTCATCAATGAACGAAGGTGTCTCACGATGAAATAACACTTCCACGGTGATGTTAAAATCAGTGAATAAAAAATATTTCACACACACTGAATAATAAATATTTTACACACACTGAATAAAAAATATTTCACACTGAATAAAAAATATTTCACACCCACTGAATAAAAAATATTTCACACTGAATAAAAAATATTTCACACACACTGAATAAAAAATATTTCACACACACTGAATAAAAAATATTTCACACACACTGAATAAAAAATATTTCACACACACTGAATAAAAAATATTTCACACTCACTGAATAAAAAATATTTCACACTGAATAAAAAAATATTTCATAGCAATAAAAAATATTTCACACTGAATAAAAAAATATTTCATAGCAATAAAAAATATTTCACACACACTGAATAAAAAATATTTCATACACACCGAATAAAAAATCGATGGACCGTTAATGGATGGTTCTCTCGATATGATATATCAGATTGATCAAAATAGAATGAGGAAAGTCACAGTATTATTTATTTTTATAGCAATTATGTGACTTTCCTCATCAATGATAGAAGCTGTTTTATAATGAAATAACACTTCCAAGGTGGTGTTAAAAATCATCCGACATGTCAAAAAATGGAGCAAGTGTCAGTATTATATATTTTATAGCAATTATGACACTTGCTCCATCGATGGTAGAAGCTGTCTCATGATGAAATAACACTTCCATGACCGTGTTAAAAATCATCCGACATGTCAAAAAGTGGCGAAAGTGTCAGTATTATATATTTTATAGCAATTATGACACTTTCGCCATCGACGATAACGCCCTTAAAATGTCAAAATAACACTTCCATGATCGTGTTAAAAATCATCCGACATGTCAAAAAATGGAGAAAGTCACAGTATTGTATATTTTATAGCAATTATGACACTTGCTCCATCAATGATAGAATCTGTCTCACGATGAAATAACACTTCCACGGTGGTGTTAAAAATCATCCGACATGTCAAAAAGTGGCGAAAGTGTCAGTATTATATATTTTATAGCAATTATGACACTTTCGCCATCGATGATAACACCCTTAAAATGTCAAAATAACACTCCCATGATCGTGTTAAAAATCATCCGACATGTCAAAAAATGGAGAAAGTCACAGTATTATATATTTTATAGCAATTATGTGAGTTTCTCCATCAATGATAACGTCCTTAAAATGTCAAAATAACACTTCCACGGTGGTATCAAAAATCATCCGACATGTCAAAAATTGGAGAAAGTCACAGTATTATATATTTTATAGCAATTATGTGACTTTCTTCATCAATGATAACGCTCTTAAAATGTCAAAATAACACTTCCACGGTGGTATCAAAAATCATCCGACATGTCAGAAAATGAGGAAATTCACAGTATTATATATTTTATAGCAATTATGTGACTTTCTCCATCAATGATAACGCCCTTAAAATGTCAAAATAACACTTCCACGGTGGTGTTAGGTCGGATTGAAAACTTGTTTTGCAATTGAAAAATTGTTTTACAATTGAAAAATTGTTTAGCAATTGAAAAATTGTTTTACAATTGAAATCTACGATTTTTAGTAATGGTCAATGAAGCATTAACGACCCGATTGGCTCGTGAATGACTAGATGCAATAAAGAGATTTATACCAATTCGCGACTCTGTAAGGAATAAATTGCAAGAACGACAGAGTTTACAAACTGATTTTGCTGAGGGATCTGAAGAATTGTTTAAACCAGTAACCACAGCAACGTACGGGGTAGAGCGTGCTATACGGGGAGATGCGGAAAAATCTCTTATTGGTGAACTTGAAAAAATAGCAGCGGAAACTTAACAAACAAAACAAGCTGTACAAAAAATGGAATCTAAAACACCTGAATAAAAAATTACAGTAGATGATTTACGCGTGAGATTTAACGAGGAGGGGTTAGCAGCAATTGATGAGACTAAATCAGCAGAAATTCCTGCGCTTGTTGTTGCGACTTATGAAAACAGAAAAAAATGTTGAAACCAGAACATCATAAATATGTTAGAAATATAACCCATTGGGCTGATATATTCTACAAAATCAAAACTGAAAAAAGTCAAATTAAGACAGATAGTGCATCATACATTGAATATATCAAGATGGTGGATCACGTGTATAATCAATATGAAGAACTAAAACAACAACAAAAACCGCAAAAATTGCAAGGAAAGCGACAGCAACCTGCAAAGAAAATATCCTTCTCGCCTAAAAAACAACAACAACTACCTGATCGAGATGATGATGATGCTTTTGATTATTTACACCCCACGGATACAGACAAACTGGATGAAGCAACTGGTTATAGCGGGAAGGGATTAAGAGATTCCAGTGGGACCCCAAGTGGGGTATGTCCTGATAGTGTTATCAATGATATATCACGATTAGATGTTCTAATTTGAGGGTTCCGGGCTGGAAATAATTTACCGGAAATAATTAATGAAGCAGCTGATATCTGTAGACGGTAATTTCAAGGTGGTATCATGGATATCAAAACATATCGAGGTTTCATTAGCGACTTAGTGGAAAATGGGTATCATAGTGACTGAAATCACTAGTGATTTACAATTGAAAAATTGTTTTACAATTGAAAAATTGCTAGCAATTTCAAATAATGATCATACACTACAATCATGATAAACCAGCCAGTGTCTATGTAGTTAATTCACGATTTCCGGTTTATAGAGCATGTTACGGAGATGGTTTCGGTGATACCATTGCAGGGTTATTTATAAGAATGGTCCCAAAAGTGATGCCGTTAGCTAAACAGCTAGGAATGAAAGCCATTGATGTTATTCGTGATAAGGGTATTAGTACTGTTGGAGATCTTGCCGGAAAAGCTTTTTCAGCCGCGAAGAATAAATTAACAGCGCTAGTTAGACGAAAAAAGAAACCGTTACCATCTACTGCAGTTATGCCTGCAAGTGTTAATAAAATAATAAATAACGCAGTAGATGAAAAACTAGAGTCAATGATGATCCCCGACCAAAGCAACATCGCAAATATGATAGCAGGAAGTGGCTTACAACCACGACGGTGAAAATCGTTTACTATTTCACGATTTAGATCAATGGATATATAATAAAATGTTCAAAAGGTCACCTGATCCAGCGTTTGATATAGACGCCTCAGTCCCCAAGGATGATTCTGTACGCGATTATCAATATTACGCCTATCATGCAATAGACTCAAATAGTCGAGCAAGAATTGAACTTCAAGTTCATGATACCAGTAAATATTTTCTACCCGCTGAAGCGTTTATTGAAGTAGAAGGAGAACTTGTAACAGCTGCTGATACTCCTGCTGTACCAGCACCGTATCCAGTTGGTACTCAAGTCGGGTTTGTCAATAATGGTATCATGGCGCTATTTGAGAGTGCTAGATACCTCATTGATGGAAAAGAAATTGAGTCGATAGATCGCGATGTTGATGTGGCTACAACAATAATCGGATTAGCAAGATATTCTGATGATTATACAAGATCAGCAGGACCTTCTATAATGTTTGCAAAAGATGTTAAAAATACCGCTGGAGTAAATCCATTTACTATGAGACGACCAAAAAAAGTCAGTGCTGCTAATGATGATGCTGATGTCGAGACTGTAGTTATAAACAACGATCCAAATTTCAATCTAGGAGCTGCAACACGTATGTCAATGTTGGATGGGCGGCGTAAATCATTTTCATGCGCGATTCCACTGCATCATATTTTTGGATTCTGTAGAAATGTACGAAAAGTTATTTATGAAGCGAAGCATACAGTAGCACTGGTGCGAAAGAGTGATGATAATGACGCAATTTGGAGGATTCCAGCAAACCCAGCTGCAGCACATATAAATGATGATGCCGGTAAAGTCATTTTAACAAAACTGTCATTACGGATGACAGTGTTGACTCCATCAATTACTGCAGAAGAACGATTATTATCATTTATGGACCAAGGAGGAAAATCACTGATAAGTTGGCTAACGGTAAGTACAGATGTGAAGCAATCAAATATTAACGGGTTATTCACGTGGAACCTAGTATCAAAACAAGGCGTTTCTGCCCCACGTCATATATTTATTGCGTTACAGGACAACACACGAGTTGGCAATCAACTCTCCAGCCATATGATATTTGATCCATTAGGTGTTAAAGACGTCTCGCTGAGAATAAACGGTCAGCAGGAGCCATCCGAAGATGTACAACTTAATTACGGTCAAAATCATATTGCACGCGTGTATCACAGGTTGTTGTCGTTTATGGCACGCGATCAAAATGTCGATACCGGTCTGCAAATATCACAATATGATTTTAAGAATCTGTATCCGATCTATTACTTTTCGTTGGAACATCTTGATTTGACAAGACAGTCCGTTGTTGATATACACTTTAGAGCTAATTTGCTTCGTGGTACTATTGATAATTATAGAGCAGTTGCTGTCATTCTCAGCGATAAATCAATGCTACTCGAAGGTGTTGTTGGAAGAATGAGAGTGGTAGATGCGCCAGCAGAAAATATGTAATTGAAAATCCTTCAGATTTTCCCATTGAATCGTTTTACGATTTAGAATCAATCTGTTATGTATAATGTCATATAGTGTTATTAGTGTTGCCCTGACACCCGGTCAGGTCAAGAAATTGCTATCGGAATCAGCTAAAAAATGTGGAACCACAATAACGCTGAAACCCAATCAAATGAATGGTGGTGCAAATAAATTATCGCTGACAACTCGTCAAGTAAAACATTTCAATGATGCACTTGTAGAAAAACAGGTGTTCAGATCACTCTTTCTGCGGCTGCTATCAAAAATATGATTAAAACCGGCGGTATATTCCCGTTATTTGCTGCGTTACCAGGATTAATTGCAGCGGTCGCACCAGCAGTTGCAAAAGCATTCGCATTGGGGGCAGCTGGAGGCTTGGGAGCAAAAGCGATACAAGGCATTACTGAATCATATGAACCGAACAAAGGACGAGGGTATAAAAAAAGGGAAAGGGTCTAAGACTACCAGGAACCCCGTATTCATGGTACAGCGGAAAGGGCCTGAGAATCCCAGGAACAGTTTACTAGTTGGAGAGGAATCTTTGGTTCCAATGTCCAATTTTGATTTAATTGATGCCGCTAAAAAACTAGCGATTAAAAATTTCAGAGGTGTCTTTATGAAAGATCAGTTACCGGCACAACCCAATGATGTTGAAACCGGTATTATTAATTTAGATAACAGCACCGGACCTGGAACTCACTGGGTTGCATACGCTATTGATCCACGTGCAATCGTCTATTTTGATTCACATGGATTAGCCCCGCCAAAAGGGTTTATGCGTTATATAAATCGCTTAAAGACTTTTCCAATGAAGACATGGTATTCTACGCTACCAACACAACAAATGAATGACCCACCAATATGTGGCAGCGAAGTATTAAATGTCCTTGACGCTATTTCTAACTCCTTGGGTAACCCAAGGGAAAAACCACCTTGTCACAGAATTAGGCGAAAATTGAATTTATTTTCTAATTGATTTACAAACTAATCTCACCATTTTCTTTGTTTCGTCGTACATGCGTTACCTGGGGTGAATAAGTGGTTTTCTCCAAGGTAAGCGGCGTGTAAAGATTTGCATGTGCCTGATTTTGAATTACATGAAATTAGATTCACAGGGTGCACGGTAATCTTGCCGTGATTTCTGCTCACCTATTGGAGGGTATATAGGGCAGAATATTACTGATAAATATTACGGGACCTAAAGTATCTAATCACAGGATAGATAGCTCGTCTTTCAATCTCCAGCCAAAGGGGTGAGTGTTAAATTTATATTTCGTTTTATTGTGAATTTTATTCAGTTTATCATTTCATATAATGATGCCTTTATTGCAATGCAGATTTTAAACGTGGAATATTTGGAATTACTAGTCACTATTAGACTTTAAATGCAATAGCGTGATCTAAGGTTTAGATTATTTTTTGAGACAACTATTATTAGTCTGGTTTCTTTATTGTAGCTGATAGCATCTCTGATAGCATCTCTGACAACGTCTCTGATAGCATCTCTGATAACGCATATGATAACATCTCTGATAACATCTCTGATAACGCATCTGATAGCATCTCTGATAACGTCGGCTGATAACATCTGATAATCTCTGATAACGCATCTGATAACAGCTGATAGCATCTACTGACAACGTCTCTGATAGCATCTCTGACAACGTCTCTGATAGCATCTCTGACAACGTCTCTGGTAGCATCTCTGACAACGTCTCTGATAGCATCTCGGATAACGCATCTGATAACGTCTGATAGCATCTCTGATAGCATCTCTGACAACGTCTCTGATAGCATCTCTGACAACGTCTCTGACAGCATCTCTGATAACAAATCTGATAGCATCTCTGATAACGTCGGCTGATAACATCTCTGAGATCGTAGCTGAAATTGTTGCTGGTTTATTGTTCAATCGAATTGAAGTATCTGACTGTCTGTCTGTCGGATTGTCTGTCCGTCTACATCTGTCGTGACTTGTAAATATCCGGAAATCTAGAAGTCCGAGTGTCGGAGCTGTCTAGAGTTGTAAACATCCGGGGTGACATCTAGGGTATTGAGGAACGTTGGTTCTAGTAGATGTTGTATGGTGTCTGTAAGTATAACTGTGGTGGATCCGTGAAGGGCAAGTGACCGATAAAAGTATTTGAGTCACCCCTAGGTTTTCGGGGAAACTGGGCGGCGATTCAGCTGTTAGTGAATCGTACGGTTATACAGGGTCGAGACACATGTGTGTGTTGCAATTGTAGTACAATTGAATACATTGTTGTATTTACATGGTTACTTCAAATCACAATAGTATTTCAAGGCATTGCATGAATCTTAATAAAAGCTAGCAACTTGATTGAATACATGTATATGTTCGTGCTAGTTGTCGCAATCCATACGTGCGATCGTATAGTTTGATGTTTGTGTTTATTATCGTAATTTATACTTGCGTTAATATAACTTTTGTAAAGGTTCCTTGGATCTGTGTATAGTCCAGGAGATTACTTTGTATGTGTGTTTTATTTTGTATTAATATTTAATTTATTCATGTATTGTGAATGGTTGTGAGTGTAATTGTGGGTTGAACGCATGAGTTATTGTGTTGATACATCATTATTTTTCATTAATAATTTATTTCATAAATTTATATTTTCTTTCACATATTGTGTTTGTGTTGTTCATTTAATCCACCATCCTCTCGGTAACAATTCTGTTACACACCTCATGTTGTCGTAAATGAATACACTAGTAATCGCTTTTTAGAGAGAGATGTATAAAATAAAATGATTGATATTTGGGGGAGATCTTTATCAAGCCTGAAAAAACCGGTGCCGATGGCACTGCAGGAATATCTGCAACCGGTGATATAAAAAAAATAATCGAAGATGAAATAGCTGAGACGTTGAACTTAACAAGTGTTGATCCCGGGGAAATAGTTGTATTTCAAGATCGTCAGGGTAAATTGAAAACTAGTAATGTGTCGTTGGATGATGTTTTGGTTAAACAACGAAACGCAATCGAGGATACTATCGTGTTATTTTCCGATCAGGGTAAACTCAAACCGGGTGTACTTTTTTCGACTATTACAGATAGATTAAAAACTCTCAACGATTCTGCGTTGGAACTAGCAACACTTCAATCTAAAACTGAAGAACAAGGAAAACAGTTTTCAAATTTTCGTAGAAACATCGTGGATAAATTTATTGGAACCCCGTTGGATAAAATTGAAATAAAACTACCTGATATTAAAAAAATCCATCGATGAGACGAAAATCTTCATCGAAGCAATCAAAAATGATTTTTCGAGGATGATAACAATCATTGAAAAAACAAAGATTCCTCATGAGAAAACCAACAACGTAGTATACACGATCCAACACGGATCATTTGCGTGGACACCTACAAACAACAAATTAGATATCACTGCAACCGTTAAAGGTATTTATCGATTAAAGCTAGTGACAACGACTCAATTTAATATTTCATCGTCGAGTTCATCTGGGGTCAATAATACGATTTCAACGATCATCGACAAGAATACAACTGAAAAGTTCGCGATAACATCTACTAATAAAAATTTGGTTAGGGTTTCAACAACGTGGTATTTGAAATTCGTAGCGGATTTAAGTAAACAACGGTTTCAATTGAAATCGTAAATTGATTTAAAACTAAAATGATTTTATCATCGCAATATCGCTATGATCAGGTCAGAGAATTTCAAACTAGACTCAAAACCCTTGCCGAGGAGTATCAAATAAAAATAAAAAAATACCGACGAAGAATTACTGCAATTGATGTTACCGTGTACGCTGTGAGTGTTGTAATCACCGGAGCTGGTATTATACTGTCTTCAGTGACAATGATTGCCCCGATAGCTGTTTCAATTTGCATTTCTGCGGCAACAACAATCGCGGGAATAATTTCAATTATAACAAAAAAAAATATCATCATGCAGCCAACGCAAACTACAAGACTACATAATTCAATTTTATGATGTATCCACTGCATACTCGCAATTATCCTCAATGATATCGTCATCACTCGATGATACAATTATATTAGATAGTGAGTTCTCAGCGATGGTCAGTATTTATGATATTCTGCGATGTCAAAATTAGAGCGACAACAGCAGTATAATAACGATGACAACACCGATGGAATTACTTCAACAAATAGTGGAGAACACAAACCCAGTACAAATAAGCATGATCTCAATAACATCAACGAATCCAGAATTCAGTGTGAATTTCCCTATCCCAGTCCCCGTGAAGGAAATCGCGCTAACAAAATTACGAGTGTATCACAGTTGGCCTAATATCAGATCAAAATCATTTGGTGGTCAACAGCCCAATAATTCACTGGTGTTTTCGTATAAGAATAAACCCGACGGAACCCTAGACTGGAACGTTGTTTCCATACCAACCGGATCATATCAAATTGAACAAATCAATGCTGAAGCTGAATTGCAACGTAGAATAAAATCGATTACTGGAAAAGAATCAAAAATAGCTATAACGGTTCATGAGCCAACACTATCATCTGCCATTGAGATAAGCACAGATGGTTACGTCGTAGATAGCTATCAGAGTTCTATTAGAACCGTACTAGGATGGCCTGAATTACCACCTCAACGAGAACCCGTTAATTTACCACCTGAACCACAAAAAACTGATTATATCACCGACAGGATAAAATCTGATAATCCAGTAAAAAGCTATAGCAAGTACACCAAATTGAATTTTTTCACTGAAAAGGATGAGGGAGGGGGTAAATATTACATAACTCGACAGGAAAAAATCACTGAAAATTTCACAGCGTTCAATAACGATATTTCACTGTTGTCACTCTTAAATCCGGTACTCTCACCCGAGATGAATTTATCAGCGTCGTAGAAATATGTAACAAAATCATCAGTGACATGGATATATTTCATTCACTAATCATGCAAGAGGTATTCCTTGCCAGACATCCTAACACGAATTTGCGACAGAATATCATATAAGTGTAGAAAATATTTCCACATTCAATCTACCAGGATATAATATCTTAGAACTACAAAAATCTCTCGATGATGCCATCGATGAAGGTTTCAAAAAAATCCATGACGAATGGAAAAAAATCCATGACGCGTGGAAAAAAACAACAAAACCAAAAACAACTATCCTCAAACATAATAATGACCCAGATGGTGGCGGCAGGCATATTGCTCCTCAAAATGTGAATATTTCATCGGTGATAGCGCTCAATTTAGTATGTGATGTTATCGAAGGAAGCTATCAAATAAATATAGAACAATCAAATCAAGCTCAGCAAGGATATATTCTGTATTCATTTGCACCAACAGCTCCTCCAGGGTTTCTAATAATTGAGTCCCCGGTTAATCCAGTCTATATGCGGTGTCATAATAATTCATTAACGAGAATTAATTTCAAACTCACTGACCAGTCTAATAATCTGATTGATTTAGAAGGCGAAGTTTTACAAATTAGTCTGTTCGTGAAATCCTAAGACCCGAGGACACGATATCGTATCGGACTTGATAAAATCATAGGGGTGAGTTGTCCATCGTGTTTTTTGACCCAATGAAGGCATTTTGAGACCTGGATTCACATCCCCTGCAAGATCGTGTTTCAGACAAAAATGACTAAGGCTCTGTTTGGCAAATGGAGACTTTATTTTTTTTTATTTAAAACACGAAATTTCGTAGGAAGGCTCTATTTGCCGTTTTGAGGGTTAAAAGTGATTTTTGTTTGAAAAGTTGTCCGATTCACCCTCTCTGCTGCTTGTATTCACAATGCAAGCTTTGATAGTATTACTTTACTGCGGCGTGCTGTGGTTGTAGCTGGATCAGCTCCTTCATCGTGCCAGATTGCATCATCGTCAGTAGCTTTTCTTACAAGTACAACAACTGTATGCTTAGCTCCGAAAAAATTCTTGTTCAGTTTAAAAAAAACTACTTCGTTTGCTATATAGTGCCGCAATATTTAATAAATTTCTTGGACGATTAGCAACGTTTAATAGCTTCATGTACAAATTTATCTTTACTCTCTGTCACAAATTTAAAAACACTTTTATTATGCCGGAGAAATATTTGATTATTTGTGTTGTGCATGCGTACAACGCTATCTAGGATGAACTGGCGTTTTTCCAGACAAGCGACGGAACCAACATATGTCTCGCCGCCGTAAACTACTTGCGCTACTGACATCATAATCAGGATATGCACGGGCATTTTACACTTTATATTACTCACTGTCCTATGAATTTATGCAAGATTAAGGTATAATCGAGACTGGTCACTTTGGATTTGTCGAGGGGAGCACACGAGGTATTTCTACAAGCCATTAGGGTGAGTTTCAAATTTATATTTTATATGATATGCCAAGTTTACTGAGTTTTTTTGTTATATAACGTGTAATGATTCATTTATTGCAAAGTTATTAAACGTTTTTAAACGTTGTGAACTGTGAATTTCAAGTTGTTTTTAAGAGTTTAATGTATTTGTATTTTCCAGAACTCATTATTATTACCAGTTTGGTTTTATTGTAGCTAACGAGGCTAACAGTGTAACGAATGTAATGAGACTGATGAGTTTAGCTAACGAATAGAGCTATCTAGATGTCTATATGTATGTACGTATGTCTGTATATATAACTTCATTGAGAGTTACTTAATTGAGGGGGGAGGGGGGAGTGCATCGTTCTCAAACCTTATCCAATCTCTGCATTGTGCGATCCACTCAATTGATCTTATCGGCGATCGTGCAACAACTCGAAATGTTTCAAAGAACACGAAACATTTCGAATTGATGTCTCCGGGAGAATTATATGACAGATACAGGCAGGTAAAAAAATATATCCAAATTGGTGGAATTACAACGATTTGTAAATACAAACAGCCTATAACATGAAAAAAGAGATGAATCAACTGGTATATATCCGTACGAAACAGATTTACTTTATCAGAAGTATTCGTTGAAATAGAATCTAATTTATGCGAATATGAATAATCAGCAGAAGTAATTGAGTGGGAAATCATTATAAAAACTTAAAACACAGCGTGATATTGCACGTTTTAAATTTAAAGAACACCAACGATTTAAACAAATAGCATTTATATATCATGAATGATGAAAATATCACCGAGTTGAAAACCGAACTTGATCGTGTACAACATCTCCACGACAGTGTTATATGTACCTGTCGGGTAATGAAAATTATCGCCAGGGAAGGAAATCGGATCATATATAAGAACCCCGACGAAGAAAATTTCATTGAGGTATCAAGGATTATAAACGAGATTCTCAAGAGCGTCGGGGATCTATTTAACGAACAAGTTCTCATAGATTCCAACGCGAAGGAATTCGAAAAGAAGTTTCTGTGTTAACGACGAATAAGTACTTTCATAGGTTTATCGCGTGCTTGGATTTCTTGGTTAATTTCTATATCATAGTTCTTGTTTGTTATTTTAGCGCTCAAATCATTATTCGCCGCGACAAGATTTTGTAATGTGATCCGTTAACACTTTATTATGTTATTGTTTTTTGACCTCGGTCGCGTATTCGCTATAATGTTTTGTAAATCCACGATGCTGTTATAATATTCCTCGTTGGCGCTTTTCAACGCTGTTATTTCCTGTTGGTCCTCATTTCCTGTTGGTCTTCAGCCTCGGTTTTCTCCGCTGTGATTTGTAATTGATCGCAAAACGCATTCAACTCAATTATCTCCTTTTCTAAACTCAGCGACATCTTCTCGGAGTTTTCTTTTGTTACCTCGGAATTGATGTTGAGCCTCGCGAAATTGTTTAGCGGGCCCCTGAGCGGAAACTGGTTTCTTTGCCCATATTTTGTTCAACCTGGATAATCCTATTTTGTACTCGGTGGCCACCTCAACGGGTCGTTTAACCCCGTGCAACGATATTTTTTTTTTCGTCATCGGCGGTAAGGTAAGTTGGAATTCTCTTATATATTTGAAAAGAAATTTCGAAAAAGAAAATTATAGTGGAAATTACGGGACAGAAAATATCAAGGTAATAACGGAAATAAAAAAATCATGGTAAAAAGTATAGTCAGTAATCATATAATTAATCTAAATTTTCTGGGGGTTTTCAACGAAAATTTTAGTTTTTCTTTGGCGAGATCCTCAACAAAATCTTTGATATCATTGGAGGGGGTGTTCCTCGATATAATTTATCTGAGATGTTCCAGAGAGATATACGAGTGAACATAATTTAAGATCTGATGGCGAGTGCATGAGATCATAGCAACAAGATCACGATAAAGCTGATCAAGTTGGTGTTGTGTCTGCGGAAATGTATCATTTCCGAATTCGTCAATGACTATATCAAAACCTTCAATAATTGTCCCCTCGAATGACTTTCTGATCGCGTCCTCGTACTGTTGTTTTTCATGGATGTATACTCGCGTGTGATGAAATATTATTATAACTGTGTTGCTAATTTTTAATTACAAAAAGACTAAGGATTTTCATCTACGAATTCACATCAAGATTAATTTGCAATTGCTGATCTCGTAAATCGATCAAGTTATAATTTTGATAAACGACTTTAAAATTCATTTTTGATATGCAACGTTATTACATGCTAAATATAATGGATTATTCGGTGTTTGTACGATCAAACTTCCAGGAGGTACTTGAGGGGAAAAATTATATAAAATATATCCCTGAGCCGCTTGATTTGATAATTATGTATTCGCGTTATAACCTCCATCGATGATATCACATGAAATATTCACAAGGATCACCGAGGTTATATCAAAGTTGCGCGGTGATAATGTCTACTTGTTCCATCTGGGGAATTATTCTATCAGAGATATCTATCTTGGACATTTGGTTTATTGAGAAATGGTACATCGGGTTTAAATCCTCTCTTCCACGTGTCATGTAACCTACAAAATTCACTATTGATTTTATCAATGTGCATTTTATTAAACTCGGGAATATTATATTCCCCAAATTTATATGCTGTAATATCTTCTACGCGTATATTAAATATTTTTGCAAATTCTGTTCTAGTGTTAACAACAGAATCTAATACATTTTGAATAGCTTGTAAATTAAGTTCTTCAATATCGGCTAAAATATGATTACATATTTACTATATATCTGATGATTTCCTCCAGTGGAAATTTGTCGACACATTCGTAGGAAACATTAGAATATAATTATATATAGGGATATTTTTGTCCTAGTATGTTCATATATTTGATAAAATCACCTTGTATTTCCCTGAGCAGAATATTTATTTGGGTTTCATTTGTTTAAGCAAATTGTCAATTTCCTGATATTAATCCGATAAAATCTATGTTTTCATTTGTGTATGATATCTCTGCATCGTAATATGATTTGTTATCTGTGTTATAATCAGAAAATTTAAGTTCCGGTGAACGTGGTTTTTCCAATGTTGGTTTTTCAGGCCATCCTAATATAGTTCTGATCGACGAGTTATATATATCCACGGAGTACCCGGGAGAGTTTATCTTGATGGCGGCTGACAACGATGGTTCATGAACTGGTAACTCGATCTTAGATTCGGTTCCTCTTGTAATAGATTTTATTCCGCTTTGAATTTCATTATTGATTTGTTCGATTTGATAACTCCCCTTTGGGAGATACACGGAAATACCTACGGTTTGTTATTATTCGAGAACACAAATGTGTTATTGGGTGGTTTACCAGCGAAGGAATCCGTTCGAATATTAGGCAAACTGTAATATACCCGTAATTGAGTGAGCGCGATTTTCTTTACCGGAATCGGATTTGGAAAGTCAACGCTGAATTCAGATTTTTTGGCTGTGATTGATATCTTGGTTGTTTTCACCGGAGTGGTGTTCTTGACTATCCGTTGAAGTAATTATGTTGGTGTTGCCATCGGCAATGTCAGTGACATTATTATCAATATGATTTTCTAATTTTGACATCGCGTAATCATAAATACCGACCATGGCTGAGAATTCATCATCGGATATTATCGTGTTATCGATGCTCAACGATATCATCGCGAATATTTGCGAATACGTGGTTGACGCGGTATTGAATTTAACGGTGTAATCATGTAGTTTACGCTGGATACACGATTATATTTTTTGTGATGATTCTAACACTCCAATGATTGTTGTCGAAGCGGAAATTCAAATTGGAACGACTACAGGAGCGATCATTGTCACCGACGATAATATCACACCGGTTTCAGCGATTACACCTGAAACCGAGTACACGATTATGTCAATTTGAGTAATATATGTATGATATTTTTTTTTACTTTTGTTTGATATTCGTTTGTAAGATCTTTAAGTTTAGTTTGTAACTCACTGACTTGATCGTATTGATACTGCTTGGTGGTCATTATTTAATTAAGTTGTTTACTTAAATCAACTACAAATTCTACGTACCATGTGATCGATGCTCGAAATAAACCAAGGTCAGTGGAGGTTATCCTGAATCGTTCAGTTGATTCCTTGTCTATTCTATTACCTCGCTTATAATATTATTAACACCAGCGGATGAACTCGATAATAAATTAAATTGCGTCGGTGAAACCAGGGTTAATCTGTATATACCTTTAATATCAGCGGTAACATCAATAATATTATTTTGAGGGGTCCAAGCGAATGATGAATGAAGTATCGAATACACATTACTGATATTTATTTATGAGGGATTTTAACTTTATCAAGTGTGTTAATCATACGAGGAAAATTATCTTGGATAGCCTCATGAGAATTTTTAATCTCGGTGATGGATGTTGCAATAATCTCTGCGAGTTTCATTGGAACCACTGCCGGTTTTCCAAAGAAATTATCAAGATCGTCGTCGACCTTTCCAAAATTATTACGGAGACGTGTAAACTGTTTCTTTATATGTTCGCCATATTCAGATCGCAGCGTTGTTAGTTTATCATCGATGGTTTCACATGAGCGAGTTTCATAGAAACCACCGGTGGAATTCCGAAGAAATCATAAACGGGTTTCTCAATATTGTTTTGTAAACCAGTAAACTGATTTATGTGAGCGTCATAATCAGATCATAGTACTCTTAATGTATTCATCGACGATATATATTCGTTGTTTAATGTTGATAGATTATCCACGATGGTTGAAGAAAGAACACCGGATTTAAGTCTGCCTTGGGAATCAAACAACGCAATAGCGCTTTGGTTACCCGATTGAGTTTAACTAAAATGTCTTTCAGGGAAATATTACTCGTTTTTAACTTACCCTGTCAATCTTGAAATACAACTATTTCATCCGGGGATACGTACATGAGATTTAATGTTTCAGATAACTCCTCGGTGATGTTTCTTTACAACCTCGATTTAAGCACCCTCGTTTTCTTTCCTCGTGAGAGAGATCTTACCCAAATATCTACCATTATACATTTAAGATCTCTTTAAACGTTATCGCTGGTATATTCATGTGTTGTTTAATGAGGGTGTTTGGTAGATTTTGAGATCGCTGTGAGGACATGAATTACTTCTCGGCCACATATCGGAGGATCGGTCATTGTCTGTGTGGGCAGCGTTGAATACCAAACAGGGACCTTTAACCCATGGATATATTTGAGAAATTCTTTAGGCAGCACTAACCCATAAGAGTTCAAATAAATAATTCCTCGTGGATCAATTGCGTACGCGACCCAATGAATTTCAGGGCCGGTGATATCACCGAGAGTAATAATACCAATTTCAGGATTGTATGGTTGATTTGGTAATTGATCTTTCATAGAAACACCTCTGAAATTCTTTATGGGGCATTTTTTTACCGCGGTAATTAAATCAAAATTTGACATCGGGGTAAAACTTAACTCAGGTAGATTCTTGGGAGTCTCAGACCCTTTCCTAGATAGGTTCCGGATTATCTCGGACCTTGTACTTTTTTTATCAGTGTCAGGTACCTTTCATCAATGCCATTCGAGCGGAGGGAGCAAATTCAAATCGAACACCAGTGTTTTGCTTTTAGTGCCTTATTGAAATGGTTAAGTTGAGTTTTAATCAATATTTAATTTGGTCCACAATTAGCAATCTGCTTTTATTTCAAAGTTATTTTGCACCACACGTACTAGCATTACGCGATTGCAATGTCTTTGCTTGATCGGGAGTCAACTTAACATTAACATTATTGTACGACATTTTTATTTAATTAATAGATTGATCTAATTGTTACATGTTTTCTACTGGTGCATCAACGATCCCCATTCTTCCACCAGCACATTCGAGCATCATTGATTTATCACTGAGAATAACAGCAATTGCAAAAAACCATTAGCCTTGCATCATTTATATGAGCTCGAAATAGTATCTGAACTGCAGATTTACGATATAAATCCAAGTGTTCCAACGAAAAGCAATAAATTGGATACAACGTTGTAAAATCGCTTTGAGATATTAACAATTTAGCATCAATATTTAAATCACGTCCTAGGAAAGACATCAAATTATGATAGGCGCGTGCAACTTGATTATCTTCAAAATTCATTTCTATATCTACGGATTGTTCTAAAATTTCGTTTACTCTCAATGAAACCTGTGAAACTCCTAATTTATCAAACACCATCGGATTTCTCTCCTGGTTGCCTAATCTCTTATTCAATTGGAAGGCAACAAAAACATATCTAGGAGCTGACAATCCTTGTTGTGTCGATATCCCCCAGGTGAATGGTCCTGAACCACGACCACCAGTACTATTTGTGGTTACAGACAACCATGATAACAACAATTTACCACCTGATTCCATAAATGAGACCAATCGCTGTTCTTGAACAAGTGACGGAAGTGCTGTTGGCATCCATAATGTGAGTTTTGATAGAACTAGGTTACCAAGAGCAATTCCATTTTCTCTCCATATTGCGTCGTTATCATCACTTTTTCTGTTAAGTAGAACTGTATGATTTGCACCAAATATAACCTTTTTAACATCTCTGAAAAATCCGAATATATGAGAGAGAGGGATCACACAGTAAAATTAATTTTTGTAGTTTAACATCGCTCTACGAGTTGCAAAGCCCAAGTTGTAATGTTAATTCATTGACACAACCACATTTGTATCTGCAGCAGCCCCATCACTTCTCACAGCATCCAAAGTCATAGTTTGAATATCTGGATGAGCCGTTGAATCTTTTACAAACATCATAGATGTTCCAGCCAATTTTGCGTAGTCATCTGAGTATCTTGCCAAACCTAGTATAGTTGTCGCCATTATCGTTAACAATCTCAATTTCTCGTCCGTCAATGTCATATCTCGCAGTGTTAAACAACGCCATTATGCCATTATTAACTAAAGCAACTCGATCACCATCTCCATAATTAGTATTATCAGCTTTTAAAAATTCGACCTTCAACTTTAATTTATTCTAGGAGGATAGAAAATACATACTAGTATCAAGATCCTGGGAATCGGGAGTCTTGGAAATATATGGATGATTTTGAAAATTACGCAGAGATGTATCTCTTGGGACCGGTTCACCCATACCAAATATGGGGTTGGATATCTCTTCCAACATTCAATAATAATTGATTATCGTCTAAATATTTTTTTTCAAAAATAAATACAGTATTAATTCTGAATATAAATATAAATATATTTTTCAGAATTCAGTCTGTATATAAATATAAATATATTTTTTAAAAATAAATGCAGAATTCATTCTGTATATAAATATAAATATATTTTTCAGAATTCAGTCTGTATATAATATATATATATATATATATATATATATATATATATATATATATATATATATATATATATACAGGATCTGTATGTCTGTATACCCTATATATACAGGATCTGTATCTCTGTATACCCTATATTTATAGGATCTGTATGTCTGTATACCCTGTATTTACAGGATCTGTATGTCTGTATACCCTATATTTACAGGATCTGTATGTCTGTATACCCTATATTTACAGGATCTGTATGTCTGTATACCCTATATATACAGGATCTGTATGTCTGTATATCCTATATATCCAGGATCTGTATGTCTGTATACCGCCAATCAAAATTCACAATCCATATAACCTCACAGTGTCCAACCTACATATGTCGCACAGATATTCTAGAATTAAAATTGTTAGGGACTTACAATACGTACACTGTGTACTAGAAACATTGGTATGTTAGGAGCTAGAAAAAATCTTCAACTACACAAAATTTGATTTAATTACTCCGGTGGCTTACACATTATTGGTATATTTTCCATTCATTAGTGAAACTGGACCTGATTTGAAATAAGTATGGCCACAGGAGTCTGACGTTTTATCAATAAAGTACGGCGAAATGTGTGACAAAATGAAATACCCATTACAATAATGTATATACATAAACACCCTATATATACAGGATCTGTATGTCTGTATACCCTATATATACAGGATTTGTATGTCTGTATACCCTATATATATATACAGGATCTGTATATCTGTATACCCTGTATTTACAGGAGCTGTATATCTGTATACCCTGCATTTACAGGATATTTATGTCTGTATACCCTATATATACAGGATCTGTATGTCTGTATACCCTATATATACAGGATCTGTATGTCTGTATACCCTATATATACAGGATCTGAATGTCTGTATACCCTATATTTACAGGATCTGTATATCTGTATACCCTGTATTAACAGGATATTTATGTCTGTATACCCTATATATACCGGTATACAGGATCTGTATGTCTGTATACCCTATATTTATAGGATCTGTATGTGTGTATACCCTATATATACAGGATCTGTATGTCTGTATACCCTATATTTACAGGATCTGTATGTCTGTAAACCCTATTTATATATACAGGATCTGTATGTCTGTATACCCTATATATACAGGATCTGTATGTCTGTATACCCTCTATATACAGGATCTGTATGTCTGTATACCCTATATATACAGGATCTGTATGTCTGTATACCCTATATTTATAGGATCTGTATGTGTGTATACCATATATATACAGGATATGTATGTCTGTATACCCTATATATACAGGATCTGTATGTCTGTTTACCCTGTTTTTACAGGATCTGTATGTCTGTATACCCTATATATACAGGATCTGTATGTCTGTATACCCTATATATACAGGATCTGTATGTCTGTATACCCTGTATTTACAGGATATTTATGTCTGTATACCCTATATATACCGGTATACAGGATCTGTATGTCTGTATACCCTATATTTATATGATCTATATGTGTGTATACCCTATATATACAGGATCTGTATGTCTGTATACCCTATATTTACAGGATCTGTATGTCTGTAAACCCTATTTATATATACAAGATCTGTATGTCTGTATACCCTATATATACAGGATCTGTATGTCTGTATACCCTATATTTACAGGATCTGTATGTCTGTATACCCTATATATATATACAGGATCTGTATGTCTGTATGCCCTGTATTTACAGGATCTGTATGTCTGTATACCCTATATATATATATATATATATATATATATATATATATATATATATACAGGATCTGTATGTCTGTATGCCCTGTATTTACAGGATATGTATGTCTGTATTCCTATATATACAGGATCTGTATGTCTGTATACCCTACATTTATAGGATCTGTATGTCTGTATACCCTGTATATACAGGATCTATATGTCTGTATACCCTATATTTACAGGATCTGTATGTCTGTATACCCTATATTTACAGGATCTGTATGTCTGTATACCCTGTATTTACAGGATATGTATGTCTGTATACCCTATATTTACAGGATCTTTATGTCTGTATACCCTATATTTACAGGATCTGTATGTCTGTATACCCTATATTTACAGGATATGTATGTCTGTATACCCTCTATTTACAGGATCTGTATGTCTGTATACCATATATTTACAGGATGTGTATGTATGTATACCCTATATTTACCTCAGGGCTGTTCTAGTAAAACATATCTAGGATGAAGGGAAGGCACTATTAGACATAATTTAGAATTAAGTATCATCATCTTTCATGTGAATTCGAATAATATGAGTGTCTTGGTATATGTATACAAAATTGTCTTTCTTGGGCATTTTGTAAAATCAAACATTCCAAGGTGTTAAAAAGATTTTTCTTTCCATTTCAATTCATCTAATTCCAGCCTGTTTGCATTTGGAATCTAGCTTTAGTACGAACTTATATTCATAGGCTAAATAAGCACTCTTATTACGAATGCTTGGGGTTGGTATTGACATGCAGACCATAGTTAGTGACTTGTTTATCTAAAATGCCCTCATTATGAATGCTTGGGGTTGGGATAAACATGCAAACCATGGACATCGACTTGTCTATGTAAAATGCCATCTCTTTTGTGCTTGTTAGTTGCCAACTCATATTTGGTTGGAACGGAATAAATTAATCAACATGGGTAATGCTGAATTCAAATGTTCATGACTTAATCATGTTTAGATATTATACGCCATGTCATTGATTAATCTCATTTTGATTTCTGAATTAAGCTTTACCTAAGGAACTATATACAACTCGACACAATTTAAGATTCTAAACAAACTTGAGGCATTATTAATTTTTATGGCAACTTTAGTCCACTTATATCTCTCCCTCGATAAGTTGTGCACAGTCAATTAAAAACAACATAGACCACATTTTAAGCAATTGTGCAAAATTCCATGAAGTCTCAAAAAAAAGCGATGCCATTCCTGCTTGGCATTAAGAAAATTGCAAAGGGGGCTGGCAGCTGTTCTGTTTCATTGTCAAATACGTGTTTTATACTCATGCTGGGACTAATTAGTTAATAAAGTACTATTGTGAAAGAAGCCGTTTTCTGTATTAATTTATTTTCAAGACGCCAAACCTCAAAAAAAGAATTATCATTATTCCAGCCGGTTACACCAGCATCATGTGTATGTAAATTTTGTAACTGCTGTTTGTTCTTCATTAATCTGTTTTCCTGCTTCATATGCATCCATGTTGCACCCTTCTGTGGCATACAAAAGCTGTGAACCAGACTAGCAATCAATTCAATTCGCAACCAAACAAAACTTCTTGTTTAAAAAACTATGGACATTTATTTCCTGAAACCATCCTTAAATATTGAAACTCATTTTTTTCTTGATCGGTTAGTACAATATTTATGCCGTGATTTCATTGCAAGTAATAGTGGAGCATCTTCTCATCTTTGAGGAAATCTGAATGCCAATTCAGGAATTTAAGTTAACTCCAGAGTTTGAAACTAGTTTCTCCAAAATAAACGATATCTGCGAAATAAAGTTTGTATTTCACTAAGTATTTTGCCTGGCTGCCTTTTCATTTTAAATACATTTTTGAAATAGGAAGCTAATATAAGGTAGTTTAATTCTATTTCGTTCACAATAATATTTATAATAGTTTTTGAAAATCAAATGAAATTAATTCACTTGATACACGACCCGGTGCGGCTAGCTCATGCACAGATTTTAACTTTTCTTTTTCTTACCATTGATTTGATACAAATCACATAATGTGATAATAAACAGGTTGTTAAGTTTTAATTCATTACACTAAGTCAGCAAATATTTTAATACATTAATAAATTTAATAAATTTTAATTTTAAATTTTAATACATTAATAAATTTAATAAATTAAATTAAATTAAGTCAGCAAATACTTCAGCAAGTCAGATATCAAAACATTGTCAGCATTTAATTAGTTTCTCATATAAATGCTTGTAGACATAGCTGTTACAGTAGATCGATGTATTTCACATTTTAATACAAGATGGCATATTGCAGTTATGATGTTACAATTAAACGAAACAAAAGGATAACACTAAAACAAAAATTCCACTTATAAAATAAACTGCTTAACTTGTATCTATTTATTAAAGTGATGCCTCCAGCAGACTTTAGTGCTGTTTTTTCATTGATTGAAATTTCATTGAATATTGTTATTTTCAGTGTACTAAGAATGCCAATTTTAAAAGAAAATTCAACAAAATATATGACTTTCTTTTAAACGTTGATAATTTTATTATGTTGATTGACATGTCCAGATACGGTCAGGTAAATAAGCATTATATCTAGGTTTCAGTTACTGCAATTTTCTTCATATTCAACAACTAGGAGTCAATTTTGAGGGATTTTCTAGTATAAAAAATGGGAACTGTACCTGACCCCATGCTATAAGCAGGTTCTTGAGTCATCAGGGAACACATTATCAGGGGTGTTTGGTGTATTGAGAGGCATGAAAATTAAAGAAGAAAAAGTCTTGACATTTTTAAGAAAGATATATATATATATATATATATATATATATATATATATATATTGGGAAAAAAATGAACCGTATTATTGAATCATTGAATAAATGTGAATATATATGAAAAGCATTCACATCTGACTTTCCAAATGCTATTTAGACATTTTTGCATAACTAATACCAGATAATGTGTCAGATACATAAGCAAATTACTAATCATTTTGAAGTATAAAGTAAAATACTGATCTTGACGTTATTGTCTATCAGTATAGTAACTATTTGGAAAACATTTATTAAACTCTATTAGCAATGTTTGGCTGTATGATTACCCAAGAAGATTTGCAAGTACTTATACATTTTGGCAAAAACATATTTCATATAAGTTATTGAATGTTATTAAATTGTTGTTTTTAATTTTCTTGTGTATTCAGTAATTTAACTGTCGGCATCGATTACTGAGGGCTCGGAGCTTTGCATCTCTCTATTAATATATCGATTTCTGACAAAAACGAGCCTGGGTGGGTGTTCTGTAAAAATCAAAAATAATACTGGGAACCCCACCCCAACCTAGCTCACGGGAACCTGTACAGCGAAGTAATTAATTATAAGTTAAGAATGTATATGCCCAGAGAGAGAGAGAGAGAGAGAGAGAGAGAGAGAGAGAGAGAGAGAGAGAGAGAGAGAGAGAGAGAGAGAGAGAAAAGAAGAAGAAGAAGAAGAAGAACGCAGGCTATCTTAAACAGAAGAGCGTCAATTAATGGTGTAAATACAGCTACATCTTCAGGAAAATGGCAATGCGAGAGGTTCAGGGATGTTCTAATTATACAAATCTCCTCTGAGTTCCGACGAAACAGGCTCATTTGATTGAAATACTCAACATATAAAATTGCATTAAATCGACATAAACTTAAATTACAGATGTAAGATATATATAAACAACTACGATATTCCTTCACTAACCAATATCATATATTTTTATATTTCTGGCTTTTAGAATATAATACAGGTTTTTAAAATATCGAATAATTTCACGATAGCTAAATAATCTATACTTTAATATTTCAGACTAATACTGCAATCATTAGTAGAAATATATTTTACTGAATTTAATCTAAAATGTCAACATATTAACTCTATCATTTAATGAGTATTGTATTTCTGACTTAACTATTACACAGTATGAAGTTAATAGCGAACATCGTATTTTACTATAATCAAGAATATAATTAGAATTAAAATGAGTTCTACCACAATTAAACTTTAAAATAAATTATATTAAAGAATAGTAAAGAAATATTACAATAATCCAATGTTAGATTAACATCTTAACACTATAAATGATTATACTGTATAGAAAATTATACGCAAACGGTATCGTACAATTCTCATTTGAATTCCGCGAAACTGGCTGGTTCGTTCCAATATCACGGCGTTTTATACCCAGTCTTTTTGGACGTAGACAAATATGATCATTAGCCCAGATCTTGTGTTTCGCCAGAATCTCAAAGTGAGGCTTCATAATATTTTACAGACTATCGACTGGGTCTAAGCACGTCATTAGAATTTTCTACATCAGCCTTCCTACTCATTCACAAAGTATCTCTGGCATTTGTTAGTCAGTAACCTCCAGAATGTACCGAATGTACATTTGTTGACAAAAATATCCAAGAGAAACGTATAGTGCACGATATATTTCAGTAGAAAATTACTTTCAATATAATTTAATGAAAAATTACTTTTAATACAATTTAGAGAAATTTTAAATGGTAATAATTTTACAAAAAAGTATGTTTCTATATATATATATATATATATATATATATATATATATAGATATATATATAGATATATATATATATATATATATATATATATATATATATATATATATATATATATATATATATATATATATATATATATATATATATATATATATGTGTGTGTGTGTGTGTGTGTGAGAGAGAGAGAGAGAGAGAGAGAGAGAGAGAGAGAGAGAGAGAGAGAGAGAGAGAGAGAGAGAGAGAGAGAGAGAGAATATGGTATTTAAATACTGAATTAATAATATTCGATTTTTAGGACATTATAATAGTTTTAAGAGAAAATATCCACAAAGCCATACACATATGTGCCCCGTAACCAAGACATTGATCTTATTGTGTTAACTGACAAATTAAAAATGTATTAACTAAACACTTAAATAGGTCCCAAGAAAAGTGTAAATATATTGTTATGAAGAACGATATTGTAGGTTACTTGATGATAAGTGTAAATATATTGTTATGAAGAACGATATTGTAGGTTACCTGATGTAAATATATTGTTATGAAGAACGATATTGTAGGTTACTTGATGTAAATATATTGTTATGAAGAACGATATTGTAGGTTACTTGATGATAAGTGTAAATATATTGTTATGAAGAACGATATTGTAGGTTACTTGATGATAAGTGTAAATATATTGTTATGAAGAACGATATTGTAGGTTACTTGATGATAAGTGTAAACATATTGTTATGAAGAACGATATTGTAGGTTGCTTGATAATAAGTGTAAATATATTGTTATGAAGAACGATATTGTAGGTTACTTGATGATAAGTGTAAATATATTGTTATGAAGAATGATATTGTAGGATACTTGATGTAAATATATTGTTATGAAGAACGATATTGTAGGTTACTTGATGCAATTTCAGTTTCAAGTTATTTTTATCCAACCCAATTTCTTGTTCTCTTTTAAGCTAGATTAATGCTAATTTAATCCTTTGTACATAAGATGGAAGGTGGAGGGGGAAAGAAAAAAGAAAGTATATAATGTTAAATTCATTTAGAAAACTTTGATTGTTATTAATTTTGTATTGTTAATTGCATACGTCATTAGTGAATAATGAGTGGAAATTCGTCATTGATCTATATGAAGAGACCCAACAGAACACAGCTTTATGGATGTTTATTTGTGCGTATTATTGAACCCTCGGATGATCACAATTGATTTACCAAGAGTATTAGTATATGTTGCCATCATATTCATGCTTTATATCCCCCTCCCGTTTTTTGTGTAAATAGTGATAATTATTAAGTCGAGAAACATAGGTGTATATGGTAGTAACAGTTTAAATAATTTAAATCGGTCAGATATGGTCATGTTAGAAATTCTGCACACATTTGATGATTCTGGCCCATATGACATGGTTCTGTACTTGTAAAAGCAAGAATTTATTCTTTTAATTAGCACGGACTTGTCTCCATTTTGTAGTTTTGATAAACTATTTCACTGTTGTAAAACTACCAATCTATTCTTTCTAGCGAGCAGTCGTCTTGAGCCCAGGCTTGGATGTACATTAAACATTGCCTAGGGAATCTACTTGGCGTTGGATGTTATTGTTTGCAACGTTTGTACCCTGTAACAGTACATCAAATTGCTTTATACCAACACCTTAAAAGCCATTGTTTTTGTATGTCATGAAAGATTTCCTGTCTTATGTATAAGCTTGTTTTGCATTATTGCGCATAGAAAACATAACATAGGCTACATGATTGCCACCATCGGACCATATTATCTCGATGTGAAGTTGTCCATCCTCTGCAAGACCTCGAATTTGATCCAAAGTGTACTTGTGACTCACACCCTCACCCTCAAACAGGTTAATGTATTCTCCCTCTTCCAGCAGTAGCGTGAGATTGAGACCAGCTGAAACATGTTTAGGATGCATTCGTAATATTTTCAGTGAACTTGTAATGGTAGCGGATAATTATATCATAATTACATCACATCAGACGTCTGCCACCATATATACTCTTACTGAAATTGTACATGCTCTTAGGCAATATACAGGTACTGATGTTTGCTCCGACGTAAATACACGTGATGGATGATAATAATTTGTAACCCTTATTACTTTTATTGAAATACACTACGTAAATACACGTGATGGATCAGAAGAATTTGTCACCTTAAATACTTTTAATGAAATACACCAGGAAAATACACGTGATGGATGAGAATAATTTGTCAACCTAAATACTTTTAATGAATTACACCAGGAAAATACACGTGATGGATGAGAATAATTTGTCAACCAAAATACTTTTAATCAAATACACCAGGTAAATACACGTGATGGATGAGAATAATATGTCACCCTAAATACTTTGAATGAAATACATGAGATAAATACATGTGATGTATGAGAATAATCTGTCACCCTAAATACTTTTAATGAAATACATGAGGTAAATACACGTGATGGATGAGAATAACCTGTCACCCTAAATACTTTGAATGAAATACATGAGATAAATACATGTGATGTATGAGAATAATCTGTCACCCTAAATACTTTTAATGAAATACATGAGAAAAATACATGTGATGTATGAGAATAATCTGTCACCCTAAAAACTTTTAATGAAATACGCGAGGTAAATACACGTGATGGATGAGAATAATTTGTCACCCTAAATACTTTCAATGAAATACACGACGTGAATACACGCGATGGATGATAAGAATTTGTCACCCTAAATAGTTTTAATGAAATACACGACGTGAATACACGTGATGGATGAGAAGAATTTGTCACCCTAAATAGTTTTAATGAAATACACGACGTAAATACACGTGATGGATGAGAAGAATTGAGGAGGGCTGTGGTAGGCAGAATTGCAAGCTGGGTAAAGAGGAATAAATATAGTCTGTTTTGCAATAGAGTGGACAACGTTTGAATCTTTACGATCTAGTTGATGACTAGAGAACCTGATCAATATATATTGTGTTTGTAGCTCTACAAATAAGCCGATAAGGTTAAAATGAGTATTTAATAATTAGGTATTCAGCGAAAAACATTGATTTTAAAGCTTAGTGTCAGAGCATTGTTAATGCAAATTGTCCAGTTTTTATGAGCTTAAGTTATTATCAATGTAACCTACTTACGTATGTAAACTTCATGCTTGCATGCAGATCGAACCCTCATGATGACGGCACTTGAACCTTTGACTGAGAGGTCACGTGAGAAGCTGACTTCCAGTTTGAAATCGTCGATTTAATAATTGGCTTGAAAATCTCGATTCAGTCTATTGAGGGCATTCAAATATAGGTTTGCACAAATACCTAAAAAATATTATTGATGCAAAAATTCTGAGATAGTCATATTCATATTATATAATAAATTGATATACAATTATTTACGTTGAATATTATATTGAATAAGTCATCGAAGATCAGACATAAACAAGGATCCTTTTCACGTTTGTCGAATTTGTCTAGATCAACTTATTTTCAATAATCAGGGTTTAGACTAAACAAAACACAAAGGTAATCAATTATCCAAACACTACCTTAAAATATGTACCAAAGCAAACGCCCATACGGACATGAGGTGCACTGTTCGGTATAGTTCTTCGAAACAATGACTATCTATGTGAAATCAACTCAAGCATGAGGATTTAACGAATATGTACCAAGTTTAAAAGATTTTTGTTCAGATACTGTGTGACAAAGGATACTCTTGATACATAAAAAATACCTTATCTGTAAGATAATATTAATACATAAAAAGACCTCACCTGTAAGAAAATATTAATACATAATAAAGACCTTGTCCGTATGATATTATTAATACATAAAGAAGACCTTACCTGTTCGATGATATTGATACATAAGGAAGACCTTACCTGTAGGATATTATTAATACATACAGAAGACATTACCAGTAGGGTCAAGATAAGCATTCAATATCTCCTCTTCATTTTGGGTTATATCGAATGCAATAAGTAGCCGGTCATCAGCTGAAGAAGAATAAAGCATGGAGCAGTGATTTAACTGAAAATTCATAAATATCGGATGATTTTCGTAAGAAAAAAATGCAGTTTTAGATGTCGCACTCATTTTAACTAATAATAAAATGAGTTTCTAATTTTCTTAAAGATCATGGTCTCCAAAATCGTGTTGCTTCCGGGTCGCACCTGATCAGCCATAACCGGAAATGCGCAAATCTCTATTAAAATAAATATGGCATAGACGGATATGAAATAAGGTCTTTAGTATCCTTCTCTTCCATCAGGCCCCCCCCCCCCGCCCCGTATCTAAAAAAGAGGGAAAAAACCTAAAAATTGAAAACAATAGATCTCGTTTGGAGTGGACTGTCTACCGAACGATTTGTCCTGAAATCATATGATACGATTTCTTCAAGATAACTTTTTAATGGCAAAGATCATTAACTAAATTACAACATGCATATGACGTTTGCTAAGTGTGTCTTATCCGTTTGACTGGCCAGCTGGATTGACGCAACTAATAATAGCAGCAATTTTTAAAATATCTAATTTGTCTCAATTTAGCATTATTAGTGTAATTGAAATCTAGATTGTTTACATGATTTATGTCATTATGGATCAAGAAATATACATTTGTGGCATATGTGCTGGGACAGGCTGTTTAAGTTTCAGACAAACTTTCAAAACGTGTTTGATAATTAAAAAAGATAATAAAAAAAATTAAAAGTTGTATGCGTACCGGAAATATTTCTCGACAGGCTCAGAAGTCTTGATGCCTGCTGGGTTCGGGGTTCGTTTTGGTTACCACCTCCAAACCAGCAGATCAGCTTATTGTCTGGAAGATTTCTGGCGAATAAAGAGCAAACATGTACATGTCATTTTCTTGTTTAGATCTAGATAAAATTTTACAAAAAATGAAAATGTAATCCTTTTGTCTATTATACAACTTTTTCTCTCGGATTTTTTCTGATAAACCATATACCGTTGGAGAAAGTTAGTTGAGACTTACATTTCCATTGAACACGGCCTGCAGTTGCTGGTAAATAGGATTTGTTCTTCTCTATTCTTCATTTAATCACTTTTTCTTACCTAACTTAAGTTTCAGATAATTTACAGATTTCGTTATTTAAACTGAAAGTATCATTTAACAAAAATTATTTCTCACTGATTTTTGACGTTCGCTGTAAGTGCAATGGATGAGTAGAGATTTTGATTATGACGACTAAAGTACATACGCATCCTTTCCAGATGGAAGCTGGTATGTATGTATGTATGTATGTATGTATGTATGTATGTATGTATGTATGTATGTATGTATGTATGTATGTATGGATGAATGTATGTATGTATGTATATATGTATGTATGTATGTATGTATGTATGTATGTATGTATGTATGTATGTATGTATGTATGTATGTATGTATGTATGTATGGATGAATGTATGTATGTATGTATGTATGTATGTATGTATGTATGTATGTATGTATGTATGTATGTATGTAGGTAGGTATGTAGGTATGTATGTATGTATATATATGTGTGTGTGTGTGTGTGTGTGTGTGTGTGTGTGTGTGTGTACAGCGTTTTAACGTCATGTGAGGATAATAAATTATAAAGTGACAGTAAAAAATAACGTATCTTCGTCTTGTAGAATTATCGGTGAAATTTATAATATATGCGATTAATTGGAAATCACGCCACCATCATCATGTAGATGGCTGACATATGTCTGAAGCTTCAATGATGTTTGCATCAAACATTAAATTGAGTAAAGAGAAAAGATTTTAAAATGTTAACTAGTGGCGTATGTATGATAAAGCAATATTACATGTTATCTTTTATTTATAGTTGTCAGTGTAGAAGCTTCTTTATTACTAATGAATATTTTCTTAAACAGCAGCACGAACACTACAGCAGCAATACCAGTCAACAAAAAAATAATACTATGAATCTAACTAACTAACTAACTAACTAACTAACTAACTAACTAACTAACTAACTAACTAGGAATCTGTTTAAATGGACTTGCAAAAGGATTGATTATGTATATAAGATGAAAGACAGGCATACACTGATTTAATTATTAAATCAGTAAGGTCTATTGAGTAAATAATATTTTAAATACTAAAAGTCATTCTTGGATAGTGCGTAAAATTGACTCATTCAATGGTTTCAGTCTTACGTTGTATCTTGAAATCCAGTAAACATCACGTGATGTTAAATGAGATTATGTTTTTTCATAGGATAGGGTGATGTATTTCTCGATTAGCTAGCTTTACTCACGTGATCATGTTTGCTCCTTCTTGTTACGTATTTAAGACCATGGGATAGTAAGAATGGTAATACAATATGGTTTGAATAAAGTAAACATTTACCCGATTTCTTCTATACCAATACTGTAGTCCCCAGCAACAGGTTGGACCGTGAGGCAATGGGAGTAAATCTCCGACAGAGCATTGGAGGTTTCCAAGAGGAAGTCTTGTTTAAATAGAAAACGTTAACTAAACATTTTAACTTAATAAACACCGATAATAATTTTTAACTGTTCTTTATACAACGATGCCGTGAAAAAATATTTTTTGAAAACGAATAACATTGTTTTGTTATGGTGTGACATTTTCACTACGTCGTGTCCAACTGAAATAATCAGATTTCTAGAAAATATAAATTCTAATATACGATCTGATTACAATGTAATGTAATTTAAAAACTTATGATATCAATATTTATCTAAAATTGGAAAACAAATTCATATGTAAAACTACAAAATGGTAAATTAAGCTTCTAACAACGGTACATAAAATTAAGTCACGTAGTCTGAATTTGGTTGTCAGTCGCTGAACTACTGTAAAGTGGCCACTGTAGCACACGGGGAACGACCAGCGTTCCGCAAGTGTTTAAAGCTTTGTGTACTCGATTGCGTTCTGTAGTTCGGAACCAAGCATGTCTTCCGTATGAACGTACAACTGTATAAAACAAAGTCTACAGTATCACATGTGTACATGTTAAGCTGTTTCTATTTCAAACGTTTATCCGAATTGGATCCTCCGTACCTCAGTTGGTAAAGCGTTGGACCTGTGATCTAAAGATCGATCGAGGTTCGAAACTCATATACCGACAGTCTGTAGGGACGCATCCTGAACGAGTCTGTGAGAAAGGCACTTACGTCCCATTTTCTCTGCACGATATAGCCAATAAACTAACGAAAGAGAGATCTATCACCACTTCACTACTGTAAAAAAGAGCAGCAGAAAGGCAAACAGACGTCGAGATAGAAGTGTCCATTTCACAATCTGAAGGTACACAAATATGCTCCGTTTAGAAAATGAAACCTTCTCTGGTCGAAAACGTTAGCGGCTATACTGTCCTTGATGGGACATTTCATTGAGGTTGCACCCTTTCTGCTACTCTTTAGGTTTGAGAAATTAAATCATTATTATATCCGACTTGCTGCTATTTCTTAGCCGAATATTTTATCAAGACCTACAAGATAACGTGACCTATGATCATTTACATGTATTGTGATAAATCCACGTGGGTTAACTTGCGCTCGGGAAAAGAAGTTTTTAAACTGAATAATATCCACATCCCTTGAACACCGATTCTGATGAATATTTCGCAGATTATGTATATCGATTCAATTAAATAAAACTAAAATATTACAGTTATCTCGGATCACTTTATATATATGTGTATATCGCTGAGTACACGAATCACGTCTATATTTTTATGTCTGCCTGGATAAAATATCAAAAATAGATTTGATTGTTTGTCTAGCATCACATCATAATAAACAACTATATTATTAATAAATACATCAAGCTCATCTACATATGTGGCTTCATCAATAGCGGTGACGAAATGTATAAAATCATCACCGTCTTCTTTCAACAAGTGTGCGTTCTCATTAAAATCTCTAAGTACAGCGTAACATCTCATTAGATTAAGTAATAATTGAGTCTTACCAGACCCAGACGTACCAAGATTAATTGCTCTGACAGAATTCGGTAGCGCTAGATAATGTTTGACTAATATTTGTCTTCGTGTCACTGAAAAATCAATGACATCCTTGTTGAATAAATATAATTAATATAGATTTATCGTATGTGAAATGAATAGCATCCACTCCAACAAGGTTATTAATATCAATAATATTTTTCTTAGAAAGCGTTCACTTACAGACAATTTTGTGGAATGCGGTACCAAAAATATAAATTTGTCTCTCTTTGGAAAAAAGGTAGCAATATCCCTACTTCATTAGGAAAGATACCAGGAGTTTCATGGGATAAATACCCAGGATAAAAACATCTTCCAGGATATATTTATTCCAGTCCTGGAACTAGTCTTGATATTCGACTTGACGAACGAAATCAACCGAAACCCGGAGAGTGTCCAATAAATGCATCAAGCATGCCACGTTCATGATATAGCGTATAAAAATAAAGATTTATAACTACATAGTGCAGATGTAAAGTTTATTCATTCGTTACATGCCATAAAAAAAATATTTCAGAGGATCAATAGTTAATTGGTTGGTAAGATATGCGAAGAACGATAAACTAGTGCTCGGGGCTGGTAATTAATTAACCGATTATTGTCATAATGGAATCAATGTATTATAGCCTAAGAGGATATTGTTGGGTAGAACAGCGTTTAGTACACTGTAGCACGTTCTGTTACTACAAACTGGTTAGCATGACAGACAATATGACAAATGTACCACCTAAACAAATTCAGTATGCACATTGTGATGTCCGTGCTCCTAGTGAAGTTCAGGCGGATATTTTGTTTTTACCTCATAATATTATTAAAATTGGTAGACGCCAATTCATATACAAATACGCGTTACCTGTTGCTGGCGTTGAAAGTAGATATTATAAAACAGAGCCGTTATCAACTAAAACAGCGGTTAATGTTTCATCTGCTTTATAATGAATTTATCAACGAGCACCCTTGCGATATTCTCAGTAGCTACATGTTGATCCTGGCAAAGTATTTCTGGTGCAGTATCATCTTTCATGAAACAAAACGTAACGTCAAAATCACACGAGGAGATATAGTAATTCATCGATCTTATCGAACACTTGCTGAGCGGTTATTTGGATATTCAAATGCAAAGGAAATAACCGTGAACAAAGTTCAAAAAGGTATGAGGTCTCGCGAATGGGTTACAAGACTACCAAGACTACCAAATGTGATAGCTGCATTTAATAATGAAATTATTCGTGCACGTTATATTAAATCCATTAATGTAATCACAAAACAAAACGTATACCAATACAACGACATCATTGATCGAAACAACCAGTATTAGTACAATAAGATATTTATTTGAACCTGAGGAACTTGAAGGCAGCCCAAAAAGAGCGATTCATGCTATTTGGAGTGTAACTACACATAAAAGTTTCAGCGTTTACATATTACACTTTTAGCATGATTAGATACACGGGTATACCTGCTATATTCACATTATATTCAACTGCTCATCCACGTGGATTTGTACGTGAACAGTTACAAGTGATTCCTGCAGAAAGACAATTACCAACAATCCAAACAACTGTATCAAAGATGGTTAATCCTGAGGTGAATGAATTGTAATTATGTATGCTAGCGTCCATGTAGTTTTATCCGTAGCTAATGCGCTCTCAGCAACACTGACAGGAACTAAAACAATATTATTTAACACGCGAGTTTGTTTCCTCTTGACTCTGTCAAGAGTCCTGGTATATCAACTTCAAACTTTTGCCTTCGATTATCTGCTGGGGGATAACACAATGTTATGTGATAATTTGGAAAATTGTATTTATGTAACAAAAATAATTGTTGTTGACGTGTATCACGAACTATTTGCAACTAACAAATCATCTGGTCTCCACAAATTCCGAAAATCGTTTATATGTGTTTTCTGATATTATATCACGCATCATTTCACATTGAACTTTATTCGGTTGTAGTCTGATTCATTTTGTTAAACTGTCTTAATTCTAACTCAGGCGTTATATGATCATCAGTTATTTCTCAGTAATAATTTACAAAACCCTTCAGTCATTCGTTCCGAGACAATAAAACAAAGGCTGGTGGTTGACCATGATCACCGCACATTATCACAGCGGTATTTGTGTCAATGACCTATTAGAAATAGTTTAATATATCTTTAGATTATGTACATATTTCATCCCAAATGATGATCCTTGGGATGTATTTGTCTCCTATTTTTTCAGAAGTCCATTCATCTTCTTTCCATCGAAAGAATTTATGATAAGTGCATGCTTTAACATTTATTTCCTTCATCTCTCTGGCGAGTATGTTTGTAAGAGTTAAAACTATCATGTCAAATTTTCGAAATAATTAAATCACACGAGTCTTTTGTCTATTCACAGGATCATACACGGAGCAGATGTAATTGTTGATAGTTGATTAATTTTGTAATAATACCATTGATTTCAATTTCGGCAGATTCAGAATAATTGTGTGACGTTTCCTGTTTTACTCTCCATTCATCCCATGATATATTGTAAGCAATACTTATATCAAATTGAGTTAGTAATTCTGAATATTTTCTTTCGATACGAAATAAATCCGTAGCGACTCTAATCAAGGTTTTATGAAACATGACTATTACGGATAATACATTTATCGTAACATACACGAGAATTGAATTGTTTTTAATGAGTAGACTGCGGTGAGTGGCCATCAGTGTAATTCATAATTGTACCTAATTTATTTCCGTTAGACACGTAAGCATTTATTTTTTATACTTATAAACACATTTCTCTTCGTTTCATATGCGATTATAAAATAAAGTCCAGCATCTTCCATAATCAATCTTGTTAAATATCATGCATGATCATATCGTGTTCCTTGTGTAAATTTACCGATTATTCTTCTGCCAAGATCTTTTGCGGTTTAATTTTTCAAAATCGGCTATATAAAGATTTTCATCATCGGAGTATTTATTTTGCTGTGGTAACCAAACTTCTTTCTGCGGACGATACGATATAACTGCTTCACTCACTGTCAGAAATATTATTATGTTTTCAACGATCATATATCGTAACAATACAATCGGTAACGACCTCTGTTCTCAAAAGTGTCTACCAAGCCAGACATAACAAATCGGATGAAGATCTTTAGCAAACTCAAATGACTCCATAAACGCCAATCCAGTCAGGTCAAGATCCGGTAAAATTCCGTTTATCGCAACCCTGATGTTCTTGTGTGATCGATGGCCAAATCTTTTGAAATATCCATGACACTGACTCTTTCCAAGAAATGTTCTTGGATAACACGCTGCCATATCAACTAAAAAAACATTTTTATAATTATATTAAGTGTTCCACATTCCGCTATGTCCATATTCGATACAACTGTGTTGTATTCCCTCAAGAAATTGAAATTGTGTTGGCTTCCACGAATTTCTATCTCTTGCAAAGTGAGCAGCAACTGACGGAATGATAAAACAATTATTCAGTAATTCTTCAATATTGTTAGTCTGCGATGACAATTTCTGCGCAAAATTTCAAACTTTTTGTGGAGGTATTCTGGACGATAAATATTTGATTAGATCGTACAGATTGATCACATTTTAATTACCAGAAACAACCACAAGCAATCCCAATCGCTTTTACTTATTTCTTAAATAAAATCATTAAACTCATTCAGTTCGAATTCGTGCAAATATTGTGATTACATCAGTCAACGGATGTTTATGATAATCAATAATATTTACTGATGTTCCTTTAGATTTATATTTTGAATCGTTAAAAATCTTTCCTTTTATAGTTTATACAAGTATTGGAAGTTTAAGTTTCTTTCCTTGCTCAAGAACATCTTCAATAATCGCTCCAGTGTCTTAACTGTTTCTGCTCAATCTTCTATTATTTGTCGTCTTTTATCTGTTAAACATTTACAGGTATCGCGTTTACGAAGTGTTCATGTACTACGATGTGTTTAGAAACAGAAATAAATCCACGTCGAAGTTATTTGTAATGGGAATGAGAATATGTAACTTTATAACAATTCCTTAAACGTATATCAAAACTAAAGTGTTTTTCTAAAGCAAAGATTCTGATACTCGAGGTTTGGAGTTCAAATCCCTTTGTTGTAGATAGTGGATGTTTCATGAAAATGTAGGGTTCACCCCACGATCATACTTCAACAGAAAAAATATACACCCTCCCACCATGTCACCACCATGGTTCTCTTTTCTCGGGGATGATTATGGTGTGTGTGTGTGTGTGTGTGTGTGTGTGTGTGTGTGTGTGTGTGTGTGTGTGTGCAGAAATGTTTTGAACGTAAAGACACCCTTAGATTTTATTTATTGTGCCGTCGTTAGAATTAATCTATTTTATGAAAATGATATGATGAACACCAGCAATTTTTGTTGAAACACAAATTATGCCAACTACTGGTGATATTTGCTATTGTTGATAGCAATACACCGCTTCCAGCGATAACAGCTAACTCCGAATATACAATTATATCAACAACAAATACGCGTCTGCGATTATGTTTTACTGTTGGTGTATACTCATCGACTATATTTGTTAGTTTAGTTTGCCATTATAATTGTACTGTTGTACGTTGATTTGGTAGCTCAGTATATTTAGGTAGCTGGTAGTTTAACGACTTTATTAAGACACCAATGGTACATCAAGACGAGTTTTTTTTTCTGCAGGTTCCACATCAAATATTATTTAATCGTTTTGCTCCAATGTCACTTATACAGATTCAGAAGATCCAGTTAGTGGATAACGCCTTGGAACTGTTGTAGTAGATATTGTAAATGTTGTAACGCTGAGTACTGAAAAACTGAATATACAGTTAAGCTCAGCTTGATATTTATTATATTTATTAAGTAGTGACCATTATGACTTCCACAAAATTCATAGATGGTTCTATTTATCCGACTTCGAAACTCAAAAGCGTGTTTAAGGGAGCAATATAATCAGATCTAAGATTGGTTAAAATTCACTACTGAATATTATTAACGAATTCGCTATTGAGATAGTTTTGTCGTCGACGTATTTCTTCATTGCAATGTCATGGTTTGATTCTAGTTCTAAAAGACCAATACGTTTTATTAATCATATTAATGATATCCGATACTGCATTTCCGCATTTTTGTACTGGGTTGCATATATTATCTAATATCGTGGATATAGCAACAGAAAGCTTAATTTTTAAAAACATTTTTAATCTTTATATTTTCTTGTTTCTTCAATACCTTTTAGTAAAGTTATTAATCATTTTAACTGTCTCTTTTTCTGATATTGGTTATAATTCTTATTTTGTGCTTTTAGTGTACATATTTCAGCACGAGCTTCATCGGACTTTATCAAAAGGTTGAGCATCAGCTATTTCATCTCAAGTTCTCGTGAAAGTCCTTTTTGTTGTCTTAGTTCTTTCTGCTACTTATTCAGTTGCTATAGCAGTTTGTTCAATCGTAAGACGAATGCTTTCAGTAGCTTCTGCAACTATTTCAGTAACATTTGTCACTGGTTTGAATAATTGTTCTGATCCTTCTGCAAATTCAGCCTGAGACTCATAACGTTCTTGTAATTTTTGTCTGACACGGACGGGAAGATATTTTGTGATTCTTCTAGTATATCTCGATCTAATCTATAAGATTCCATAGCTGGTGTCATTATTGATATATAATAATGATTTAATTGCTCATACCTAAACAGCAGTCGAAATGGCGAGATCACAATGAAGTGTAGTCACGAACCTTTTCGATTCTTAAATGGGCGCTTCTATCTCGAGGTATGTTCGCCGTTTCTGCTGTTAGACGATTATGAGAGAGTAACACACTCTTCGTTATTTAAATACAGGTAACAGTACACCTACCTTGCGATATATCCACTGGAATGTACTTTAATTTCTCCTGGTATTTCAATAGGACATCAAGAAATCTTCTAGTCTTTATGGAGTTGATACTTCCTAGGTCAACAAGGGAACATGGGAATTTGACATGACAAACCATTTCCTGTTATAAACATTATAAAGAAAGAATTTTAATTAAACCAAAAGAATTGTGTCCAACACAATTTTAACAAGCATATTCAAGTATCGTCTAAAAATTCAGCAACTGTATACAATTTTTATGAGTTTCATTCTCGTGAGCTAATTTTGGAAAAAGTCTTCATTTTATGAATAATCGATATATATAATTACTAACTTCATTGACAGGTACTTAATTGAGGGGTGGGGCATCGTTCTGAAACATTATCCAATCTCTGAATTGTGCAATCCATTCAATTTATCTTCTCACCCAAACATATTGTACTATCCAGACTTTTAAAAGAATTGACAGTCAGGGAAAATTTTAAGTCACTTTCAAGAAGAACCAAAATGGATGGGAAATCTAATAATCACATAAAGGTAACAAACACATTTTCCAGTAATCACAGTGAAAAGATTAACACTTAAAGCTATATTCCACCATTCAGCACAAAATATATGATATATCTCATAACATGCAAGGTGTCCGATGCGCAATATATCGGAGAAATGTAGAAATTAAATATTAGAATATTATCCACACAGCTCAGACTGGCAAACCAATAAATTGCAAAGGAGCCCTGATGTGGAATATTACTCTTCTCGCGTCCATATCTTAAATGATGTAATCCTGCCTGCAGTCTCGCATCAATCAAATTAAAAAACAAAATAAAGAATGCAAAACGTATTTTGGATTCGCTGGCTGCGAACAATCAAATCCAGATTCTTAAGTCAAAATAAATCCAAACATGCTTTTATTCGTGCACAGGTAACAATGATTTTACTTTCATCACATTTTCCTACCATTTATACGTTCTTTTCAAAGCTACCATTTTCTCTTTAGAAAAATATGGTTAAATCTGTGTGTGTGTGTGATTATCTCAGTTAAATCTCTACGATGTCTGCAATGCGGCAGTTTATAGTGATCTCTTGCCAGGTGACATCATGCAGCATCATGTAGTATGATGTCCCACCAAGTCACATTATCCTGACATCAGGCCGACCAGTCCTAACACTACACTATTGTGGCTGAGCGCAAAGCGAGGCAGCAGTTAGTACTATTTTTATGTCTTTGATATGACTCGGCTGGGGGATCAAACCCGCAAACTCCAACATCCGAGATGGACGCTCTAACCGCTAGGCACACAATCGGAGCGGTGAAATGTCAAATGTAATAGTCATATTATTCTACTAAGTTGGCTGTCATGATGTCATACAGAAATCAGCAGCAACAGTTATAATATTTTTGAAAGCAATTTAACATCATGCACAATATCGTATATTATAGTTACAGCTATTGCCATGATATCAACTTTCTTACCCTCTTCTGATTCTGAACATTTTTCATTTGAAGGATTCTCTGATGTAGAGCAAGACCTTCCTGTTAAGGAATATTTAGGGGGTATCATATACTATGTGAATCATTTTAATTCAACCAATTTCACAATAACATTTTTGACAACTGGATTTTTCCATCAGTTTCTGGAGCAAATTAAAAAGGAATTCATTTCTGATTCATCCCAGTCCAAGTTTACTATTACAACACATGCTGATGGACTAAAATGTGTACTTATTTTTAATTGTGCTGCATGCCTAATAGAAATTAGAGGTTTAGGGTCAATGAAATGGAAAGATAAGAACTTCATCACTAATCTATTTTAGAATCCCCTACCAGTGAGGATAGTTTCAATTCCACATGTTTAACAGATATAGTGGACTCAAATGAGAGATATAGTCACAGAAGCCAACAATTATCTGATGAGAGAGCTGACCCACTTTCAAGGGTTTCTGCAATGAATAGCACTCCAACTTTGACACCTACAGAGGGCCCTGCTAGAGATCATAGACAGCTGTCTCCATGTATGTATAATACTGACCTGCTACTGACTGTTATACAAACACTCCAGAAGCATGGAGGCAAGATGCAAAAACAGATGGACAAGTTAATAAATTAAAACGTTAAAAAATTAAAACGTTAAAATAGCTGCCCAGAGAGAGAAATCTCTGATTATCAGCAGACATTCACAAACCATTGGTCCTAAAGGTATGTCTCTTAGTAAAAGTGTACATATACCTGAAGAATTGCCAAAAGAAAACCCTATGCAGTTTTCCAACTCTGACACTGATTCAGCCAGAAGTAATAAATCACCATACAATCCAACATCAATACAAAGTAAACATACTACTTTGCCTTCTATCAGCAAAGATAACATCCATCTTATTGGTAGTTCCATTTTACATAGAATTAACAACAGAGGACTGAGGCACTGTCTTAGAAAGCATGCCATTTCAGGTGCCAAAATACAGACAATACTGGAAGATATAAAAATATATGATCTCTCCAAGTTTACTAAAATAGTCCTCTATATTGGAGGGAACAATGCCAGTGAAGGGACTGATCTAGAACTTTTTGAAGGACTCTATGACCAATTACTTAATTACATTCATAAGCAAATCAAAGCTGTCAGGTTTCATTGTGTGAAATGGCCCCCAAAGGGAGATTGTGATGTGTTGAGGTCATCCGAAGGCTGACAAGTAAATGAAAGTGTGATATTGTTTACAATTACATGAGTTTCATGGATGAAGAGGTTAAAGTGATGCAAATAAGTGATTTGGAAAAAGAGATAAGATCCACCTGTCTCCCAAAGGGGTGGAAAAGCTGGCAAAAACTACAAATGCAGTTATTCATGTAGTCTGGTCTTACAGTTACATTACAAACTTCATCCGTCTCTATAAATCCAGGGTAGGTCAAAACAGCATCCGACAATATGGTCAGCCATACGAATACAGTCAGTACAATTTGGGATATGATTAGTGTCGTGAGATCAAATATTCAGCACAGAAATGCTGGCACAGACAGCCGATACAATGCGATCAGTGTGGTAGCTTTGGACACAAAGCCAAAACTCATACTAGATTTATGGAATAGGAAAAGGGCAATGAGGCCATCTCAATTCCACAGGAAGACTATTCAGCAGGAGGACCAATCTCTCTATCAAGGACTGTCATATACACTGGGCATCCCTTGTCAAAACAGATTCGATCCACTCGCTGATGCATGTTCTGAATGTGGAACCTAACAAGCTTCTTATACATATTCCAATAGGAACGATAGTTCAGATTTATACAATGATTATAAAAGTAGAAAATGCAGTTGTAGAAAAACTAATTTTTTTAATACAGTTATGATAGTTTTAATGATGATTAGTGTGAACATAGTTTTAATACTTTCAATGTCTCCTTGAGTGCCTCTAATAGCATTGATATTAATCTCATAAATTCAGAGTTTCTAGCAAAGGTTTACACATAGGTCATTCAAATATTCAGGGTTTTCGAGGAAAGGTCAAGTGAAGTTACTGTTAACCTCTACAAATAATAATATTCATTTATATGGACTCTCGGAAACAATGTTAACAGAAAATCAGGGTGAAAATTTCTTATATATTAATGGCTATGAAAAACTTTGTAGTAAGGATAGGAAAGCAGGCGGTGGAGGGATCCTTGTGTATGTTAAAACCGGTACTATTTGTAAAAGACAGGAAGACCTAGACATTCAGAAAATAGAATCCATTTGGCTACAGATAACTCTAGAAAAAGCAAAGCCCTATTTAGTAGGTTTTGTGTATAGACCCCCATCATCACATACTGATTGGTGTGAATATTTTGAACTTCAAGTAGATAAAATTTCAAACGAAGAGAAAGAATTTTACATTCTAGGCGATATAAATAGAGATCTTCTCAATGATCAAATAAAAGGGAATTGGATGAAATTTATTGCTTCGTTAGGTATGGAACAACTAGTAAATGAGCCCACCGGAGTAACATCTACCTCTAAAACACTCATAGATCATATTTATACCAATACAAAAGAAAATGTTTTGGAAGCAATGGTTCCAAAGATTGGTATAAGTGTTCACTTTGCAATTTTTCTAACACGTAAAGTCAATGGCAAATCAACAAAAAATAATATCCATAAATCCATTACTTATATATCCTTTCAAAACTTTGATACTGTTAAATTCCTAGAAGATCTAAAACATATTCCATGGAATACAGTCCAAATCTTTGAGGATATTGATGATGTTTTAGATACTTGGACAGATCTGTTCATCAGCATAGTGGACAAGCATGCCCCTTTAAAAACACACAGGATAAAAAAAGACCATCAGCCAGGCTGGATCTCCCCGGAAATTTTAGAAGCAGTAAAGCAAAGAGACCAACTAAAATCAGTAGGAAATCATACTGAATATAGAGTTTGGAGGAATAAAGTTCATAAAATGATAAATCAAGCCAAACAAGCACATTACAAGAAAGTGCTGGATGAAAACCAAAATAACCCTAAAGCTATCTGGAAAGTGTTTACAGGTTTTGGTGCAGGGAAATGTAAGCGTAAAGCTGAAATTTATCCCTCAATCATTAGGGCATTTATACTGATAATCCAAAGGACATCTCGGATATTTTTAACAACTTTTTTGTTCTAATTGCTGAAAAAGTTAAAGCCCAAGAACTTCATCTGATCATCTGGAACTAAAACATTTGTGTGCTAAAAAACTACGAAACAACATCAAGTTTGCTATTTCCTGAATAATTCCAGAATTTGTGTTGAAATATATTAAAACAATGGATGTTTGTAAAGCTACATGACATGATATGACTGGACCAAGGCTACTAAAAGTGGCTGTACCTGCAATTGTAGAGAGTATAGCTTTCATTTGTAATGAAATCTTTAGAACATTGAACAGTGCTAGTACCAAAAAAATCCCAAAAAAACACTGCCTGCTTTTCTGTAATTTTGCTTCATTTTCAAAGCTGAATGTTTCAACGCAGAATGATATTTTATTAGGTTTTTTTTTATATGTTTATGTTTTTACAGACGCATGTGCATGTGTTCCTGGTATGATACGTTGAAATTTAAAATTCCTTAATTATTTAGTTTCGAGCCATCATGTTGTATGTATTGTATATATTGTATATAACAGATAGAAGACCTCAAGGTAGATAAGTTCTGTAACTAACTGAGTTACCTTCTCTAAATAAGTATTTATTATTATTATTATTTTTATTTTTATTATTATTATTCTTATTATTTATTATTATTATTATTATTATTATTATTATTATTATTATTATTATTATAGATGTATATACAATCTTTTTATGAAGAAGTGAACAATTACATATTACAGAACTTCTACAAATTAAAAAAAAAAGCAGCCAGTTCAGCAAAATATTAGCCTTTTTTCAATATCTATTAAAATATTCGCTATTATGTTATTAGAAAAGATTTCTAATCGTATACTATTTGCCTTTTTCTGACAGGCACTACTTTCTCTGAACGTTCAGGCTTGATTATAAAATGACATTCTTTCTAAGAACACAGGCGCAAGAAAGAACTCCCGCTTTGCACATCAAAAACAACAAATTCTCTCCCTTAGATCGATCGCATGCATTTTTCTATCGGCTGTAATGCAAGTTAATGAAAGTATTGATAATTCTTAAGTAAACTCTTGAGCGGCGTTAAACTTTAGACATTTTAGGGACACTACATATGTATCAAGGTTTATAAAATGTGAGAGACTACACATATAGGTGAATGAATGCTGATTCCCGATTTTGTAATTCAGCTGAGAAAAAAAACACACTCAAAAAACAACACACTCCTCTTCCTCATTACAGCTTTAATGACAGTTGTATATTGGACCTAAGGGCGATGTGATGGTACCGACTTCTGCCCTAATTTCTAGTTCCAGCATGGACTAAACCTGTTTTCCAATTTGAAAACTAACTTCCTGCAATGGGATGGATTGGCACTGGGATCAGCCTTGGTACATCAGACTAAAGAAACAACAACGGGAATAATGATAATAATAATAATAATAATAATAATAATAATAATAATAATAATAATAATCAACAACAACAGTTTCAAACCATTACAAAAATGTGGTTATTTATGATCACTTACTTTGATATATCTCTGTATGATATCCAACTCCGACTTGTGGAAGTAGTAGTACTTGTTGTCGGTAAGACACTTATCGTTTAGGATGGATCCAATTTTGTCGTACCGAAACCAAACTGGCAAGTAGCGTGGCGAGGATGTTAGACCCTGGCGTACTGCATCTGTGATGTTCATTCCTTATTCCCTAATAAGTTACTGATAACGAATTAAAACGGATCTTCAAACTAAAATAATTCTCATAAACTGTAATTTGTATGGAATTTAGGTCTTCAATGGCTTGATGTTGATTGGAGTTTCTTTTAGGACGGCAATTCAAGGTAAATAAAATACCGTACATCAATGAAAGGTGGAAGCTATGGTGTCAAGGTAAGCTGTACAATAAACACATGTTGTACAGCACTCATAAATGACCTTGACTACGATTATACTATTATAATATACCATTAGGAATTATATTTACTGCAGTCAAGCAAAGGTTCTCGGATAAGGTTATTGATCAGGGTTATTTCACTCACACTCGACGGCTTTCCTACTTGTGACGGCGGTACAGACTGGTTGCTTTAGCTACATATAGCAACAGATCGATACACAGTGTCCTCAAACGCTTTCCATTTCAGTCAGCATCGTCTTAAACTTAATCGTGATAATCGTTTTATATTTAATAGTCACCCAGAACATCTTGGCAAATAATAATTAAGGAAAACAAAACTGTTTAATGGGACTTTTGCTTTTCGACTAAAATTTTACTTTTTACCCTGAAATCATATTGCTGGAAAATTTTTATGTTATTTCGTTTTTACAACAAACAAAATTACTTCATCAAAACACTACAGAAATGCACAAAACATAGACGTGAATAATGCAAAGGGTCTGACAATCGTTACACATTTTGGAGTTCGAATAAAATATTATGTAGGCACTGACTAATAGAAACAACGAACTATAGCAGTCGATGGGTGTCATAAAGCTAAATCTGCTGATGAAATGTTGCTATTGTTTTAAAAGGGTTTAACGCCATTTTCAGTACAAAATAGGCTATACATAGCGTCCAGTATTATTGGCGGAAGGAAAACCACGGAAAGAACCACCGACCCATGAGTAGCTACCAGCAAGCTTTTTCACATAGCCACAATAGCTGAGCCCGAGATTCAAACCCACGCAGACAGAGGTGGGATGGCACTGTTTCGTAACGGTGATCGCTTTAGATCACTCCGCCCCTCGGGGCTACTCTGATAAAATGTAGCATCGAAATGCAAGCTACACACAATGTATAAATTGTGCAAATTTATATTGATATTATATTGCAGAAAGAAACAACTAAGAAAGCAAAGAATAGTTAACTGTTAACGTGGTAAAACTATAACGAGAAGATTAATAATGAATCATAAGTTAGTATAAGTAAAGTTCATTATAATTCCGTAAATAGAAAACCGAAGATTACTATAAATAGACCAGCAAGATTATGTTTAAAATATGCACTGAAATTTTAATTCAAACAAAGTAGTCTTATGTAAACTCCACATAATTTGCCTAATACAATATTAAAGCTTCCTTTAATTCGTCTCCCAACTGCTGGAGGTAGTGGTGATTCCGCTAATTTTATTTGTGACCAATTGTGAAGAAAGAAAATAAAGTTAAGAACAAAAGTGCCTTTCATCAACTTAGGGGATCAATCATAATTGAACTATTAGAAGGATATTATGAAAGTAGGACATCGGAAATTCTTATAAACAATACCTTAAATAGAAGAAAATTGACGACGTCGTAAATGAATTGTTAAAAAACAGGCATTATTATAAAAAGCTACAAGACGAATTTATTAAAATTTAAAAAAACAAGAATTGGTACCTGAAATAGTGCAATGTTATCAGCATCATTTCATTGATGAGAGTTCTTTTTGAAGGAATTAAACCATACTTTTAATAAATAATAGATAACAAACATTTAGGCTTGAATTATCTATTAAGCGCAGGTACCAGCATAATAATTCAAATGCGTGTTCCATCTGTAATGTCAAATTCATGGATGATTTAAAATGTAAGCCGTTGTTTCTAAAGTCTCTGGTGGCCAAATGTGGTCTAATTTGAATGTGAAAATAATCTTCAAGGTGTCACCTTACGACTTTCGTTCTTGGCTGGTATTGACTCTCAATTCAGTGCTGGTATATAGTGTTGAATACTGGTCAATCAGGTATTGTTCAAATATCGCTCAAGTGAATTATGTTAATACATTTTCACAGTATGAGGCCAAACAGAATGTCATCGACGCTCAAGTTTTGTTTTCATATGGAAATGGTATGATCTTTTCATGATGACGGTTCATTTAAGCATGATTTGACTGTTACATCTCTCTCCCAACACATTCTACTTGTGTTGATACATGAGTTTTCAGAGTCGCCACTGTCGATAGCTAAATGAAGAATTTGTCGAACCGTTTTTTGTTTATTCATGGGGTATATTTCATTCGTAAGTTTAAAAATTAGAATTTATTGAGGCTGTTATCAAAGCAAGCAAACAAACAAATCCGCCAGAAGAGAGCAGAAAGAGATATTCAAACTATAAGAAATGTAGTATTATCTAGTATTGTATAGTATTGTGTAGCTTTGTGTAGTACTGTTTAGTATTATATAGTATTGTCTATTGTGTAGTATTATGTAGTGTATGTAGTATTGTGTAGTATTATGTAGTATCTTACTAACAGTAGTGTGCGAAAAACATCGTGGACCAGAAAATAGAAGAAATGTAGTATTATCTAGTAATGTATAGTATTGTGTAGCATTGTGTAGTACTGTGTAGTATTATATAGTATTGTGTAGTATTATGTAGTGTATGTAGTATTGTGTATCACTGTGTAGTATTGTTTAGTATTATATAGTATTGGGTAGCATTGTGTAGCATTATATAATGTATGTTGTATCGTGTATTATTATGTAATATTATAACTATATCTATGAAATTTATACGTATGCACTTACTAGGTAGATTTTATTCCAACAGTGGATGTATTGTCACTAGTATATTGGGGCCACTGGGGATCTATGGACTTCTGGGTTCAAATATGTGGCTTGCACTATAGGGTCAATGGAAATTGTACATTGGAGGTCATGTGGTTTATAGAGTCAAAACTATTTATATGGTCAAAAGTGTTTACAGGGACAAAGTGTTGATTGGGACAAACATAGGCATACAGATACAAGCAAATGCACATCCAAAGAAGAAGTAAACAAACAGCAATGTTATACATGTACAGAGATGTTCCAAAGAAAGAATCACAGTCAGAGCTTTCTTTGTAAATTGCGGGTATAGAGTTTGGTTGATTAATTGTAGATTTCATAGCGCGTACAAGGCCAGGCTGAAAATGAATTAAATTTATGGTTACCGTATCGTCTAGCAAGGAGAACGTTTGTGTATCTAGATTCACCACAGCTTTGTATTTAGTAAACAAAATTCTATTCCCAAAATCACTGAATGCTTTAAAGCAGGTACAACCTAGAATTAATGAGAGAAGCGTATGCCTCCTATTTTCAAATTAAGTTGAAACAGACCTGACACTATGATGTTCACCACTGGCTCCTACTATCTGAGAAATATTTGATGGTTTGTAGTGACTTTAATTCAAACCTGTACGTTAGAGAAATGTTTCATTAACTGCACAGATATGTGCGCCTGAAGTACAAAAGTTCTCTTGTCTCTGACATAGTTAGGAATGAGATTTTTATGAACTGGTTCTACTGCGGTTAATTGTGGCTCTTAAGGTTGTTTGTGGCAAGGTTGTGTCCTTAGATTTGACGCGAATTCATTTTGTTGTTGTGATGAAAAGCATACTGGTGAAAAATGACCTGTTTTGTTTATAGCGTGCGCGACATATATAGTATACGATTTAAACTGTGACTACATGTCTAGGAACGTGGAGGTAAACTGTATGCGTAGATATCGCGAGAATGATGTACTTAACTGGAGGAACACTTTTGGAAATTTGGCTGTTTGGTAAGACAAGGTATGATGATGATGATTATACCTGTTCGACCGAAATGGTTTGTTATTTACATGTACGAAAGATTGAGAGAATAAATTGTTTTCTGTGTTCTGCTCTGAGCTAACTGCTTTAATTCTATATTTAAGTTGTTTAAGTTAATTTAAAAGTGCGTTAAGTATTGACCAATCATTGTTATCAGTAGTGACAGTATATTGCTCTGCTAAATTTGCGGCTTGACGTATATCATCCATGTTTGTTGGTTTTTATTCAGCACAATTGTTCTAAAGACTCGTTTTAAACCTTGTAACGCAACTGCTAACTCTATTTGATCTTGGATAGTTTGGTTATTTGCAATTTGTAAGAGACGATTTAGAAATTCCAAAACTGTTTCAGAAGACTCTTGTCGAGTTTGTAAAATTGATAAATCCAAAATGATATCGTCAGTGTGAAACATGGATGTAAAAGCAGCTACAAGATTAGACCATTTATTTCTAACAGTATTAGGTAGTGATTCATGCCATACTTTAGCATGTTGTTGAAAACGAAAAGGAAAAGCATTCAAAACTTTAGCTTCTGATAAGTAAAAATAGTAATCTCATTGTAAAAAATGATCTAACGATTTAACAGAGTTATGAGATTGATCACCTTTAGAAATATATAACGTGATTAGAGACATATCTTTATGTGAGAATATGATGTTTCCAGAGAAACATTGCACTCCAAGAAAAACTGTCTATAGTATTATGAGTCATATTAACTGAATTAAACGGTTAACTCAGAATGTTCTAGGCGCTGACAGTACATGTATATGTTATGCACAGTTTATCTGTCGTGTAAGAGTACTGTTAAGATTCTTGGGACTGGCGGAGGTCACTGAAGGGCTGCTGACGTTGTTGTTTTGAGAGGTTTGTTGGTAGCCATCTGCTTAAGATACTGGCTTTGGTTTTAAAAAGTCATCTGCGTATGATCAAGGAACCATAGTCGTATAGAGTTTGACTCACTGAAACAGGACAGGGCGTTGATAATGGTGTATACATTGTGACTCGGAATTTGAAGATAGTACTCGGACATTCCAACAGGAGCGATGTATATTTGTAGCTAGAATCACGGATCGGTCATGTGAATAGGATAGTTTTGTAGCTGTTCCAGGCAAGGAAGCTGCACAAATTGGCGGTATGAAGTCTGCTAGTCGCAAACGTTTTGGTGCGAGTCTCTCTTGTGGATCATAATTATGAGTGACACCTTTATTCATAATACTCGTCCACTACTATTACGTAAAGCTGTCGAATTTGTTCTCCATCACTTGTAATGTAAGTTTTGTATACCTTATCACAACCTTCTTCTCTTTTCTTGCTATGAGAAGGAATTAATAAGTTAAGGAATATCAATCTCCATGGTGTGTGTGTGTGTGTGTGTGTGTGTGTGTGTGTGTATGTGTGTGTGTATGTGTGTGTGTGTGTGTGTGTGTGTGTGTGTGAGAGAGAGAGAGAGAGAGAGAGAGAGAGAGAGAGAGAGAGAGAAGAACGAGTTAAGGCTCTCTTAAAGGAAGGTCGGTCACTCATAACGGTGTATATAAGGCTAACTCTTGGGGACATTGGCAGTGTGAGATGTCCAGGGATACTGTAATTAGAGAGGCGAGTCATTCTGGCTTTAGAATGAACGAACTGATGGTGCGCGGTATGCACCTCTTTTTATAAGCAATCAGGACGTAACCACACGACCAAATATGGTTACCCATGGATATATAATATGTCCTCTCATTCTAGCCAGAACGAGGCTCTCTTCTCCACTACATGAAATCGGCCATATTCATTCGGCATAAAGTTTGCTGGATTACCAATGTAGTCACTAAATTGGAATTCCACGAATGTGTAGTCTGTAGCCTATGTGGCTTGTTGAGCGCATTTTTCTTGCTGACTTTGCAATACAAGAGAAATGTGCAAATTCAAGAGAGTTTTGCCTTTGCTCGTAAGGGCGCAACTATATTAAAGTAGTGTATAGTTTTGAGATAAAAATAAATGAAATTAATCTTAATAGTTTAGTAAAAAGTCACTTCCATATATATTAGCGAAACATTACTTTAATACAATTTAGAGAAAACGTCAATCTTATTACTGTCACTAAAAATTGTCCTAGTAAAAATATAATATTTATAATTTCACCGTAGAGGCCAAACATACCCAGCATGTTACAGTACCGGCTAGCTAACCGATGATGTTGCAATGTTACATTTCCTCGCCAAACAGACCCTTTGTGTTAAATCTTTAGACATCTAAAACAGAATTTTCAATCTCGACTATACTGAAAAGGCCAATCCAATCATTTTAACAATGGATTCCCCTTGCACCTCAAGTGTACAAGGGAAATCATACGTTACAAGGATTAAAAGTGCCTTAATGTAATACAGGAACGATATAGAAAATAGACCCAGGTTGTCTCACAAATTCGTAAGAGAATGTATGTCGTGTATTGCTAAACCTAATGATACAGTAAATTTTCCATTTGTGCAATGGTATTCTTAAAAACAGATTGACCATTACAAGACCATTTTCCCTCTGGCTCGTCCCAACCTCCGGGTTTTATACCTGTCTTGTACATACAAGCCCTTACGATGATGTCAAAATGAAATGCAAGACATTTATGTATAACATTTAAACATTGGGTAAAAAATAAAAAATTAAAATTAAAATCCATTTTCTGTGTCGCCATTTATAAAGATACGGGTGTCCTTAGAGAGCAAGATAGAAGGAGGCGATTTAAGGTAGATAATGCTCTACCTTGGGTATCAATTCAAATATGTAAGTAGTGTATGGGGATACTCTAGCGTCAATGGGAAAATCCTATGTAAAACAGCTTGGGAACATCTAGCGTCAAGGGGAATTTAACATGGTGGGGACTATCTAGCGTCAAGGGAAATTTAACATGGTGGGACTATCTAGCGTCAAGGGAAATTGAACATGGTGGGACTATCTAGCGTCAAGGGGAATTGAACATTGTGGGTCTATCTAGCGTCAAGGGGAATTGAACAGAGTGGGACTATATAGCGTCAAGGGAAATATAACATGGGAAATAAAACAAGGAAAAAAGGGGTGGCAATGAAAGCTACTATCTTTTCGAGACTTATGAGTGGCCCTGAAAAGGACCGTTAGGTGTAATGTTAACGTTGTCTTGTTAACACAGAGGACATCTTACAGATCTTCTTCTCTTCCTTAAACTTCTCCTTACTGTGGGTCCATAGAAGAGAACTCTCTTCAAGCAACCTTGTCTTTCCACATAGACTCTTCTCTTCCAATAGGCTGTCTCCGTCCTATCAATGACACTCCATGATGATCTGACATACATGGGTATGTCAGTCCTAAACAGCATACTTGACACAAGGGTTGACGATTCAACATTAGTCCACATCTTCTGATGAGAACAGGTGAATTGAATGCCGTGTACTGCGGTTATTTATAGGGGAAGAGCGGATTGAAACGGCTTGAGTGTATCCACCAATCCAAACGTGCGTTACAAAAGTCAGACACAGCCATCCAATCGGAAGAGAGCAGTCTGTGACGTCACCTTTTCTATATAGAGGTACTAGCGCCTGTGCGCAGTCAATCGATTCAAGAGAGTTGTCAATCATGGCGGACAGTAAGAAGACAATGAATTGGAGTGAGACAGGAGTAGAGACAGCAAGTCATGGACCAACAGTGACTACTAAAGTCATGACAAATCTACATCCAGAAGAAGTGGATTTTAACTGGGATATTGTGGATTTTTTAACATCGCAAGAATTTATTCCGGAACCTTCGTTGCCTTCTGTATCTTCTTATGGACACGTCGATGATTTTAAGCAGAGACAAAAAGAAGCATTGGAGCGATTTTTACAACAACAGAAAGTAGAAGAACAAGCTTTTCTTATGCAACAGCAGGAAGAAGAAGAAGCAAGAAGAAAACACCAGGAAGAAACAGTAGCAGCAACGGAGAAGAATGAAGACCAAGGACAGAAAGAAAATAGTGAAAATCAAACGGTTACGACGGTACTTTTAGATATTTTAGCTGAGTTAAAGAGTCTGAAACAAATGTATCAGACTTCTTTATCACGACCGAAGAGAAAAAGACCTTCTCGAGCGAAACAACCCGATCTCTCTGTGACTACGTCTACCTTACCACCGTTAGTGATTTCTACCAAATCATTGACAGGAACCACCAGTCCCGAAGTAGGCCTTGGCCGTGGCAAAGGCTTAAGACAGCTCAAGAGGATTTCATCCCGTTTCTGAGTTTGTTTTGTTTTAAATACACAAAACACCAACGGTCCTTTTCAGGACCACTCCAATTATTTCGAAAAGAAATACTATGTCAATTGCCTATTTCAATGAAAACTCAAAAGTCCTTTATGTTTTTAAAAACCCATGATGTACGTGTGAGTGAATGAATGTGTGAGTGTAGGTAATTATACTATCAAATCAAAACCAAGAGACACTTACGTTTTTTCTCTTTAGTTTATTCTAGTACAAACGACACAATTCAATATCACAACATAACATAACACAAGACCACTTTAAAAAAGTTCATAGGTTTTCTTCTGTTTCACTCTTTCTGTTTTTTCATTTTCTTTACTGTCACAGCTTTTTTTTCTTCCTCTTCACTTTCGTTACGTCTTCTTTTCTTGTTTTTGTGAACGTGACGGGGTTCTTCCTTGGAGGAGGGTACCTCATTCTCCTCCTGTTCAGAATTTCTTTCCTCCTCCTCCTCCTCTTCCTCCACCTCCTCCTCCTCCTCCTGCTCCTGTTGTTTCTTAGGGCAGTTTGGAGACCAATGTCCTTTCTCTTTACAATAATAACAGGTATCTTGACTTTTGTCTCTATTGTAGCCTTTTTTATTTTTGTTACGATCTGAACATTCTGTAGCCCAATGTCCTTTCTTCTTACAGATATAGCAAGTATCTTGACTTTTATCTCGATAGGAGGGAGAGTAGGCTGTCGGCTGGTCTGACGAAAACTTTCGTATGACCCCACGTAAAGCTCTAATGAGAAGTTCCACTTGTGTAGGTTCTTCCATCGTTCTGGTCAATGTGAGAGTGAAAGGAATACTGAACCGTTAGACACTAACCCTTTATATATATATGCACGGATCGAACATGAATATATAGGGGTTATGGTCTTTAAAAGGTAGTCATTTGACTTTTTGCAGACAAGATGAAAAGGTCACATCATGCTGTGGAGAAAGGAAAAGACAGTAAGAGACAGAAACGTAATGTATCGCCTAGTACAGTAGCTGAAGTCTTGGCTCAAATTCATGCCAGTGATTTTGAAGATGACATGAGTGAGCCCGAATTTACACCTAAGCAATCGACGTCCAAGCAAAGTACACTACCCTTAGTTAACCCTGAAAATTACTATCACATTCGAGAGACAGAAAAGCGTTCCTCTCGAAAATTTAGAACAACGGCTTACACGTATGCCGTAAAGTTTAAAGATTTCAAGTCCAATGTACCTTTGGAGAATACAGAAGGGTTCATTACTGAGGTGTGGGATTCTGTGTTAACTGCACTGAAACAGCAATGTCAAGCCAAAGAAGACGATCGCTTGAGACTTTCTATTCATCACGATAATTTAAAGTCTCCCGTTTGGATCGAATTTACTAGTCCATCAGAACTGACACCTTCTAAAGTCATTGACAAAATTCAACATGTGCAACAATCCAATGACAAGTTTCACATTGACGATGGGAAAGCCACACTGTTCATGACCCACGTGTCTCTTCCCCAGGGGACAGGACGCAAAAAAGTATTATTGGTCGACAGCCTTCGCAGCACCAAACTAAGTCTCGTCCGAATTAACAATCCTCAAGACCAGATGTGTTTAGCCCGTGCTGTCGTCGTGGGACGAACGTATGCCAACAAGAACGACACGGTAGAATGGAAAAGAGCCTGGAAAACTATTCAACAATCGGACCGAGCCAAACAACGAAGTGAAGCAGAACTCCTGTTACAGCAAGCGGGGATATCCAAAGACACTCCTTGTGGCATTCCAGAAATGCAACAATTACAAGACGTCTTGGCTCCACGTTACACCTTGAAAGTACACCCTCAAGAAGTGCGTGGACCTCTTTTGTTTCGAGGCCACGATTTCAAAGACGGAAAATACATTCACGTCTATCATCACGATGGTCATTTTGATACCATTACCAGTATCACTGGATTCCTGGGATACGGTTACTACTGTGAAAAATGTGACTATGGTTATAACAATCGAGAACAACACAAACATTGTGGATCAAAATGTGAGGGATGTTTGGCCTCTCAACCTTGTCTGGACCAAGGAAAAGAAAGAGTGCATTGCCCTGTGTGTCAGCGCACTTTTGTCAGTCCTACCTGTTACCAACAACATTTGAAGATGCAAGGTTCACAGCAGAGAAACACTTGTCAACTTCTGAGATTGTGCCCTACTTGTGGACAAGGCATACGTACCAATAGTGCCAAGTTTCACGTTTGTCGAGGGAAGAAACGATGTCACATTTGTCACCAAATCGTGGACTTGGAACACGAATGCTTCATTCAAAAATACCAACCCCATTCAGAAGATACCCAGAAGAAAGGGAATTTTATCTTTTTTGATTTCGAATGCATGCAAGAAACCGGTATTCACATTCCCAATTTCTGCGTAGCTCACCGTGCGTGCGAACAGTGCATCCAAGAACCTATCTTTAGTTATTGCCCTCACTGCAACAAGATTCCTGGAGGACGTGAAAAAATCTTTCGAGGGTCAAACACGTTAGCCAAGTTTGCCCGATGGATCTTAAACCCCATTGACGAAGACATCGAACGTTACGGTAATTGTCATTGCCATGCTACGGTCATGGCTCACAATTTTTCGGGATACGATGGGCAATTTCTGCTCAGATACTATGCGGAACAATGTACCGAACGACCTCAAGTGACTTTGAACGGAGCTAAAATCATTTCTATGCAAGTAGGACAAGTACAGTTTAAAGATTCGATGTGTTACTTGGCCATGCCATTGAGTCGCATGCCTAAAACGTTTGGAATGACAGAATTGGTTAAAGGTTATTTTCCACACTTTTTCAATACCGAAGCCAATCAATATGCCGTTCTACCCCATTTGCCGGAGGCTCACTATTACGACCCTGACAACATGCGTACCGAACAACGAGAAGCTTTCTTCGCTTGGTACCAGACTCATGCCTCGGACCTTTTTGACTTTCAAGAAGAAATGTTAAAGTACTGTCGATCTGACGTGGACATTTTACGACGTTGCTGTGGAAAATTTCGAGAATTGTTCATGGAGTACGGAGGGATCGATCCTTTGAAAGAAGCTTGTACCATTGCCAAAGCGTGTTCTTTAGTGTACCGAAAACGCTTTATGCCTGAAAATACTCTAGCGGTCATCAGTCCTCAAACGACGAACTTTGTTAAACGTCAATACTCAGTCAAAGCCCTGCGCTGGCTCCATTACTTGTGCGACAAGGAAGACAAATGGATCCAACACGCTCGCAACGGAGGAGGCGAAAAGATTATTGGAACGTATTCAGTGGATGGTTGGGACTTAGAAAACCCTCAGATCGTGTACGAGTTTAACGGATGCTTATTTCACGGATGTCCTATGTGCTACCCTCAGCGTGACATCAAAAATCAGTTTTTACAACGAACTATGGAAGATTTGTACCAGACCACGTGTCAACGACGTTTGAAGTTAGAACAACAAGGATACCAGGTAGTGGAAATGTGGGAACACGAGTACGATCAGCGTTTGAAAACCGATCCCGAGTTTAAACGCATCGTAGAAAGTTACAAGTGGGTGGACCCATTGAACCCCCGGGATAGTTTGTACGGAGGACGAACGAATGCCACTTGTTTGCTGTACCAGGCGGACGAGGAGAAAGGAGAAGAAGAAATCAAATACTTGGACGTGTGTTCATTGTATCCTTACGTGTGTAAATATTGTCACTTTCCCGTAGGGCATCCAGAATTGATGACAGAACACATTGACTTGGACCACATTCGTCAGTACGAAGGATTGATCAAGTGTAAAGTCTTGCCACCCACAGACTTGTACCATCCCGTTTTACCTCACCATTGCCAAGGAAAACTGATGTTTCCTTTGTGTCGCACATGTGCTGAAACGTGCAACCAAGACCAACCTTGTCATCACACTCAGG